>JAMAMT010000010.1:0-380953 GCA_023630325.1 Syncephalastrum sp. PYS2702
CCGCTGGTATGTAGAATAAAAATATGAAGGGTACTCCACGAGAACTAATTTCGGAACGAAATTTCGTAGGCTAGTTATGCTAATATTGTATATTGCCATTACTATAAAACTTGGCTGAGGAAGACTCGTTTTTCTCCCGAGCCTTCTTTTTTTTCTCTTTACCCTTGCTTCCTCTCTCTTTACCTTCTCTTTTGAGTGTGTGCCCATGACAACATTGCATGACCGGATCACCGAAGCCGGCCCTCGCTATCGAGAACTTGCGCAGCTTTTGGCCCAAGAACACAATGCCAGTCTCCAATTCGAGTCCTGCGCCGCCGATCGCGATCGCTTGACACAACAAATTCAGTCCAAGCAGACTGAACTCAATAACCTTACCGAGTGCTCGCATGTATCAGTGATAGGATTATCGTGACGCGAATGCCGTCCGGACTAACCTCACCAAACAGGAAGCGTGAATTTCAGAAAGTGCGCAAACTCAAGCATTTGTCACTGCAGAGTGCAGCAGCTACTTTGACGGGCAAGAAGCGCGAAATGGTTCTAAGGGGACAGGAGAGTTATCAACAGGCTTTCGATATCGAACAGAGTTGCAAGCGTGACATTGAGCAGCTCGCTGCCAAATTGGGCACCGTTGCGGAAACTGTAAACTTTCCGTTCAACAGAAACTCGCTTGTTACTAATGATATATCCTTTTCCCTTCTTTCTTAGCAACACCAAATCGAGCAGCAACTATCTCAATCAAGGGATGCAAAAGCAGCACTTGCCCGGCTTCTCGAAGAGGTATCCATTCATGTGCTATTAAACCGTTCACTGTTTTCGTTCTCACGTGTTTTTTCGGGAAGGTCTTTACCGTCTCTGACCCAGCATACCCATATGAACCTCAGCTCAAAGCTGAATTGCACAATTATCTTAGTCAACAAGAAACTGTAAGCGAAACATTATCAGAAAGTGATGGTTTAATATTCATTTAGAAAATAAGGCGACCCGTGACCTACAGCGGTTCAAAGACACCGATCACAACCTCGTTGAAGCACGTCGCGAGCTCATTAAAGGCTCACGTATGGTCGACGCGGCCATCAGCTATGTGCCTTTTGACTTGTTTGGTGGCACCATCATGGATGTCCAGCAGTTGACCCTCATCGATGGTGTACGCCGGCATACCCACGAGGCTCAGCGTAGGCTAAACACAGCCCGCCGTGTCTTGCCTGAGCTGCCTCACCCAGCCACACTCGACGTGGTCACGAATAATGTACTGCTTCAGATGCGCCTTGACATCAACTACGTTGACATTGCTTGGAAAGGTATGCCAACCGGAATAGTGGGAGCAGGAGGGGGATTCAGAAGAAATAAGGAACTTGACCTGTGTTTTCTCACGCCCATGCACCTAAAGCAAAGGCGCAACATGCGGGCGCTCTATTTCGCACAGTCCAGCACAACATTGACAGCTCACTGCGATGGGTAAGGCAGTATATTCATTATACCGAGGGCGCCCTCGAGCGACTGAAGGTGGCGGTGGACTCTGTGCGTGCTGCGTTGGAAGACGAGCGGCGCCGAATTGTAGAGGGAGTTTTGTCCGGCGAGCCCGTCGATGGCCGCGCAGACGACGTGTATGATCAACCACCACCCATGTACGAAGCACCTCCCGAAGACGAAGAGGCGCCTACGGCCGATGTCCCGGCCGTGCCATCACCTTTGCCACCCTCCAGCCGACAGGCCATTGCGAGCTCACCGCTCTCCTCCGACACCATGATACAGCAATCCGAGCCTTCATATGTATCTCACAATATCAACAACCCCTTTGCTTCGCATTAACGATACCAACTGTACATAACTACTACTACTACATATACACAAATGATGTTTCGGGACGCGATGCGACCATGTTTGCTGCGATTGGTACTTATTTGGCGACTATTTGAAAAATAGAGAAAGAGGATTAATAAGCGGCGATCAAATAAACGGGACTGCAAAACTCACCGCCAATGACACCGCAAGCCCAGCGGTCACCAGCGTTGCCGGTGGTCTTGGAGAGTTCGTGGCCACCCTTGCCAAGGTCGTCCTCGGCGGCGTGCACAACGACGGTACGGCTATAGGACGCGCATGCGTTAGCAAACAATCTGTTACTTGGGAGAGATGGGCTATATTTACCCGATGACAGAGTGGGCGCCAATGAGCTTGATGTGCTCGTCGGTGACCTTCAGGGTGGCGTTACCATCCTGGCCAGCGACGACGTTGCCGAGGTCACCAACGTGACGTTCAGCATCCTCGGGGGCACCGTGGGTCTTGCCGAAGGGGTTGAAGTGAGCACCAGCAGAAGTGCAGCCTAGAAGAACAAGAGACGCGTCAATGGAGCCATTCTCGGTCAGTGTGGCGTGCTACCTACCGTTGGTGTTGTCACCAAACTCGTGGACGTGGAAGCCGTGCTTGCCGGGGGTCAAGCCGGAGATGGTGGCCTCAACGGTGGTGGGGCCATTCTCAGACTCCTGCACAAAGGTAACGGTGCCCTTGACGGGGGAATCACCACGAACAACAGCGACAGCCTTGACCATTTTTAATTTGCGTGTGGAAAAGTAGAAGGGAAAAGTAAAGAAAAGAAGCGAAAAGAAATGCGCGCTCGAGCGGGGGTTTTGTTCTCTTTCTGCAGCACGATCAAGATACACATGTGGAATTTTGGGTGTATATTACGAGAGTGCCGCGCACGCGCGTGCGAGCGAGACCGCCCCGTCCCACCGCCCGGGCCGTGTCTGGGTCCGCGCACATAAAATCAAAACATACACACAAAGCTGACATCATCGTGAACGGGTTAGTCAGCTCTATCGACCAATCGAATGCGAGCATGTCGGATCATCTTTTGGGCGCCAGAACGCGTAATCTTTTACTGTTCTGCTTTATGCTATCCATGTTATTGCTAAAGCTCACACCAGTTCTGAACGGGTATGCATGTAAAAACATGACAGTTTGGGCACACCTATATCAAAGGTCTCATTTGAGTCTCACCGTGTTTCGCGTATCCTGTTTATTCCTCACCTGACCGGGATCTGGTACGGCATAAAACGCATACATGGTACCGGCGAGACACAGCACAACGCTTACGATGGCAACTATGCGGACCAACCACGTCCATAGCTTGGCTGAGAAAGGGATCGCCGCTAGACCTGTCAGCACACCTGTCAAGAGACCGCCTGCACATATAACATGGCATATTTTTTTAGAAACTTTCTTTTAGCTCCTTCTGTCTTCCCGAGTCGGTATTTTTGTAATACCCAAATGAGCAAAGTTATCAATTCCGGGAAAAAGACCAAAGACGAAAGCAAACAGGAGGGACAGAACGATACTCAGTAGCCGTCGAACTGGTCGATGGTGATTGTTATGCCGCCAATGAGCCACCGTGTCCACGCCCAGGTAGCCAACTACTCCCATTAATGCTCCAGAACAGCCCATCGACACTGGTTACGGGAAAGCAACGAACAGGAATTGTCAGTAGAGTACAACACAAATGGTGCGACGCAGATTTGCATCACGACTCTTTTTTCTCCTTTTGCTTACCTGCAGTATCTTCTGAGACCAGACCACTTAAAGAAAAGCCGACGACGCCAGACGCGAGGTACAGAAACGCGTACCCTAAACTTCCCATGGCTGGCTCCAGCATCGCACCCAACTGACAGTGTACGAGCAAGTTCAACCCCAGATGAACAATTCCTGCGTGCAAGAAAATGGCGCTCATGAATCGATAGCCGCCTGCTGTAGGCCCACACAACTCGGTGAGAGTGCATGTCGTGCTGTTAGGGTTGATGTCGCAGTCAGATATAATAGTGGACGGGGAATAGGCTGGTAATGGTCGCATGCAAGGTGTGTAACGCGCACCGACGTGAATCATGACCTGAAGCATACGTAGGCAAAAGAGAATACATCACACAGTGTCCATTGATTGTTAGAACTTTAACTTGGACTCATGTTTCGATGTGATCCATACAGTGAACTTGGGTCCCACCATAGGGTTGAATGGGTTAGTCTGGATCAAACTGCCTGTCAAGTCTCGGTTTTTGGCAAGTTCAATCACGAAGGCGACAAGCATAGCTGCTGCACACAACCACGTAAAATATGGCCGGTTATATGGTCCTAGGCACCAGGCAACGTGTTTTGTAGTGTTGCTGTCATTGCGGTTGGCCATGTCTTCCATGGAAGCGAGTCGCATAAACCCGTTTCGATGCGATGGGTGACCATATTCTTCGTCATTCGCAACGGAAGGTTGCTGTTGATGGTGATGGTACTGCTGCTGATACGGCCGTTGTGGACACACCGTGGGGGTGGAAGACATGAGCGTGGAGGTCGGGCTCGTAGGTGATGGCGGATCAAGCGATATCTCATGGTGAGGCGAGTGGTCGTTCATGACTTCATAAGCATGGTTCCTGGATGGTGCTGTGGGTAATACGGAACTCATGGCGAGAAGATGGTGTCAACAATAGAAGAAAGAGAAAAAAGTCAGAGATAGGCTTTTGTTATTGTGGCAAAAAAAAAGGGAGGGTACCTATTTGCATGATTGTTTGGTTGCTCGGATCCTTATTCAAATCGATACAATGGGCAAGGCTTAAGGGGTTTTCAGCCTGCGTCGGCTCGTGATATACCCCATTGTAGATCAAACTGTGTCAATAGTCAGACGCCACATTTTCAAGACTGTTATGCACACGTCAAACAAAAACAGGTGTGCACAAAGTTATATATGGTATCAAAAGGCGCATCCGACGTTCGAATAGTGTACGTTTGAATACAAAGTTTGGGTACACTGATTGATTTCTAGCGACACGCACCACCCGATGGCTTGGAGCGATATGACTCGCATGCTTCTACCGCTTTTGACAACCACACGTGATGAGACATCCATGCAAAGGTGGCGAGATCAGAGGCAGGTGCCAAGCAGAAAGGGCATGTACAATAGGTGCCCACTTATATATAGCAACCAATGAGATTCAATATGATCGAGAGGGACCCTCTCGGGGGTTGTCTGCTGCAGCGGTGATGACATACAGGTACCGGCATGGCTCTGTCCTTTTGAGAAGGCTGGCAGGAGAGTTAGAGTAGAAGAGTCAGTTCGGTGGACCCCATGGAGTGTGGTCATGTCTATTCTTATCTTCAGCGGCGCATAAGATGGAATAGGCAATAGCGCTCTTGGCGAATGGGAACATGAAAATAGTCGCGTCGCACAGGCGCTGCTGGACAACACGTCTTTCTCGTCTGAAACATGAATTTCAAGGATTTGCAATTCTCGCTGGGCAAGTTCTCAACGAGCGCCTATTCGCACCTGGCTCGCAAGAACCCGCTGATGAAGCAGGACACAAAGGCATTGTCCAACTGGATTTTCGAGGAACGCAATGAACTCTACGTGATGCGCATGCTCGCTTACCACCGCACAGAGACGAACCGTGCTTTTGTCGACTGGACCAAGGAAGAGCGCCAGGAGGGCAAGGAAGCCGACACCCGAGACCTGGAGGTATTGTAAATAACAACAGAAATCATATTGCCACTGTGCATAGGAGCTTTATAAAGGAACGATCATTAATTCTCTTCCCAGGATATTGGCAGTAAACTCGCCAAGCTTCTCGACAAACAGACCGAGGTCGAAGAAGCTTACACAGGTAAAGTACCGCACACTGGTCTATATGGGCTCTATTTCTTATCGACCATCAGGCAAATATCAGCAGTACCGACGTGCGATCAAGGCCATACGCGAGCGCGAAGACAAGCTCTCTGACATTCGCGAAAAGAAGCGTGTGTTGCAGGGCCGCATCCACAATCTCCAAAAGAGCAGTAGCAAGTCGCCCAAGTTGCGTGACTTTACTCGCGAGCTGGAGTCGCTCGAACGCGACACGCATGACCGCGAGATGGAGATGGGCGACTTTAAGCGTTTTGCACTACGTGAGGCCTTCTATTTGCGGTTTAACGCGCTGCACGAAATGGCTGAGAAGTTGGCTATCATTGCTGGCTTTGGCAAATACATGGTGGACCTACTCGATATCGAACCTACCCCGCCCGGCCAACCCGAACGCCGCCCGTACGAAAAAGGCCCCGAGATCGCCCAGATGTTTGCTGACTGCTGCATTGCCCTCGAATCCTGGGCGCCTTACGAAGGCCAGCAGCGCCCCACCCTGGCAGAAGACGAACCCGCCGCAACCCATGAGCTAGACGACGACGACGTGAAGGACACGGCCAAAGACGCGGGTGGTTTGGCAAGCGCGAGCTCATCTGCGTCCGAAGAGCCAAAGAAGAAAGATCCACCAGCCCTGCCGCCGCGACGAAACTCCGTGAGCAAGCCTCCACTCGAGGACAGCTCGGCCGGGCCCTCTACGCCTTTGGATCAGCAACAACCTTCTGGCTATTCAGCTGGTGAGCTGGCTCAAACTACGGGCGACGTCAAGACCGACTCTGAGACTGAAGTGAACTTGGATCAACTTGATCTATATGGTCCTCCTCCTGCTTACTCTGATGCTACGAACGCTCAACCCTCAGCCCCATCTTCCTCCACAATCATACAGAATGAGACCCAGCAGCAGCAGCTGGAAGACAGTGACCAGTTCTCACCTCGCAACACGTATGAGCCAGACGCCCAGCCCCAGTTGCAGCCCTCGTTCAACCCTCCACCGCCCCCACGTATGCCTCCGCGTGTACTTCATACCAGCGACCAATCCGATATGCATGAAGAGAAGGTTCTCGACGAACAGGGCCCAGTGCCCACTTCATCTTCATCGATAGGAAGTCCGGCGCCTTTTGGGACGCCCATAAGCGCTTCCGCTCAGCTCTACAGTCAGTCGCCACAGCCGTACCATGCCCAACAGCAACAACAACAGACACCGCAACAGCATCACTATTCTCTTTACCATCAGAACTCAATGGCCTCCACGATGACGGCCGGTTCGGTCCCGCCATACCAATCCAACTATAATCAGCTGTATCGCCAAATGTCGCATCGCCAGCGACACCAACAGCCCCAAATTCCCTATTCCCAGTTCCAGCAGCAGTTCCGTCCCTCCGGTGAACGTATCGACGCTGGTGGCTTCCGCATACCCGTGCGCCCATCTCCCTCCGCCTCCAGTCACCCCACTGCCGAAGAAGAGAAGCAAGCCCTGGCCGAGCGCTATGGATCCAGTTAACTCTGAATACTAGTATCTGCCCTTCTTTGGCTCCTTTACATTGCACATCGTTATGTTGTATTTCATAAAATTACAATGATAATCTTACTACTCTACAAGCGCGAGAAGATGTGTTGTGCATATTTGCTCTCTTTTGCCAACGTCTCGTAACCAGATTCCATGAGTTCAACCGCATGCATAGCTGAACCCCAGCTGGCCATGTAGCCTTGTCCACCGTGTCCGTAATTATGCGTAATCAGTACTCTCTTGCCCGTGCGGGTCGTACTAAACTCATTCTCAACGCGCGGACCACCCTCACGCACAGGACGCATGCCAACCACATGCCCAACTACCTCGGGTAGATTGCCGTCCACCTTCAGTTCAGGGCACATTTCATTACACGCCCGCTCAAGCACCTCTTTGGCTGCCACAGGATCAATTGTCGTATCCCTGGGTCAGGAATCAGTATTTTTTAGCAGCAAAAAGTCAATGCCTGTTTGTTCGCTTGCTCGCTTTCTTACTTTTTGTTTGGCTCGACGGTCGAACCAAGAATGACGGTACCGTCTGACCGAGGGATAACGTATGCATATAAGCCAGGGCCTTCACCAAAAATAGAAATGAGACATTGATCTTCCATTTATCCTGTGCTGTCCTGAGGTTATCCGATAAAGTCTGTTACACTACCTTTGTAAGATACTGTTTTCTTGATGTGGGGAGCGAATACGACCACATTTTGACCACGCGTTGGAACCACGGTAGGATCATTGGCCACCTCCCGTGCATGAAAGCCCGTGCAGTTGATAACACAGTCAGCCGCGTCATCTTCAATCAGGCTCTGGACAGTTGCCCGTCGGTATGTGCCGCCCATAGCCAAATATCGGCTAAATAGCCATGGGAGGTACACAAGTGGGTTCACAGCCACTAAATAGCGATGGTTCGGGTCATAAGATGAATATCTGGGTTCAGCATTCGAAGTCTGAGCTCCTAGTAGCTTACATGTGGTGTAATTCAGCCCGTAGTCCATATTGGCCGGTATCTCGTCTTGTTCCATCTGCCGAAACTACATAATTATGTGTACGATCAAGGATTCTATTTCAGTAATCCAACACAAGCGAGCAGAGCTTTTCATATATGCTTTCTTGTATCAAACGTACACCAGGTACAAAATCTCTGAACCATGGCACTTTCTCGTCCGGCGTGGGATCTCTACTGATATCATATGCAGGGATAGCTATGATTCCCGTCTGTGCACCGGGGAATGCGAGCAGTAGCTTCCATAACATTGCAAAAGTATCACGATCATGCCCTAGAGAACAAAATGAGAACTATATAAGGATTGGACATTTCTTTTCTTTTCACTCTGTGATTTACGTTGTCCGGTAAGGTTGTCCTTCGTCGCCGAGGATTGCCAGCGTGCACCGGCCCAAGGCGACGTGTATTCAATCGTGAGTGGATCTCCCGGAAAGTCTGTGGCAATGAGAAGTACGTTCTTGTAACCGCGCGCAAGTAGCCACACTGCCGTCGAGAGACCGATCACTCCAGCGCCTATGACATGGATGCTTGGCTGATACGAGGACATGGAGGGAGTTACAGATAGAAGATAAAGTAAGCTGATGATGGCCGGAAACACGGTACCACTGCTCTTTATATATACGAAGGGTCACAGTACCGTGAGTACCGATAAGATACAATCATATATAAGGCAGGTGGTGACATGGCTTATGTCTTTTTTTTTCCCCCGTCGCAAGCGCGCCGTAATGAATATATAAAGAAGATTCTTATATATAAGTACTGGCCGTTGTCTGCTGGTCGGTTATTGTAAATCCCGATGTAAGACCCAGACCAGAAAGGCCTTATATGTACAATAGCACCAACTTTCCTCAGAGAACAATATCATCAGATAACCATTGCGGGCAGCGACCTACTTGCTGTCGAGGATATGTACACGCCATTTATATGTGGCTTTCTCATCTTCATCATATCTTAATTAGCCATGTTCTCATATGCAAACCCGATGAGACGGACCGCTATCTTCCATGGACATACTATATGCATACGATACATATATAAAACTCCAATGTATCCGTAGCTCTCCAATTCTTAGTGCGATGCATCTGTTGAATGACGGGGTTACAGTTTACGTTCGCACGAGAATGGGGTATGGTCTCTTGGTCACTCAGAGACATGATAAAAATAATTCCGGTGGTTCTTATCACAGGGCCATATATATAACACCTGCACATCCGAACGTCGGACGAATTTCTCACACTTCCTTTACCATGGGCAAGATTGTTGTTATTGGCGCCGGTGTCGTTGGTTTGACGACAGCACGTCTACTTCAAGAGCGTGGGCACAGCGTGGTTATTGTGGCTAAGTGGTTACCAGGAGACATGTCGATCGAGTATACCTCGCCTTATGCAGGTATGTCGTTCGAAATTATCGATACAAACAAAGGAACTAAAGTTTGTTCTACGCCTTCCTTGAAGGTGCTCACTGGCGTACAATGGCACCCAACTCGAACAAGCTCTTGCAAGGTAGGTATATAATACTCATCGGGTAGGGTGGACACTGAGACAACGAAAGAGTAGACTTCGATGCGAAGACATACCGGCGATTTATGGAATTGGCCAAGGCGCACGCCAAAGAAGCGGGCATCATGGTAATTCCGAGCGAAGACTACTACGATGAAGATGCGCCCGACTACGGCGATCCTTGGTTCCGTAACGTTGTGGAGAATGTAAGTGCCCGTTTCCCAAGGAAAAGAGAGCAAGGGGCCACTGACCAAGATAATATTAGTTTGAATTTATTGAGTCAGCTGAGCTGCCACCGACCGCCAAGGTGGGCCATCGCTATACAACGGGTACAGAAACAGAAAATCAGAGAAGCACCTAGCTAAATCACTGTATACTACACTGTTTAGTCGTCATTAATACACCACACTATATTCAATGGCTGATGCATCTCTTCCTCTCTAACGGCGGTCAAGTCAAGCGGCAAACCCTCAGCTGCCTGCAAGAAGCCATTCCGTCTGACGCCGATGCAGTCGTGAACTGCTCCGGACTCGGTGCACGCTATCTCGTGAACGACACCAACGTCTTCCCTACTCGTGGTCAAACAGTGATCTTACGAGCTCCTCATATCAAGAAGACAGTCTCCCTCATGAGTATGCAAAAGTATAGTTGCGTTCTTTGCGAAACTGAGACTGACAGACGAATCCTCATCGTAGCCAAAGACCAGTCTACTTACTGTATCCCTCGTTCTGATGGTACCGTCGTGTGCGGTGGCACCAAGGAGAGAAACGACTTGTAAGCCAAGCGTACATTGCAAATAATACCATGCTTTGCAGGAGTTTGCACTGATGCCCATCATCTGTCCACGACTATAATAGCAACCCTAATCCAGAAAAGGCTATAGCATCTGCGATTCTGCAGCGCACACAAGCACTTTGCCCTGAACTGGCTGGCTGCGAAATTGTGCGCCATGCTGTCGGCCTTCGGCCCTCGCGCGTCGGCGGTCCACGCATAGAAAACGAGACCACAGGCAAGTATTCAGAGGAGGGTTTGATTCATTTGTACGAGGTCTCATGTCCGATTCATAGTTAAACCGAATGGTGAACCTGTCACGGTGACGCATGCGTATGGACACGGCGGCTTTGGTGTCCAGTCAAGCTGGGGTGCAGCTGAATACACTGTGGCTCTGGTTGAAAAAGGCCTTGTCAAATCCAAATTATAGAATCTTCTGTTTTCGCTATGTCCTGATCTAAACTCTGTCTTACCTGTCAAATTTAATTTTAATTTCAAACAGTCTTTATACTTTACATTAAAGCTCTAGACTAGGACGCCCGAACCGGCGTCCTAACAACAGTTTCAATGAAAACGCGAGCATTGTAAAGAGAAGACACGTAGAGCAGTTAAAAGTGTAAGCATAAAATAAGGACTGCCTTAGGGAACAAGCATCCAGCTGTATGCCAGATGTCGGTAAAGTAAGACTAAGAAACAAGTCTTGTTAACAAATAGGAAAGAAACAGATGGAGCACAGGCACCTACATGTAAGCCACGAGTGGCAATAAGCGGCAAAGGCAAGGAAAGGGGGTAAGGTAACAGGAGAAGCATGACTATCCACAAACACGGACAAATTAAATACAACGACTTGCTTGCAGAAGGCGCGCCACCTTCCTTTGTCTTTTTACAACCTCCACAAAATATCACACATTTCATTCCGGCTTCCCGTTTGCTGTGATACTGAACTACAGCCATGAGCACACAAGCAACACCCACACCAGAGCCACCTCAGACCATCGCACATCCGTCTTGCTTTTTCAGCGCCAACAGGACATTGTATGCTTACACCAAGGCAGCCGAGTTGTACGCGCTCGATTTGTCGTCGTCAGAAACAACATTTGCGTGGAAAATGCTAGGGAGTCCCACCACAACAGCAAGCAACAATGGAATCCATCAGAATACCGTCACCACCTGCGGCGTTCTGGCGAATGAGGGTCTGGTCGTGGTCATGACCGACACGGACGACCACATTTACGATGTAACGGAGCGACGGTGGCACACCGGTAGAGGAAATGGCGCTGATCGGTCCCGGACCTCCATTGGGTGTTCCGGGCAACAAGGCCAAATGGTTGTCTATGACGGAATACAAGCAGGTTTATGGGACGTCGCAACAGCGACATGGTCGAGCGTACCAGCTCAGGATGGATTGTCACCGCCACTATCAACAAATACCAGCGAGACACTGTGCGTTAGTGCAGACACATTTGTTTATTATCTTTATACGGCACAGGATCAACATGGGCGGATCACCAATGATCTGTACGGTCTCGATCCGACACAGCGACGGTGGTTGGGCTACCTTGGCTCTTTTTGGTCCGAAAACGAGCACGTAGAGCTAGTCAGTGGTATGGACCTTTCAGTCGAGCCAGGCGAAGAAACTCTGCCTATTCTGCTGTATGCTTTTCCCGACCAAGACTTGTATACTTTTACTCTGCGACCCGACGGCATTATCGACCCATGGTTTGCTCACGTAAAAAGGCCGGCTGAAATCGGTGGCAGTAATCTCCTCGGTACAACAGCAGCTATATCACCGACGGCATACTACACAACAAACTTTGGCGATGACCTGATTGCCTTCTATGATAATGACGAACATGTAACGCTTTATGACCCGAACATCAACCAGATCGTTGAGGGATACACAGTGCCACGTTTGCCGACGCCACAAGCAGATGACGCCGCATCTTCTGGTTCGGCGAATTTCTGGGACTCACCGGAGGGTTATCGAGCAAAGATTGCAATTGGATGCAGTGTGGCAGCGGCATTCCTCCTATGGGTATGTACAGTGTGCATCCTGTGGCGTTTCTGCCGCAGGCATCGTTCCCGACGAATCGCCACAACGAGCCAAATGTCATCCTTGGAAGAACCGCAGTCCATTGAAAAGAGCGTTGACACTTCGATCAGCAAGAAAACGGGCGCCAGTCAAGATAATGTGAAGGCATTTTATTTCACTATGGACCCTAAAGCAATGAACGGCGAAGATGCATCCGCATGGGGCCGGCGCGTTTGCCGTACGCTTGCTTACATTGTTTATCAATATCATCAACAGCAACAGCAGGACGAAGACGGCCATCGACCGCGCACAACGTCTTCGTCCACTTTGTCGATCAAGACGGTTGGAAACATGTCCAGCACGACCCATGTCTCGTCTTCGATAGGCAGTCGTCTCCGCCGATTCGACGCGAATAGCACCCACGGGCACCCATCACGGTCACCGTTAACAGGTCATGGTGGTGTAGACCATACAGTTGCTGCGGCTGTGAACATGGTCATTCGTCGAGCGCTTCACTTGGGGAGATCGCCGCCTAACAATCCTCCATCTACTGGCGAAGACGAAGGATACCATCCTTGATATTAATCCTATAGAGGTTAGAACTGAGCTTTGTCCAAATCCAAAATCCATGTAACCGAATACGTATACAAAAACATAATACCTAACTTGTAGTGTGACAAATATACTCAGAGACATTATACATACATATATGAATCCCATACATCACAGATATTGACGATATACTACAGCACGTCAGCATAAAGAATCCTTGGGGGGGGGGGGTTGTAGTTGATCACGAAAGTTTGTTCCGTGTGTCGTTTCTCACCCCCCACACCCCCAACTTTCGACAGTATTTTATTTCTTTTTCCCATTTCTTGTTGTTTGCTCTTTCGCTCATACCTAGGATCCTAACCCTTTGACCCCGAGTATGGGATTTTTGCTTCTCGCGGCGAGTCCTGTTTCACGATCGCACGATCCCACCTTTTCTAAGCGTGTCTTATCTTTTTGTCTTTCTCTTTTGAAAGAAGGCAAGTGAACACATTCTGGTCCATGACTTTGCCTAATCCTAATCCAAATCCTAATCCTAATTGTCCCCCCCCCCCAGCAAGATAATGTATCCTTCCCAATCGCAACCATCCTACCCACCTCCGCCATTAATACCACAGCAAGGACCAAGACAGTCGCAGCAGTCAGTGCAATCACTCCGACCACAGCTACCGTTGCAAGCGTCAGCACCGCTCACGCCACAAGACCTGGTGGCAGGGACTACTACAATAGGAGCAACGGATGATATGCATGCGTACCCGACAACAATGAATGCCGCTGAATATTATTCTGCACCCGCTGCCGAACCATTGCCAAGCGCAACCGACAACCCGGAACCTGTGTTGACTATTCCTCAACTAGCCGAGTTTGCCTCTTCGATGGTGTATCTCATGTGGCGCGCACGGAGGCCCTCCGTCATGGCTTTGCATAAATCATCAGCCACATGCGATTCACCTTATCACTCACACCAAATCCACAACCGCAATCCGAACCCTCACTATCAACATGCAGACGCGGAAAGTCGTGAAATAGCACACATTGCAAAGACAAAAAGCGCGGGTTTCAAACGTTTCTGCTCCCAGGTCCTGCAAGCAACCCAGCTTTCAGAGTCGGTCGTCATGCTCTCGCTCAAGTACATCGCCATGCTGTTGCAGAATAGCCCACAGATCCAAGGTGCCGAGGGCTCAGAGTATCGCATGTTCACTGTCGCATTGATGCTTGGTATGTCAGAAATATATTATATACACGGTACATGGGTGTCAAAGGCTTAATTTTACTTAATGTCCTCCCCAGCCAACAAGTTCATTGATGACAACACTTACACGGCGAAAACATGGTCGGATGTATCGGCCATGAAAGTAACGGATCTGACCATTATGGAATTCGAGTTCCTCAACGTACTCGATTACCGGCTGTTTGTGCACAAGGATGAATATGCGCGCTGGAAGCAAGCGTTGGTCAGGTTCCGCGATCAGCTGGCGCGTGCAACACAGTCCAACAGTGAGCAGGAGGAAATGTCGGTGATGGATACACTGTATAGCGTTGCGCCCACTGTTTTGGATCCCTACAACCACCAGCAGCAACAACAGCAACAGCAACAGCAGCAGCAACAGCAGCAGGCAAACATCCAGTGGCAATACCTTAATCTGATGTCCAACACTCAGCAACCGTACTTTGCCTTGCAGGCGAACCAACCACTGCCCCGCGTGCCCATCCGGAGATACCCGCTGTCCTACAATACAGCACCCGTCTACAACCTGCCTCCTCCTGTCTACTATCCTCCTGCATCTACCTCATCCTCCGCCGCCACAGCCGTTCCCGCTTCCGTTTCCGCCACCACAAATGCCGCTGGTTCTGGGCCTGGATCTGACGCCGGTGTTACAGTCACCTCTGCCGCACAATCTTCACTGCCGATACTGCCCCCACCCCCACCCCCGGCTTACCCTGTTCAGCCATCCCCGCATCATGCTTACCCCACGGGCACGAGTACGCCAGCTGCCCCGGCAACAGGAATGCGTTATCCACAGGTAATTCGGGAGGAACAAAAAGAAGAAGGAAAGATGGGCGAGGTTGAGAGGAGCGCGAAACAGAGCGAAAGAGAGCGAAAGAAAGGAGAGAGGGTGACACGCAGGACGGAACCTCGCCTTCCGAGATGATCAAAAGTAGTGCGATTTAATAACACCAATCTCTTCTTCTCTTGTATCTTTAGGATTATCCTCTGTACTATCTCTCTCCTCAGCATCTGCAAAAGAAATGACTGCTGCCTGTGGTCAGAAGATAACCTTTTTATTTTTTTTATTTTTTTTGTATGGTCACGCTGTGTATGTAAAACATTAAAAAGCACGTTTTCTTTACCTTTTTTCTTTTTCTTTTTTCTTCTTGCTGAAACCATGGAGCAACCGCTGTTGTCCATTGCCACCGACCTCAATCATGTCCAAGATATCAGTTCATTATGGACAGGTATTTGTGGCCCGGATCGAATACGTTCTGCTCGAAGCGAGTCTCACCCCTTTCACTAGTCTTCTCTAAATGCAAGGACCACCTTGCGAACGGACATCGACTGGAGAACATGTCATGGCGACTGTGGCACCATACGCGGTTGAGCAAACGAGAAACCAAAGCGTATTTGTTTGACGCCACATCTCAACCCAAGACGCATATGAACGCATCAGCGACCATGACAAACCAAGAGGAGCAGCAGGACTACTTCTCATACATCCCTTCGCCGGTCGCAAGCAGTACAACGACGTTGAGTAGCAGCACAAGCAGCAGTCATGTGGCAGCGGGCTTCAAACGGTTTATCAGCCTTCCAAAAGACGACAAGTCGTATGATCCGCGGGAACAGCGTCAGCCGACACCGCCGGATGACCTAGTGTGCTCAGACGCCACTGCTAAAAAGATGGTGGAATCAGCAACGCATCATATTCACAATAGCTGTAACGACCCCGACCCTGACGATGACTTGTATGACGACGAGTATTACGACGATGACGTCTACTTTAGCGACGACGACGAAGATATTGACGAGGATGAGGCGGTTGTGGTGGTGCTACCCCAGCTACAGCTGTATCAACAACAGCAGCAACAGCAGGCGTTTCGTAAAACACCTCCACCCCCTGCCGCGCCCCGTCTGTCTCTTCTTTCGATTGCATTGCAAGAAGAACGAAAGCTCGAAGGTCGACAGCAAGCTCAATATCACCATCACCACCATCAGCAGCAGCAGCAGCAGCAGCAGCAGCAACCGCCACAGCAAGAACGCTGCTTAACCAGGCGCCGGCGGATGACGGAGCTACCCAACGAGGAGCTGACCGAGAGCTTAAGACGGAATGTGTTCTGGGAGCACATGCAGCACACAAAAGAACCTTATCGACGCTCGTCCACTTACCCTCTTGCCCTGACCACTAATGCTACCACTGCCACCACCAACAATCCTTGCAATTCGAATAGAAGGCCATGGCTCGAGAGCTTCCATGGCTGGTAACCAACAAAAATAACACACAAAAAATAACCTACTATACTGCATCCATAAAAAAAAAACAAATAAAGCACGTGCGTCACAAAGTTCGTGAGTGAAAAGAAAAAAAAAGTGTTATAAAAATATGTGCCTCGCCAGCAGCAGCAACCTCACGTGTGTTTATTACACATTTTACGTTTCGCCGGGATACCCAAATAGGAACAACAGGAACAAAAAGAAAAGAGAGACGAAAATGGACACGGACATGGTCTCTTACCAACCCTGCCAACCTTCGAGAGAAGATTCAAAGAGTTCATCTTCTGCGCCTTGGATGACACGGCAGATGGGAATGAAAGGCGACTTGTTTGCGTCCTTGGCATAATCCTGCGCGTATTGCAAACCGGCCCGACGCTCCTTGCGGCCAGCCTCACGGCCGATCCACGTGTAGATCTGGTGCCCCACATCAAACACGTACACGTATTCGCTCTCGAACATGTCCTTTCGGATCGTGCCTTCCGCCACCAGCTCAAAGTGGAGCTTCTTGTGCAGCAAGTGACCCGAGCTGCTCAGACGCAGCAGTCGCTTGGTCGCCTCTTCTTCCTCCTCTTCCTCTTCTGCTTCGTCTTCGTCTGCGCTCGAGATCTCGCCCTCCGAGGAACCGAGCACCTCATAGAACTGGTACTCGCTGCCCGAGTTTTGTTCTATCGTATCCCACATGAAAATGATTGGACGCGTGAGTTATCACGCTCATAACGTGTGTGTGTGTGTGTGTCCACGCGGCGTTTTGGGACAAAGAAAAGACTTACCAATGACAATCATTTCGCCCTTGCCATCACGCTCACTAATGAGCTGAGAGATGAACTCGGCAGCCTTGGCACGCTCAACGCCACGCGACTCGGAGCCTTGCCATTGATAGACTTCGTTGCCTGTGTCCAGCACAAAGACGCCCTTCGTGCGCAGACTGGACTTGGCGAGCGGCACTTCGGTGATAACGACGGCATTGTGAGTACGGGTGCCTTCCAGACGCGCGGGGCGGTGCACGCGCAAAAGACGGGTGGGCAGCTCTTCTTCCTCGACATGGTTGAAGCCGCTCGCGAAACCACCCTGCAAGTACCGCAACGCCTTGAAATAGCTGCGGAAGAGCTGCGACTCGCGGCCCTGCACTTCTCGGTGCTGCGTTGCCAGGGTATCCAGCCCTAAACGACAGGTGATGTACGTGTATGAGGGCATGTCCCCTTCGGTCCTGCTCTTTCGGACTTACAGTCATCCAGCTCGACCGTCTTGTAAGCGGCCGTGCCAGCCTCGTCCTGTGTTGTCTCAAGACCAAGCCAAAAGTGAATGTGGTGGATCAGACCATCGGTGTTTTCCTTTTTGGTCGACTAAACCGCGCAAGGATAGAGGAAATCAGGTGTCAGCAGACCTTTCGTTTCAACCTTAAATGACAGAGGGCGCCCATCCGTCGTACTCCCGATTCAACCCAGTGCAAAAGCGCCTTTCTTTTATATTCCTTCCACCGGGACTTACCCGAAGCACAATGTAACTGTCGCCTGGATACACGTAATAAACGAGTCAGAAACAAATAATAATCCACCCCCAACTCACCCATCCACCCACTTCATTTTTACAATCTGTTACCTTGATAGAACTGACCGAACTGCTGCTCAGGTACCGGCGTCAGTTCAAAGTTTTGCACGCGCCAGATCCAAAGACCACTAATAAGAGAATCCATATTTAGACGTGTCGTGTGAGTGAGCCTTGTCGAGCTGAAGGAGTTTAACTTCAACTTACGCCTCTTGTTTGATAGGCGTGCCTTCATAGTTCCACGCCGTTTCAAGCGAGCCTTCTTCTTTGCGGTGTTGACGTTCAAGGTCTGACCCAAAGTTGGCCAGGTTGGTCTCGTCCAGGCCTGGTACCGTAATATGATATTAATATACACATATACACATATACGCAGTCCCTTTGTCATTCACTGTTTGACTGCCCATTCATCTCGCCATTGTTTAGAGAGTACTTACGCCAAGTGGAGTTTTTCAACATGATGAGAAGTGGAGATGTAAACGAAGAGGGCTGAACAGTCTATAAAGAGGAGGAGTAGAAATGTAACTAATAATAATATGCGTCGGGTAATCGCGACCTGACCTGCCCAACGGGAATTGCGCTGCCGCCATTCACACTTCAATCTCTCAGTCTCTCGAACCTTTTTCTTGTGCTACGCTATACCTTATTTAGGAAAGCTCTGCAATCGGGAGCAGATTCCGGGGCTATATCATGCACTTGGCAGTAAAGGGCTGAGTGTAACCCGATAATACATATCGTAGTCTGTGATTCACGCTGTACATGTACGGCACTCGCTAGATGATTCGCTTACTCTGTAAAAGCACGAAGCATTGGATCTAAAGTGCTTCGATATGTGCTCCCATCAACGTACTGACGGTTCCCGTTACTAAGGAATAGGTCGGCTTATAGAGCATCTCTGTATATAATCTAGAGAGTCGGCGCTGTCCTTTACTGTGGTGCACACATGTGTACATATGGGTGGTTCTGTATCAGAGTTACTGTGTCCTTATACAAGATATATTTCGACATTGTGAGTAGAATGAGGAGAAAACGGTGAAGAGGTGAAACGCTATTTAAAGGGAGGATGCAACAATTTTTTTTTACAGAGAGAAACCCTCCTGGCGAAGGCCGGACTCTCGAGCGAGCCATACGAGCTCGTCCGCAAGTCTCTGGCGAACCGTGAACGGATTCATGATGCACACGTGGTAAGTCGATACGACGGGATTTTGTTCCAATTTGAGATGTGAGGGTATCTAGAGGACCTCGTTAATAGCCAGCCTGTGGTATCCTGCATACTTACATTTTGTACCGCCTGCTGTACAGATCGGGTTCTGGGCCAGTAGATGAACACAAATGGTACACGGAGTCCCGGATTATGGGTACGCAACTGACGACAGTAGTCATCAAGTCTGTCACATTCATTGGACCAGTAGATCGGGCTAGATAAGAAAATAGTTTGACAACTTCAGTATAGGCTTCCTAGTAAAATATTGCGCTTACTCCTCCAGGTCATCCATGGTGCCACTTGTCCGGTGTTCAGAAAGAACGAATAAAGTCGCACCCATCTGGTCGATAGCCTAAGTTGACAAATGTAAGCCGTCCATTTCCATGCAGCGAATGAGTCTTCTCCTTTACTTGTGTAGGCATGCTCATCCCCTGGGATACGGCTCGGATGGTAATTGTGAGATGGGGCTCGTGGGCGACACATCGGAAAAATTCACTGTCGAGTCCAAAGCGGTTGATAAACCAAGTGCTCGAATTCGATTTGCAGTCATCGAGACTGATCCATAATTGCCAGGCAAAAGTGACATCAATGTCATCGAGCAGGCGAGTCGTGCCTGAACTTTGCACCAGATGCTGATAGAGCATGGGGATGTAATTCACTGAGTGCCAGAGCTCGGCTCTTTCCAGCTCAGGCTATTGGGGATGGGGAGGAAAATAATGTGAGTTTCAGTCCCACCAACCATACCATGAAGACCTACATCTTGGATGTGTTTGAGCGCATAAGCTTCCGCGCCAACAGCCTGGGCAGTTTGAAGCGACATGGTATGCTCCATGTCGTATACTGTCTTTTTGGGACGTGCGTTGGCGCGTGTGAGGAGAGCATACATTCCGTTGCGTGAGCGCATGTCTTGATACCTCTTGGCAATCCGTCCCCGCGCACGTGTGATAGCAGGAAGGACTCTTTTGCGGAGGCGGCGCGCGGCTGACTTGGCACGTATGGCTGCAATGCACGCTTCCTCGCGCAGTACTTCTTCCAACACACTGCTTGCATAGCGTGCTGTGAGTTCGCTCACAACCTGGGCACGTCTCCGCGATCTTTCTTGCCGACGACGTTCCGCCTTTTGACGCGCGATTTCTGCCTCGTGGCGGCGCTGCTCTTCAGCGCGTGCGCGTTCTTCTTGCTGGCGGCGTTGGGACTCCAGAACCTTCTGGCGCAGCGCTTCCGCTTGGCGCTCGTGCTCCTGCATCGTCAACTCTTGCTGTTTTTTATCCGCGAGCGCTTGTGCAGCTGCGTCCGCTGCAGCCTTGGCGGCAGCAGCCTCGGCCTCGGCCGCAGCGGCCGCGGCGCGCTCCTTTTCTTTGAGGACCGCTTCGCGTTGGGCAGCTTCTTCTGCCGCCGATGGCCGGTGTGGCACTGCAGGGGCACGTCCTTCGAGCACGTTGGGTTGTTCACGATACACATTGATGATGGTGTCGTAAGGTGATTCTTTGGGGGCCACGTTGTTCACAATATCTTGCAGGTCGCGACCGAATTTCTTGGGCTCCACGAGAAGCAAAGACTTGCGCTGTCGGGGGTTCGACAAAGGTTCTATACAGGAAGAGAAGGAGAGAGATTAATGACACCGTTCCCAGTTATGAATAGATACACTTTGGCTACTTACCAAAGAATACGGGCTGTTTTCGGGTAGGATCCTTTTGACCAAACTTAATGTAGGGCACACCATTGCTGATGTGGATCACTAAGCCGTACAGTTGGGCTTCTTTCAGAAGCTGCTTGGTGCTGTCGTATGCCAAAGCTTGTCTCAGGTACTCTGCCTCCAGGCCGCGATGCTGGAACAAATAAGACACATTCATTGCTTTTAGGGCGCCCTTGCGAACGTCTGCGAAATGGGTCTCAAGCATGCAACCCATGAGGAAGGACGTCTTGACATCACCCACGAGCTTGAAGAATTTTGTATAGAATTGCTGGCATGCCGCGATATTATCAGGCTTGTTCCGGCGCGTCTGTGAGCTGCTGATTTCGTTTCCTCTCTGCATCAGGTTGTAAAACGCCAGCGCTTGCTGAATATGGGGGTGAAAGAATATGCCGCGGGGCAGCCACTGCGCGTTTCGCACCGTCTCGTGGTCATGGGCGTGTGTGATAATATAATAGGCGCGGAATTCGGCTTCATTCTCCTCCTCTTCTTTGGTCAGCGGCTCATCTGCTTCGGCGCGGTCTTCGTAGAACTCGACCAAACTTAACAGAACTAGAGGGAGATGGTCCCTTGTTACAGCCTACAGCCTCATACAACTTGATGGTGGAAATAGCTTGCTTACCTTTTCGTAACTGTTCTAGCTCTTGCTGGACACTGAATTTCTCCTCATCATAATGACTCAGCTCATGAAGACACAGGATGTGGAAGCGAGCGATGCGTTCGTGGAGGCGAATAGCGGGCGCGTCGCGGATATTTTGCAGCGTGAAATCCTGACGGATGGACCGTGTTCGATCACGTAGAAATGCGTGACACTTGATAAGTGGATTCTCAAGCATGACGGTGCCGAACAGATAATCCAGGGTTTCCTAGAGCGGACGATGAGTATTCTGTGGTGCGCGAGAGAAAACAAAAGAGAAGATACTCCACCTCTAGGACCTCTGGAGGACGAACATCGGAAGGTAGCGGCTGTTCATTGCCAGCAGCGGAACGACGATATCTTTTTACCATCTTTGACATGTCCATATTGCCGTACTCGTCCTGCAACAAGTAACATACGAGTCAGAGTCGTTCTCGCATGACACTTTGCAAACTTACCAGCTCCATCTTGTCAAGACCCATCTGTACATCTCGCTCGATACATTCAAAGTCGGGGCACATTGTCAGACAGGTGCCCCTAAAGTCGATGGCGTCCTCCAGACGCATGCGGTTATCAGGGTCAGGAATCAGGCCCTCCTTGATAGCTTTTTTCCGTTCCACGACACGGGCCTTTTTCATCTAGATGAGCAGAAGAGCGAGAATAAGGTGAGCTCTATAATAAGGTGATGTCGTTCTCGTAAGTTATCTTACCTCATCGTACTGGCGGCTCTTGTCGTTACCCTGAAAGCGGGCAGCGCGCTCCTTGTTTGAAACCTTGGTCGAGTCCTTCAAGGTAGCCGGTTTCGGAGCGGGTGGTTTTGGCGCTGCTTTCTGCTGTGGCTTCTGCTGTGGCTTCTGCTTTGGTTTTGATATTGGCTTTGGTTGAAGGGCAGAAGAGGACGCGTCCGCAGGAGCAGGAGAAGGAGCCAGCTCGGCTTGTCTCTGCAGGCGTGGCGGGGCTGCGGCGGCGGGCGCTGTCTGCTGGCGGACCCACACTTTATGCTTATGGGGTGTTTTTGATGCGACGTCGGCGGGTTTGGGTGAAGATAAAGAAGAGGAAGTGCTTTCGGGGGTGGCAGACTGAGGTACGAAAGCAGGCGCGTTGTGATTCAAGGCCGACTTGTGTTGTCGCTTGGGCTGGGGGGATGGCTGGCCAAAGGCAGAAGCAAAGGCAGACGTAGGCTTGGCCTGGTTGAATCCGCTGCTGCTCATGTTAGTGTTAGTGTTAGTGCTGGTGCTGGTGCTGGTGCTGGCGGAGGCCGGCTTGAACGCGGATGCACCGAATGCGGATGTCTGAGGTCTTGGAAAGGCTGCAGATTTGGAGGAGCTGAATGCCGAGGAGGGTGCGCCAAACGCAGACGATTGCGCTGGCTTAAAGGCAGAAGTCGGCTGTGCTCCAAAGGCTGAGGATGGAGGCGGGTTGAAGGCCGATGACTGAGGTGCATTGTTACGAGATTGGCCGAATGCGGAGGGGAAAGCACTGCTCTGGAAAGCTTGACCGAATGGCTGCGGGCGTGCCTCGTTGGTTGCAGCAAATTGGAAAGCAGGTGGTGGCGTCGTGGTGTGGATGTTAAAGGCGGCAGGCCTCGTTGCGGGCTGCTGCTGCCCGGGGCGAGGGAAAGCCGACATGTCTTTGTGGAAAGAGCGTTGATTTGAGTCTTTTCAATTTCGTGTCCTTCTATGCCAGCTGTGACTCGAGCATTGTGTCGTGAATTTTTTGCCTTTTCTTCACCCAAACTCAACAGAATCCTTCCTTTCAGGATACACCAAGTGCCTGCTCAATCTGCAAAGCTTGCCTGCTTGATCATTCTTCTTGCAGAGACGCCTTTATCATATGCATACATGCAAATGATATCTTCCCCAGTGATGGACGGTTGGTTTTATACACGCTCTATACACCAAAGCACCTTTGTCTGCTAATTGATAGTACACTTCATGTTTATTACTTGGTTTAAATATATGTACATGTCATTGATGCGTGAGTATCGAACACGATGTACGGTTTCAAGGCACTGCCTGGCGACGTCAATCTTCATGCCTGGAAATAACAGTGACAGATATACTTTTCGAATTCTTTGTGCTTCATTTACAAAAATTGTCTTTCTTCTTTGACCCGCTTGTGTTAGATGGTGGTGTTACGAACAACAAGGACTGGGCATGGACACTCGTGAACACATTTGTCGGATACGGAGCCGAGGAAGACACTCTTGACTGCGCCCAGACCGCGGGAACCCACAATAAGAAGATCCACCTCGTGGTGCTGCGTGAACCTTGGGATCAGGACCTTAGCCTCTCCCCAAAGGATATGCTCTTCACTCGAGATCTTCAGTGTAGACAAGTGCTTGGCCATGCTCTCCAGACGTTCGCGCGCCGTAGGGCCTTGCGGGTGCTTATCGGCTTCGGTCATGGCCGTAGAGAAACGCGAAGGCGACGTCGACAGCATGGGCAACGACTTGCCTGCTTCGTCACCCGCCACCTCAGGCTTGTCTGAGCCGCTCAAGGGTCCCAAAGACAGTCCGCCACTGGAGGCCATGCTTCTTTCGTGGCGCTGGATGGCAGAGAGGAGGATCAGATGGTCCGACTCGGGCCGGATAATGTTCTTGAGAGACCAGTCAAATAGCTTGCGCGCATCCTCACTACCATCATAAGCGAGGGCTACTCGTCGTTTTTCGGTGATAGAGAGGCTTGCCATGGTGTAAGACAAAAAACTGGAAAAAGATGGATATGAGAAATAAAAAAGTGATGAGGGAAAAAAAGAGAAACAAATGTATGGTCCAGATTTATAGGTTTGACACTGGGGTTTGAGCGAATAAACAATTGCATGATTTGGGATGTGAACACAGCATGTCAACGTCGGCCCACTTTTCCCGTTTCCTGTTGTACCCGAATTTGTGATCTAAATCTGCGCTCACCACTTTCATCCATTTCCCATCTTTTTTCATTCCTTTTATCTTCTCTCATGAATCTGAGCACATCTGGATGTGTGCTTATTGGGCCCAGAGGGTCTGCACTAGATCTTTTATACTTTTTCGCTTCATTCTTTTTTAAATGGAAGATGGCGGTAGGAAATAATACGAAAGGGGGAAGGTCAATCGATGTAGTTCACTGGGCACTGCTTTTGGAGCGGGTATATTGTTGCTCTCGTAAGATAGCTTCATTCAATTGGATGATGCGCTGCAGAGCTTCCATACTTTCCTTGTGCCGCTTTTCCATCCTGCTGTCCAACTCCCACTGATCCGCTTTTCGCTTTCGGCTTTCAACAATGGCGTGATTCTCCAACTTTGAGAATAAGCTGTCACTGATGCGGCTAAAGACTTGCTCAAAGCTATGGAGCAGGTCGTGGAGTTTATCTTGCTTTGGTAATGATGAGGATGAGGATGACGGCGAAGGGGACAGTGGCGGGACTGATGCTGAGACAATGGTTGGACTGGAAGGTGGGGTGACAAAGACGTCGTCCCCTTCGTCCTCGGCGGGCGAGTCCTTTGTTCCCTTTGCATCATTAAGTCGATTCGCAGAAAGAATAGCATCGGCCGGGTTTGGTGCTCTGGGTTGTGTTTGCGATTGGACTTGAAGCGACCATGGCGGTGATATTGAGGTGGAGCGACGTTCATTACTGATTGTAGTGATTGCTGGTTGCTGATATGTGCATAATGGATTATAATTGTATTGTCCCTGCAATTTGGTAATCCACGCATCGGGAATGCTTCCGTTTGGGTGCGAGCTCACCACTTGACCGGACGAGTTTATCTCTGCATTGACAGGGTAATTACCAATGGTTGTTATTTGCGGCTGTTGCTGTTGCTGTTGCTGTTGCTGTTGCTGCTGTTCCTGCTGTTCCTGCTGTTGCTGAGCTTGTGATTCCAGTTGTGTTGGTTTCTGGAGTACATGCTGTGGTGTGATGGACTCTATTTTGGCTATTTTCACTTGTCTGTTGCCTAAAATGAGGCGGCCAAAGGGAAGATTGGGAGCATTGGGGTTCTCGATAATGCTTTTAACCTTCTCGAAATGAGCCGAGTTTCCTCCATAAAGATCGGCATTGACGAGACCGTACGTCCGATGCACTCGAAAATAGCGTGCTCTCATGTTGAGCCACTTGGTTGACACCTTGTAGACGTCCAACCACTTCAGAAATTCATCCACAGAATCGCCCACTCTGTTGCACCTGAGAATGTCGCATAGGATAGTTGTAAAATGAGGCCAGAACTGAAGACTATCGACGTGTTTGAGTGCCTCGAGCTCGCCATCGCACACTTTGTGCAGCAGATCGAGAAGTTGATGTGTGCGCTCGTCGCCCCATGCGACACGACGCTTGAATATCGCGTTGGCCTTGCTTTCTTCCAGACTGACAGGTTCTGTACTTGCAGAGACGGAAGCCGCTTGAGCTGGTAGATCTGTCACAGGTAACGCGCTTGTATTTTGACTTGACGCCTGATAAGCAGATTGAGGCTGCGGCTGAGGCTGAGGCTGAGTCTGTGCAGTGCTTGTGAATTTGGTTTCTATCGCTGCGGAGGAAGAAGAAAGGTAGAAAGCGTCGTCTGGTGTTTGAGTTTGTGTTTCTGGTTGTGTTTCTGGTTGTGCTGAAGGTGGTGAAGGTGGTGCAGGTAATGTTGCTTCAGCTGGAATCACCATGGGTACTCTTCGTGGGTTGGGCTGGTTACCCGTATTCTTCTGCTGCATAGATGACCCTGTCTGTTGGGAATCGCCGTTTTGCAACGTCCAAGTGATTACTGGAATGGCGTTAGACTTCATCGTTCTGAATAGCTCGGCTGTTCTTTGGCTGCTCCATAACAAACATAAAAGGTAAATCTCAAAAAGATTTTGAGACTCAGATGCCATAATTCATTGTTGCATGTCGTTAGTAGCTTTTAGTCTGCCTTGTATTTGTGCATGTACTGATCATATATCTTCGCGTCTATACTATGAATTCGCGTATGCTAACATACTGCTATACCTGTTCACATACGGCAATAAGTGCACTTAAATGTATGGTATGGATAGCATTGTAGATTCCCTACGAAGAGCACATGGTTCTGCCTAATAATTTTTTTTTATTCGTTGGGGTAATTGAGACGAAACAAGAAAGAGAGAGAAAAAAGAGAGAGAAAAAAGATGGTAGGTGAAGTAAAGGAAGAGAGAGAGTTGATCGTGTGACTGATGGTGTGAGAGTCAGGAAAGACAGAGTGTTGGATCTACAGCATAAAGCAAACGACGTACGACGCTGAAGAAAGAAAACAAGTGGTTGAAGCCATTTTTTTATAATCGTTCGTAGCTCCAGATTCTTGCACGGTTATCGCCCGAGCCGGTCGCAAACAAGGGCCGTCTGCCAGGGCTTGTTGCTACAGAGATAACCGAGTTTTTGTGGCCCTGGAGCATGAATTGAGTCTGACCCGTCCGGGGGTCCCAGAATTGCACACCACGGTCTTTTGAGCCTGACACAATCCAATGGCCATCCGGCGAAGTTGCCACCGAGAGAACAAAGTCCTTGTGGCCCGAGAAGATCTGCTTGGCAGGGCTCTTGCCGCGTTCCGGGCCAAAGCCATTGTTTGTGCCCAATTGCCAAAGGCGCAGGGTCTTGTCCAAACTGCCACTCACCAGAGTTCGACCGTCGGGCATAAAGGCGACCGAGTACACACTGTCCTTATGACCTTCCAAGCGCTCCAGTTCTTGACCGGTCTGGACATCCCAGACACGCACAATTTTGTCGAGACTGCCTGCGGCCACCAGGCGACCATCAGGAGAGACGGCGACGCTCGTAACGCCAGGGTCCTTTTGCTCAGGGTCCTTGATACGGAGGACATGCAGAGGTGTCTCCTCCGCCCAATCCCATATCCGGACCGTGCGATCACCCGAACCGGAGACCAAGATACGACCGTCACGACTGAATTCAAGCGAGTATATGTCCTGGTCATGACCGCGCAATACATGACGAACTCGCTTCTTCTGGATATCCCAGATCTAAATGATGTTTGCTCTATATGAGCTTATGCACGTGATGGGCTACACTTCCAAAAACTTACGCGAATCAGTTTGTCCTCAGCACCTGTGGCCAGATAGCGACCGCCGGGATGGAAGCTCACCGAACGGATATACAGATCACCATCGCGTCCAGCCGTCTCATCTTGAAGGGCACTATATGGGGAAGGTGTCTGCATGAGTCATACGCACGGACCACCAAAAATAGTCTCATATCAGTACTTACGCGACTTGTTGGCCTGCATTCGTGTCGTAAATGTAGGTAGCTTGATTACATCCAGCAGCGAGATAATGCCCATCGACACTAAATTTGACACAGCAAACGACGCTGCCATGGTCAAAGGTCTGAACAAGGTCGACCTTCAGATGACGCTGGACCTTGGGATTGAACCTATTGATGCCCATTGTTGCTATCAGTGAAATCTGTCATATATGATGCTCGGTATGACACCTACAAAGCAAACCAGTCCTGGCCTTCAATCTTCATATTGGCTGGAACGCTCTCGGGATCAATGTCGCTCAATCCGCTCGGATAGCTGGGAGCACTGTTAGTCGTATGCGACGACGGAGGAGGGTGAGCAACGGCGTTGCGTCCAGGCGTCACTAAATCAAAAAAGCTTTAGTCTGGGCTCTTGGATGGAATTAAAAGCGGCTTACTATGAGGAGGCTGAGGAGAGCTGGCTCCAGGTGGGGCGCTTGTAGGAGGAGGAGGATAAGGATGAGCACCGGCGGGCATGGGTGGCGGAGGGCCGTGAGGGCCGGGAGGCAAGGTATGAGAGGGGCCAGGCGCAGGGGCAGCCGGGTAAGATGGGTGATGATGTTTTGATTCTGACAACGGTGGTTGGGCCGGCGTGCCTGCGTAGCCGGGCGGCGGGGGCGGTCCTTTTTATTGCGCTTGTATGTCAGTCACTTTCATAGTTGAGACTGCAGAATACTCACCACCATACATGGTCGAACTGCCGCTTGACTGCGGGGGCGGCGGAGGTGGAGCTGCTCCTCCATGCTGCACCTTTCATCCGTTTAGATCTTCCCGTTCATATAATATCTCTCGATGATTTACCTGCTCCAGTTGCTGACGAAGGCGGGCGATTTCCTCCTCGTATCTAAGCGCAAATCACACGTCAATATGACCTGTTTCAAAGCAAGACACTCAAAATACTCACTGCTTCTTCATGTGCATCTGGGTCCGTTCCAGGTCCATGAGGTTTTGCTGAAAAAGGTTCATTTCTTGAATCTGGGAGTTCACTGGCAAAGAACGAAAAGAAACGCGTGTCAATGGGCATGAGCCGGTCGAGATGTGAAAGAAGAGGAGGTAAAAACACAGAGAGAGAGAAAAAAAATAGCTTACTCTTGTGCTCAAATTCGTCACGTTGGCCTTTGCACATGATGGCTTCCTGGGTGAGTTGGTCAAATTCGGCCCGGACGGCGTCCAAAAGCTCGACAATGCGCGGCCGGTGATTGTACATTGACATTGTTGTTTGAATGGGTCAGCCGAATACGCGTTTGTCTTGGCTTGTTTGTCTGAGAAACGAAAAGAAAAAAAGAGAGAAAGAAAAAAAAGCTGGGTAGTTGGATTGGGGGGGATGGGATGGGAATCCAATGAGGTGGGATGGGAAATTGGAAATAGAGAAGAAAAGCAAAAGGCTATGTTGTCTGAAAGGAGCCGAATGGTGGGCGGCAGCCGAAACCAGAGAGAGATCAGGAAGCCCGCAGAAGAAGAGAAGAAGAAAAATAGGGTCGACCAGAAGCAGACAAAGAGGTTTGGGTGGCTGTGGTTGAAATTGGCGCGCGCAACACAAAAAAACCGTGGGGGGTGTGTTGTGTTCTGTGTATTCTGTATTGTGTGATGTTTATACATAAAATCTACTTCTCTGACTGTTGTAAATGTACGTTGCACCCCCGTCATGTACCGGCGAGGAATCACCTCCCGCTTCGCCCTTTAATTGATCTCTTACAAGAAGTCATTTTTCACTGCAAGACGAATGATCCATATCAATTATTAGGTTTAGCCTCTCTTCCTGCCATTCTCTGTTTGTATACTCCATAAAAAAACGCTTTTCTTTGTTGTTCCATTTCATACCCAACAGGTTGCTCCACGGTTCAAATGCAACTCTGAGAGGAAACGGACGAGGGCGTTTACGAATGGGGGTTTCTTTGGCAGGCACAATCTGTGTGGGCCAATGATTCAATCTCCGATAGCGCTCTGGGCTCACTATGGCAGCCCAACCCTGAAGGGGATGAACTTCCTTTTACTCACATGAAGGTATGTATCCATGCAGCAGGGAAGGGCAACACGCGCTATGAGTCGAGACGATGGATGGACAGACGGATGGATGGATGGATGATGTGTTTGAAATTGAAGGCTGTCGAAATCGGACGTTGTCAAAGTGCCCTGAATGAATGAACGAACGAACGAATAATGAGATGAGCTTACCCATGGCCCATTGTCTGTCTATAGCTGAACATCGCGAACCCAGCCACTGGCTGCCAGAAGCTCATTGAAATCGAGGACGAACGCCGCCTGTAAGGAAAAGATAAACTTAAACCCAACAACGAACAACACATGCTGATTGGAAGTGTCAATATATTAGCCGTGCCTTCATGGACAAGCGCATGTCGCAGCAGGTTGCTGGCGATTCGCTCGGCGATGAATTCAAGGGCTACGTTTTCCGCATCTCGGGCGGTAACGACAAGCAGGGTTTCCCGATGAAGCAGGGTGTCCTTGTGCCCCACCGTGTTCGTCTGTTGATGGGCAAGGGCCACTCGTGCTACCGCCCTCGCCGCACTGGCGAGCGCAAGAGAAAGTCGGTCCGTGGCTGCATCGTCTCGTCGGATCTCGCTGTCATGTCCCTTGTTGTTGTCAAGAAGGGTGAGCAGGACATTCCCGGCTTGACCGACAAGACCGTCCCCAAGCGTCTTGGTCCCAAGCGTGCCTCCAAGATCCGCCGCTTCTTCAACCTCTCCAAGGAGGACGATGTCCGCAAGTACGTCATCCGCCGCGAGGTTCAGCCCAAGAAGGAGGGCGCCAAGCCCTACACCAAGGCCCCCAAGATCCAGCGTCTTGTTACTCCCCGCACCCTCCAGCACAGACGCCAGCGCGTTGCCATCAAGCGCAGACGCGCCGAGGCTTCCCGCGAGGCTGAGGCCGAGTACAAGCAGATCCTTGCTAAGCGCCACAAGGAAGCCAAGCAGGCTCAGGCTAAGCACAAGGCCGAGCGTCGCCGTACCTCTTCCATCAAGCAGGAGAAGAAGGCCGGTGCTGCCTAATTCACTCTTCCCACGTGTTCAACTCCATCTCGTCTCTGCTTATGTCCGAACTTTTTTTCTTTTTCTCTCATAGGGATGTACATTATTAAAACAGTCCATGTGTGTGAGCAACCCTTTCATCCGATATGATTACGTTGGTATTCAGTTGGCTGTTGATCGAACAGGAGGTGTGACAGTTACTGGTGTGATGGGTCGGTTTGTATTGCACTGGATTGGCATTGGATAGGATAGGACTGGATTGGCATTGATTGAATTGGAGGGGGTGGGGGGAGGGTTGAATGGGTATCGGTTTACTCGAGCTTGTCCAAATGATCCAATCGAGTTAATACAATGTTTTTGCTTGTCTCTTCTATCTCGCCCGCGAGGAACACTTCGTCCAAGATCGCATACACCTTATCGGTTGGTAATTTTTATACCCAATGTGATGGAATTATCAGTCATAGCCACATCTTGATGTCTTTTTCACTCATACCTTATAAAAGTTAAACACCAAATCGAGTTCACATACATTGCCAAAGAACGCGTCCAGCACTTCGACAAAGAAATGGATCGCTTCTAGGTACGCCAGCTCGTTGTCGTTTGCATCCACGCATACACAGAAAAAGAGACCTGCATAACGACGATACACAATCTTGTAGTTCCGGAACTTTTTTCGACCTAATGAGTCTCGTTTCCTAGCTTACAGGCTTCCCAGTTGCACTATACCTCGACGAAGTTGCTCTGATGCTTCTGATCGCGAGGAGCAATCAACCGATGGACCTCGCCCTTGAGCTTGACCTTTTCATCATCTTCATAAGGGACATACCACTTGGCCAATCTCGTTTTCCCTTGTCGATTTTGTACGAGAATAAACCGAATCTGTTGTCGTATTATGAGCTTTCGTTGTCCAACCCGAGTAACCTTCGACTTGCCATGATGGTGAATAAGCTGTATGTCCTAGCTTTTGCATTTCGACACCGCTCTCTGACCACGGGTTTAATTGCTCATCAATTAATCTGATTGGCTGGCACCTCATACTTCCACTCTCCCGGTCCATCGTCTCTTGACGCAATGCTTGATTTTTTTAATATATAATATTTTGCTGACCTGAGCATATGTATGAAGAGATGGAGACAAAAGAATAGGGGACGGATATATGACTACATACAAGAAAAAGATATAAGAAAATGGGATACATGAAGGAACGGGAAGAGGGAGAATGAGACGACATAGAGTGGGATACATCATACTACATGTATATGGCTATATAGGGATCGCGTCATAGAAACATGAGATAAATTAAGTACGCTTTTCTACCGTAATCTTCATGCCGTGCTTCATGGGCAGCGTCAGGGACACCTGGTAGGTGACTTCCTGACCAGGCACTAGATGGAACTTATAGCGGCGGAGCATGAAGATGACCGCAACCAGTGCCTCAAGAGTAGCGAGATGCTGGCCGAGACATGTGCGCGGACCAGCGTGGAATGCCGGCCACTGGCCCTGTGACTCGCGACGCAGCTCGCCTTCAGGTGTGATCCAGCGCTCGGGCTTGAATTCGCGTGCATCGGCTCCCCACACTTTCTCGGACCGGCCTTGAGCATAAGGCGACCACAGGACTGAGTCGCCCTTGCGAATGTGCGTGCCATCGGGCCAAATATCATCTCCGAGAGCGTACTTTGTGTTTAGAGGGACCGATGGGTACAGGCGCAGCACTTCGTAGAAGCTAGAGACATAGTGGATAATGAGTATGCAAGAAAGTCACTAGACAGTGGCTCAGGTACGTACAAAGCATGTGCGTATTTCATGTTTTTGATCGCCTCATAAAGGGCAGAAGAGTCATGGATCATCTCATCAGTAATGTGTTCCTGAATCTCCTTCAGAAGCTTGCGTTCGACACGCTCGTGTTGGAGAAGCATGTAGAAGCCCCATGAGAGCGCCTGCGCGGTGGTGTCGCGCCCAGCAATGACAAAATTGAGCACAGTATCTCGCAACTAAGAGTGATGGCGATAATAGAAAATGAGAAGCTGAACAACAGAGTTCTATGTATAGCGTACCTCGTCATTGTTGAGAGGCTCACCCTTGGCGTTACGGGCAGCCATGAAACGGGAAAGCAGGTCACGGAACTCAAGACCTTGAGCCATCTCTTCTCGGCGGCGTTCTGTAACTTCTCGTGCAAACGTATCGACAACCTTGAGGTGGTCATCCATATTCTTGCTCCAGGGCATCAACAGCTTGATGAATGCGTCCGTCAGAGGCCAGACCGGATTGATGAAGCGCAGGAAAGTGTTCTTCTGTGCCTGGTCGAATGACTCGGCAAAAGGTACTTTACCCTTTTCTGTAAGTGAATTGAGCTGGACACCGAAACCAAGACTGTGAATTTTTTTAAAGAAAAAAAGTGAGTGGGGTAAAGGCGCGTATTTGTTTTGTTTCATACAGGATGAAAGAATCCAGCGTGAACTTGTACATCAAGTCGTGAAAATCAAGGACATGGCACTCATCGCACGCCTTATCGAGAATGTGGTCTGCCATATATCCCATTTCTTCAACAAAGACACTATCAAAGAAGAAAAATAAGCATTCTTACATATCGTCATAATTGCTACTTTGAACTTACTCTGTGAAATGATCTCTAAAGTTTTTGACATTGAAGACCATACTCGCGGTCTTACGCTGGTAGCGCCATTCTTCACCGTTGGCGTTAAAGATGCCATCACCAAAAAGGTCACCAAGAGCGGTGTGAAACTCGGGTCCTTTGATATAATTCTCAAAGTTATCTAGGAGACTCGGTAAGTAATGCTGTTTATACACTAGTTTTAGCGTTGTCATCGACTTACTCTTCAGTAAGTGTTCGACGTTCTTTGGATTGATCGTAGTGATGTAATTTGGCACAGCGAAAACGCTCATCTTACTAATGTTATGTGTTTTCTCAATAATTAGAAAAAAAGGAGATCGCGACTTCATTAACGGCTTACACAGTGAGCGCATCCATGCGGGTGAACACCTCGACACCGAAGTCGTGAAAGTACGGCACCCACTTAAGAATGATGGGAATATTACCCAAGATGGGCCAACCAGGCTCCTGAGGAATATCAGGGCGTACTTCATCACCCACTGCACGATCACGATAGACGAGACCAAGAGCGGCAATGCCGGCAAGCATACCACGGTTCCAATAACGGGAGAAATTGATATCTTGAACCTGAGAGATCAAAGTGGTAGCCATCGTTCGTTATTTTGTCTTTCAAAGATTATCCGGGAAAAAGACGGATGAGTGCAGAAAAAATATCGCAAAAGGATTGATCCATTTTATATGGCGATGAGAAATAGCGTATGCGTGTGTATGGGTTTTGGTGGGTGATTGTTGTACTACAGCAAATAGGTGAGGCATAGATGTGATCGAACGCGCGTGTTTGGATGTCTTGGTGCTCCCCATTTGTTCAGTGTTGCTTCACGTGGTAGTTAAAGTGTGCGTTTAGCTTTCTTAACGAGCTACGCGTACGAGTTTATAGAGTCTAGGATAAAGAATGTGACCTTTTTTCCGCCCCAAGAAGTTCTTGGGTCACAAGCTTTTCTTGTATAAATGAAGGTGTTGACGTAACCCCATCAGGAAAAAAGTGCCACTTCCTTTTACATTATATTCTCAGAGACAGACAGCCCCATTTGCATATGAAGATTCCCTCCCCCCTCCCTAGTTTTTATGTGACGCGTATCCAGCTGTCATTTTTCTTTCTCGTACGTTGGTATGCTTTTCCCCGCGTCTCCCCGCGGCTCCTTTCGTATCCCCATTGTGTGCCACATAATACTGCCTTAATAGTCTGTCGTCATTGATCAGTCGCTCCCTTTACTCTGATGGGTACGAGGCCATGGTTTCATCATGACACCTCGATAAATCTCGTGCTTTGCAAGAATGGTACGTAAAGGATAGCCTTTTGTGTCCCCTGACCTTCCAGACGGATGCCACGGGTTTTCCATATCGTACCCCACACATTATTGATTCAGGGCACTTCCTAGCTCTAAGATCTGATACTCAGGTCCTTTCAATTTCGTGTGAAAAAAAAAACAAAAAAAAAACAATTCATTGGGTCTACCCCGCGTTTTCGTAAATGGTGTCCCGGTCAAACGTATTCTCTCTCAACTCGGTGACATGCTGCAAGATCTTTGTTGCCATCAGCATGTTCTTCATTGTAAGTTATAATTTCTTATCTTTGGGGTTTTCTTATATTCGCATTTAACTCGGGCTCCAAGGACCCGCACCGCGAAAGAGAAGGGTAGAGGGCGATAAAAAAAAGGGCCCCAGGCAAATTAAAATCAAACGCTGAGCCTCCTTTGGACACACTTTTCGAAACATAAGTATTCAAGAGATTTGTCCTTCCCACGCTGTCCACTTGACCTAATGATGTACTGGATATCGTCGCGCTTTTTTCTCTACACTTCACCCTTCATTATGCTAGATGCATCTTACGTCGTTTTTGAAGAGGATTAGGCGCATCCATAATGAGACTACGCGGTGGTGAGGGATATGACCCTATCACTACCCATCAAATCTCAACCACTATAAAGCCTTTACTTGCTGGAAACTGCTCATGCGTTTCCTCATACCTCAATACAAGACAAGAAAAAGACGATAATAAAACAAATCCATATGATTGTATCTATGCATTCAATTGAATCCACTGGCTTATTTATCTCGGCTACAATATAAATCTAATTTTTATATTTCTCGGAATACTCTGGAGTTCATTTTGACCACAGCTATGTACAAGTAGAAAGACTTCGACATGGTCATGTCAATATGATATGTGATCATGGATAGTGTAATGACCTTTCGGTACCGCGAGGAAGGAAGAAGATCTGCGATGCGGTCTTGCTGAGACGGTCTGTAAAACAACTTGCTGCACTATGCTGACAGCCGCATTCTGCGTTTTTTGTTCTGTGCCAGAGAGTGTCTGTGCAGGCTTTGCACATCTGGGAAGTGCAAATGCAATTCGCGATAGATGTCTCTGTGCTGATTATAATAGAGCCCCTTCTTCTATGTCACCAGCTGCTTCTTTGTAAGTTTGTGCTGCACACCCTTGCTACAGCTATCGTATAGACATGCTGCACTGCATGAGCATATTGATAGTGATTCTGTATGAGCTCTGCATCACCAAGTTGCGAAGTAACCGAAGGAAAAAAAAGGAGTTATTGCCCAGCGCAAGGGCCTCTTTTGTGATGCTCCAAGTCAAAATAAGCTCAAGTCGGTGATGCGACTGAGTAGTCGATCATATGCACACGTATGCAACAGCGTGAGGAGAGAGCTGCTCTGAAGCATAGAAAACCATTTTTGGTGCTTTTGAGGGAGAATCGGTGTGGTCAAAGTGTCGTGAGAAAAGCCTGTTGCTTTCTTTTTTCATGTTCTTATTATGGGGATCGAGCACCAAGTCAGGGGAAGAGATGCTGTAGAAAAAGAAGAAGGAGTACATAAAACATCATAGGTATGAGTGTCTCGGATGCATATTGTGCAATGCAGGAGGGGACTTACTCACTAAAAAGGATATGTAGAATCTGTGCATTGATATGTCATGATAGACACTCGCGAAAACAAACCGGTAAATGCTGCTGGACGGTGTGCAGACTTACCGAAACATCAGTTGGTACCATTTCCCCGGGCAGATGGACATGCTGTTTATGTTGATACATAAGGAGATCAATGCGGCATTGCATGTGCATTAGAAATATTTTTTTGTTTTGTTTTGGGGGGTCCACAATGATTTGCTCTTTCACGACACGGTTAGGAGCTGATGTCATATCTTTTTTCGTCGGATGTTCTTCTACTATCTCGAATAGATGCTGACGGTAGTAGAGTAGGAGCAAAAGTTATCTCACGGCAGTGCTTACCCGATCAGTCATGACAACAGAAGGGATGAGAGGACATTGAATTTGCTCCTCTCCATTCTTCTTTACGGGTGTCTGTGTGTGCGTATGCCCGCACATTTGGGGAAAAATGATCGACCGGGCGCAGCGCTTAGCGAAAGAAAAATAAGCTGTCCTTTGCAGCCGAAAGAGGCGATCATTGACCTCCCGCGCAGCAGGACTAATGAAAACACACAAGTCTTGGCTCATATAAGCGGATGAACCGTCAAGAATTTCCCAAATGACAGTAGGAGTCGTAATAGTTGGTTTGTTCCCCCCTCCCCCAAATACTCTCCCCTCTTAAATGGCTAATTATCCGCTGCACCGGTATTCGGCTTTTCACCCGAGCTCTGCTTTATTTGCAGAGCCTGGATGATCCTAGTCAATTTCTTCTCTGTCTAATGAAGAGGTGATTTGAGGTGGGAGTCAAGTTCGAGTGAGAATGCAAACCCTCCACCCACTCACAAATGGAGAACGTCGTTAATAAGTGGAAGTATCTCTCGTTGAGCAAAATGGGGAGGAGAGAGATACTTTCATATAACAGCTAGTGTCCGTGTTGTGTAAAATTAGCTTTGGTGGTTTTTTTAGTTCAATATGAAAAAGCAGCCCCACAGATGGAAGACCATCCCATGGCTGGCATTAAAGTTGTGCACACATACTACGCGCATGACTGTTTAGCTTCAAATGAACGTGCACAAATCGAGCATACGGAATCCTCCTTTTGAACAAAAGGTATAGTACCACAACGGCGAGCTCCTTTTTTTCTCAAGGTTACCTAGAACTTGCCGACCATCACTCATTTTCATTTTTTATTTCTCTTCTTCGGCTACACGAAACAAAACATCGCATCTCCGGCCCGAGACTTTGCACTTGTTGTGGTTTATTCTGTGCTTTTTTTGCCCCTATCAGTTATAAGACGCCTTGGCCGATAAAGGTACATATACGCTTCGCCATTTTACATCCTCCCATCCGTATTCCAGCCCCCGTTTGTGCTCCGTTTGCTCCGACTGAGTTTGTGCCTCCTGCCCCATTTGTGTGTGTAAATGTGTCTCGATATGTATGCGTGTGTACATGTGTGAGTATGAGTGTAAATGTGGATGTGGGTGTGTGGTGCGTGTTTGTGTGCGCCCAGCGTTTGTAATGCACTCGCGCCAGCTAGTTGGTTTCCATGGCTCTCTGCTATCCTCCCTTGTCAAGAAAAAATTTTTTGTGCAGACTTGCATAGACTGCAAAGGGAACTTTTTACGTTACTTTAATAAAGAGTGTCATCTGTCTAACTTACTCTTTAAAAAATCCTGAAACTCTCTTCGATCTGCCGAGCCCTGCTTTCGATTTGCTTGCGATCGAAATGCGTGCATTCACTTGTAGCACCTGCGTCGTGCGGGAGATTTTTTTCTTGTGTATCAAATTACTGGATCTCCATTATTGACTGTGTCATTATCCCCTTATGTACACCCCTTTCACGTATATGTCGCCCCTCGCGATTTCTGACATTACCCTTGCGTCAGGTAGCTTTATCCTATTTTGTAAACTTTGCTTTCACTTGACATGATCGCCCCTCTCTCTTAGGCATTAAAGACATGTCTGTTGTTCTGGGCAATAAGCCGCATGAGAAGCTTCTACCACTACTTAGCACGCATTTCCTTATCCCGTCCGCAAGTCTAACCATCGGTAGGTGCATATACGGAACAGTTTTTGGTGTTCCCTTTTCTTCTGTTACCGCCTCTGTGTATATGTTTTAATACTGCGCATGGTACCCTATTCATTACCTCCATTATTTGTTGCTCACTATTTTTTCTCTACTTTGTCGTTCTCCTTCCCCGAGAACGAATTATCTAGCCCTTTTTTCCCTACGCGGACACGTATATAATGGAGCCGAATTTACTTTTCAGTTTCATCTCTTCTTCTCTTTCTTTCTTTTCTCTACCTCTTCATTCCTCTACTCTTGCTTCCCCGCCCTACCCCTGTCAGTTTGATTGTTTGGCTATCATTCAAGTCTGGATTGTCTTACGTATACGTGATCGTCGAGCATTCCACATTTAAAAGAACTTGTTTCATCAGACACGGAAAGGTTTGTAGAGAGAGGAGTCATTGGGGCTGTGCTCTGCTTGTTTTGAAATATAAGTGGCAGTAGCGCGATGTGGTGTTTTGGTAGTGGTTTTCAGGCATCATGTTGGTTCCGATCGGTGCCACAACGGTTGAAGACATTTTTCATTCTAAAAAAATATTCTTTTTAGTTCACTCTTTTTTTTTTCGCGCATGATTGCAGCTGCCACCTCACGCACAAACACACTTCAACAATCGTCGTCATCTAATCTGCACCAGAGGTACGTACGCCATCAATTTCTTTCTCTTTTCTTCTTCCCCTCTTTCTCTTGCTTTAAGTAACAAGGGGCTCTCCATTGTAATCCTGACAACACCGCTTTTCCCTTCTTTTTCTTTTATAGCACCCTTTCTATCATGGATTTTAGTGATAGCAGCGCTACAGACCGACAGCCTGCTTACGATATGGTCTTTAGCGCGCCTTCGTCTGTACATGGGATGACAGCTATACCTGCTATGCCACCGATCCCATACCACCAACACCAACAGCATCAATTTCATATGAATCATTCTCCCAGTGCAATCGATCTACGACAGCTTTCACTCGTTTCACCACCCCTTGCCATGGCCCATATGCAGCAGTCTCCATTGCGCTCTCCCGCAGCTGCCGAATACATTCCCGACGACGCGTCATTTCATCCGAACGATAAGATGGCAATAAAGCAGGAAGAAGACACAGGTGCTGCTGGCGGCGTTGCCACAGCTGGATCGGGGTCTACCTTAGTAGCCCCGCGTGTTCCATCTACACCGTCCAACATACCTGTTGCTCCGCCTTTACCGCTTCCATCTTCTTCATGGCCTTCGGAAGCTGCCGTTGCTGCTGCCGCCGCCGCTGCTGCTGTCGCTTCAGGTCCTTTCAGTAACAGCAATGGTATGGTCATACCCGTGCAACAACATGCCAACAGCAACAATAGCAGATACCAAGCAGATGATAACAGCAGTCTTGTGACACCATTTTATTCATCACCGTCATCCTCTGTCGTTCAATCAAGCCCGTCCTCGGATTTCTCGCCGCCGCTTCCGTCCGGCACGACCTATCAACACTACATTAAGCGCCGCCGTTCGTCCGCTATGTTCACAGAATACCCTGCAAGCAGCACCCCCGCGATGTCCCTTTCCTATCCATCTGCTAGCACGGTCCACGCTGCGGTAGGCACACCGTCACCATCCCCCTTTCCTTGCCCTACCGCGACGTCTGCACCACCGACTGCATCTACGACACGGTCCATGGAGCAGATTGCACCTATGTAGGTCTAACATATCGATCAAGCCGGGATATGGGGGTGTGGGAGGAGGAGGGAACGGAGGATGATGACAGGGCGAGAATCTGCGGATGTTGGGACAAAAAAATGGGGGACAAAATACGTATTGGGTCAGGGGTTATCGGGACCCAGTACAGATCTACACGAGGAGCGGGAGTATCTGGATGCGAGCGTGTGTGAGTGTGATTGAACAAGGGCTCAGGAGCAAAGAGAGAGAGAAAGAAAAAATGGCAGAATAAGTCTGGGTAAAGATGGGTGTAGCGTGGTGACACAGGTACACAAAGTCTGTGTATCTGTCTGTGTGTTCCTTTGTGCAATGCAAAGTTGACGGGTGGCGATGAAATAAGCGAGAGCGAGGCAAAATCGAAATGGCTGATCTGTTAGGAGCCTTTTTAACACGTGTTTCTTTTCTTGTCTAGGTTACGCTTCAATGTCGTTCTCCAAGGTAACCAGATAAGAATGTAAATTTGCTTGTCGGTATTCACGTCGTCTTCTTTTGTGTAGCGTCCACGGCTGCCACCCAGATCAGTGAAGGATCCCCGACAACTTACCTGAACCGCAACCAAGCATATGCTATACATCTGCAAGACACGCTTCATCATGATACGGTAATGACGAGCACCTTTGTAATCATGTTCCACGAGCCATCCCATCGCAAGGTCGCACTCAATTATTGGAAATTCTGGCTGGGCCAGCAAAAGAGTCCGTTGGATGCACGGGCAGTAACTTTGGGTAATTTATTTGCAAAAAATTCCAGCATCGTGGATAGAAGAAAACTGACTGCTTTGATCCTCATTCATATATGCTTACTCCTTAAAAGATGAGGACCAGAGTATCGGTATCGAAAACATACGATTTCCCAGTTTCGACCGGATCACCTTTGACTGGAACGGACGTCAAGGTGCTAAAGCCTTTGTTCGATTCAACTGCTTGTCGACAGATTTTTCACGCATTAAGGGCGTCAAGGGAATCCCTTTACGGGCTCATATGGAAACACGCGTGACAGTCAACTTAGCTGCGAGCGCTTCTCTGCAACCATACGTGGGGACGTTCCAGGCTGCAGATGGCGAAGCGACCGATGCACTGCAAAGAGCCTACGTTGAACAAGTCTACTGTAAAATCAAACTGTTCCGGGACAAAGGCGCTGAGCGTAAAAATAAGGACGACGCCAAACAGATCGGAAAACACATGGAGCGCGTCTATGCCGAGGCCAATCCACACCAGCATCCGTTTTGGCTCATGTACAATCAACCCAAGCCTTATAGCACCATTTGTGAGGTGCCTGTCATGGCCTCCAACATGGATTGTCGCAAACCCCTTCCCATTGAACAGTCTCAGTCTCAGCAGCCAGCAGCCACTTTACCTGCCAACACCACATTAAGTAGCAGCAGTAGCAGCAGCAATAGCAGTAGCCACCAGAGTAGTAGCGGAGAAACGCCCGTACCATCTTCTCTTCTTCCATCTGCGACGACAGTTCCGGTATATTCTCGTCAGCAACAGCAACAGCAACAGCAACAGCAACAGCAACAGCAACCGTCTTCCACAACAGCGCTGCCGCAGCCTTCGTCCTCCCCGACGTCTCCGCATTTTTTGACATCCTCCGTACTGTTACACGGCGTTAAATCCGACCCGAGCTTGAACAGCAAGCGATCGTATTCGGACCTTCTCATGGAAGAGCAACAGCAGCAGCAACATCGACAGCAACAGCAACACCACCAGCAGCAGCCGCGACCCCCCGGCCTGTCACTTCTGATCAATATTAAAACGACGCAACATCAACGTTTCCAGTCACCACCATCACCGACAGAGTGTAACGATTACCCTCTAGCAGCCACTAGTACGAACAGCAAACGGCCGCTGCAGCGTGTCCATCTAGAAAGCATATCGGTGCCCTGTCTGATAGCCAAACTGTGTCCGCTACTTTCGCTGCATTACAGCCAAGTCTCCGAAGTCCTCTGGCGTCAACCACGGAACATGGCATGCTCCACCGTCCCGTTTAGAACCACGACGTTGCGCAACAGCCCCGACCATGGCGTAGCAATCATCCTGGATGACTCCGTGTTGGCGGAATATTTCGTGAACGGTATGGTAGTGGGCGTCGAATGGGAGATTAAATCGGACGGGACGGTACGGTTGCTCCTACAGTAAATGTCAGTCGCATTCCATTTAGGATGCAACACGCATCTGCACGTACAGCAATCACACACGCGCGCATACAACCAAGACACAACACACACGCACACACACACACATACACACACACACACACACACATACATACAAACACAAACAGCATCACCAGCACAGTATTATCCTGGTACATTCTTTTCAACCTTGCTTCGGCTTTCCTTTTTTCCTCGTTTTCCCGCATCATGCGCGTGTTTACTTATATTCCTATGCACACTTCTTCTTTTTCTCCTTCGTCATGTCTATGTTCTGATCAAGCAATTATCTTTATCTGCTTGCTTTGCATTCACTCATGTATGCTTTTCCCGCTTCCTCTTTACCCTTTGCTTTTGTTGTAGTTATGTCAGAAAGGAAGACAGACAAAATTTAATGAGCTTTGTATACTTAACTGTTGTGACAACATGGTTGTGCTCCCTTTTCATATTTGTAACGGTTTTGAGATATGATGTGCTGCAGATATCTCTTTGGCTGACACATAATAATAGCCGCGCTTGACACACGATGTACTGCTCCGGTAATAGTGAGCTATAGATTTATGCCTAAATGTTTGAAGCAAAGACCAAAGAGGCATATCTAAACCAAGCTTATGCCGGTGTATGATGTGGTGAATGAGATGCTATGACCGTCGCCCGAATACTGATTTATATAAAAGCCATATCTGAGCGAGGGCAGCGCTTCAGGCCATGACGTACTATACAGTACTGTACTGTGTGCAGTACTATCCCTGAGGCTGAAATATCGATTACAATCGGGGTAACGAATGGTGGTCGCAGCATACTCCATTATCTTTCATCTTACCTTGCCGTTCTCTATTCATTATTCTCCTGTACCGTAATAAAGCCGCGAAGAAAATCCCGTAAATCATTAAAACTTAATATGCAAAGAACAGAGAGGAAGAGAATCAACAAGGCACGTTGGCAAGCCAATTGCAGATTTCGATAGACACAGTGAATAATAGTTGTACATGTGCGCATGGCCAATTCTTATATCCCATGATGAGCCATGAACAAAGCAATATTGTCGATCACTATGATATTGATTTGTTAGGCCATGTATAAGTGCCCCTCCATATCGCCCGCCTCACTGAATTAGGTATATAGCGACAGATAAAGTATGTATTGTACAAAAGCAAGAGAGTGGAAAGCACGAGGAAGTTACAGATTGATTGACTTGCCCGTCAGGAGCTGATAGGCTTCCTTATACTTGTCCAGAGTAGCCGTGATAACATCACTAGGCAGCTCAATGCTACTCTTCTTGTCAAAGCCAATAGACTCGAGGTAATTGCGCACATACTGCTTGTCGAAACTTTCTTGACCGCGACCGGCTTCATACTTGGACGCAGGCCAGAAGCGGGAAGAATCTGTCGAGATAATGATGACTTTGATAAGAGAGTGATCTACTTCACCATATCGTATCACCTGTTTACTTACCCGGAGTAAGGACCTCGTCGACCAGGACGAGCTCATTGTTCTCGTCCAAACCGAATTCAAACTTGGTATCGGCAATAATAATGCCCTTTGTGGCAGCGTAGTCGCTTGCCTTTGTGTACAAGGCCACAGCAGCTTCGGTAATCTTGTCAGCTAGCGCCTTGTCGCCCAGAATCTCGGCCATCTTGGAGGGATGAATATTTTCGTCATGATCACCGATATCTGCCTTGGTGCTGGGAGTAAACAAGACCTCTGGGAGCTTTTGGCTCTCGACAAGGCCAGCAGGGAGAGAAATGTTGCAGATAGTGCCCTTCTTTTGGTATTCCTTCCATCCCGAGCCCGTAATGTAGCCACGCACGATGGCCTCGATAGGCAGCACACGCATCTTCTTCACCAGAATAGACCGACCCTCGAGCTGCTCACGGTATTTTTGCACTGCAGCGGGCATCTGGTCAAAATCGGCCGTAATGAGATGGTTCGGCAGCACGTCCTTCAGCAAGTCAAACCAGAAGAGGGATAGGCTTGTCAAGACCTTGCCCTTTCCAGAAATCGGGTTTTGCATGATAACGTCAAATGCGCTCAGACGGTCGGTAGCAACAAAGAGGAGCGATTTGTCGTCAACTTCATACAGATCGCGCACCTTGCCACGAGCAACAAGTTTAAGGTCAGGGCATTCGCTGCATACTTGTTCAATCACGACTGGACAACTTAATATTAAGCCATTCAATACCTTGACAGAAGAGCCATGGTGAGAAAAGATACCTACCACCTGTTGTGTCATGCAGCGCGCGTCTGTCAAATCGATCTGTCGGTGGCTTTGCATCTCAGTCGCATGCATCGTGCGAGCATCTCTGCAGCCAGACCGCCAATATCTGTCGAAATTGTGACTCATTTTTCCCATAAGGGACAGTAAAGCGCTTTTATCAAATGCCGCACTATTACTTGACTAAGCATGCACTTATCAAAAAGACAACGGTGCATACCTCTCCTTCGAAGAAACAGGTCAGCACACGTGCAAGACGACAAGCTGAACCAGTTCAGTGGTTGGATACAGCCATGGACATATACAGCGCTGACTAATTAGGGGGTAAAGGTGATGCGAAGAAAGAAGGGGAGCACAGCAATTGCCACTCTTGGTTGCGGCAGCAAGTGCTTCAACTGAGGCGCTGCGACAATAGTCAATGCTTCCATGAATTACCGATTGCTGACATCAAAGGCGACACAATATATCAATGTTGTATGGGCAGTATGTTTAAAAATACCGTCCATTTTCTGCTTGATTGGTAATTTTGATGCCATTGCATGGTTCAACTGTGATTCTAAGAATATCGACAGATGTTACTATTTCCTATTGATAAAATGAACACTTTATCCCACGATATCTCTGGATTAGGAAAAGAGGAACACGAGCCAGGCTATAACGTGTCAAAGGTGCCAAGGCAGCATTAATAATAGAAAGGGCAGTACGCACTCTTGACCCACTTCCGGCTGGATAGATAAAACGTGCGCGGACTACTAATCATGCTGCCAGCTGTTGATCAATAATAAGCTAGATATAATGATATGAACTTTGATATACCCAGCCGCCCAACATCTAATTATGATCCCGTGAGCGAGATACGGGCGCTCAAGGAGATGGAAGTAAAGCGCTTTTGGCCATTGCGTGTGGCTGTCACCGAGCTGTGTGCTTCTATGCTGCATATAATTCTCTCTGCGATAAAGCTGACAGGAATTGTTGGCTGAATACTCCACTGGCACGTGCATGATTCAGCCTAGACCTACCAAGCAATCACCAGAAAGCAAAGACAGAAAGGGTCAAAATTATTGTGCAACCTCTGATAAACAATAAAGTTCAACGGTCATATAACAGCACCATCTGTCTTTTTGTCTCTTCTTCAAGAACTGGTCCAAGGTACTAGTTTGTATCAATGGATTAATGGTATCAAAGGGTCCAGAAGCATTCGCACGGTCGCTCGATCCATCACAGACACCAGCAAAGGCAAGAACTGTAACCTCCGTGCCTCCTTTCTCCTTGGCCCTTTTTTTTTTTTATGGCTCGGGAAAACCTTTAGTGATTTATTTCCAATTTTGACTTTTTGAGTGACCATACAGTTGGGAACACAACACTGGGAAACCCTTTCGCTCTTGAGCACAGTGGGGGAATTGTGCCATTTCAAGTAAATTAACGGGGCACCATTTTACCAACTCTGGCCATTCACTCTGTGTTGCGGATCTTTCCAGTAGCCTTCGCCTCGCTTTTGGCTCTAATTTCCCATTGAAGGACCTTTATTTTTCTCCCCGAATGAACCCGCGCTCATATCATTGTCTTATACGGGAGACACATAACCAGCATCGAAAACACTCAGCTGGAGTGAGATGAGTATTTTTATCCCAATTTTACCTTTTTTTATCTGACTGACCGTGAAACTGGGTTCCCATTTACTTACTGCTGTTAATCACCCCTAATTCACTAAGGCTGCAGTGGCCTTTAATGCACGTCATTGATGTGTGTCTGGGCTGCCATTGTTAGGCAGTGAAGAGGCATCGTAAAATGAATAGCTTGGCAATGGCGGTTTCACTTCTCGCACAGGTCAATTGACGTGCAAAGACCGAGGCACAGGGCCAATCGTAAACATTGACGCGAAACAAGATGAACCGAATTGTGCGCGCTTCAAGAATGAGAGGCTGGTGATTCTATTTTTGCACAATGCCTGTGCTTTTTTACCAGAGTGGCACATCTCATTTGCGAGTGTGCAACCAGGCATTATAACCCAGATGGCCAAAAAAAGAGAATTTAAAGGGCCGTTAAAAAGTTTACGCACACCTGATTTTTTATATTCTTAACCAGAAGTCCCCTCCTCTCCTTTCACTTGCACACAGTTCCTCTTTCTCTCTTTCTCTTTCCCTTCCCCTTTCCATCTTCCTGCTCATCATGGTGCCTCGCTTCGGTTTCATTGTGGGCTCTGTTGCTCTGATTGCCTCCATGTTTACGCGTGAGGCTCAAGCTGGCGGCGGTCAAATCGTTCAGCTTGTCGATTCGACCAACTTTTGTACCTTCTTGCCCCCTGCTGGCAGCACAGATCGCATCATCTCGAATACGGAATGGAATGCTCAGGCTTACTGCATGGGCAATACGCCTGAAGCCACCAACGCCAACAAGCTTCCCGACGGCTTCATCCTTTCGGCCCACTACGTTGCTACGGATGACTATGTCCAGATTACTGGACAGATCGATCCCAGCAAGGCCCAACTTGACCCGTCCGATGATGGTGGTCAGTATGATGTCAAAGCCCCCGACGGCGCCTCTTGCGCAGGTTACGATTTCTTTGTCAACTTAATCGAACCTGCTGGCGATACGTACTGCATCCGTTGCTGTGTAAGTGATTTCATTCTGAGAAATTTCTATCAAATTATAGCAGCGCCATTAGCTCACACCAATTTCATTTTCTCAATAGCACTCGGAAACCAATTGTAACCGTGGTATTTCCCAGAAGGGTTGCGCTCGTATTGTTCCCGGTGACTTCAGCGGCCCAGGCGTTCCCAGCAGCGGCAGCTCTTCCGGCTCCTCGAGCTCATCCTCTGCTCCTTCGTCGCAATCTTCGAGCGATAGCAGCTCGGCTGGTGGTGCTCAGCCGAGCGACTCTGCGTCCTCCTCCTCTTCCTCCTCCTCTTCCGATGGCAATGTTAGCGCCTCCGCCGGTGTATCTGCCGGCGTATCTGCTGGTGCTTCCGTCGGTGCATCCTCTGCCGATGGCTCTTCTCCAGCTGGTGCTTCAGCTGGTAGCAGCAGCGCCGCTCAAAGCAGCTCGTCTGCCGCTGGTGCTTCCTCAGCTGGTGCATCTTCCGCCGTTTCTAGCGCGGCTGGTTCCTCTGCGGCCGGCAGCGCCTCGGCTGATGCCAATGAGAGCGTAACGGCTCAGTCTGTCGATAGCGGTTCTTCGCGTACCACTGCCGCTGGATCCATTCTCATTGCCGCCGCTGTTGCTGCCTTGGCCTTCGCTGCCTAAGTGCATATCGGTTTCATAATTTTGTTCACCGCTGTCTGTACTAATAACGCACAACAAATATTTCACTTCACACGATCACACACTCACACAAATTACGAGTTTTTGTCCCCTTTCGATTCAATGCACGCACAGCCTTCTTTTCTGTATTTCTATACCTGATAATAACTATAAAATTCAAAAGATATCACAAGTCTTCTTGTGAACACAGACTTGCCTCTTCATGGCCTCGCAGATCTCTCGCGTGACGCGTCACAAATGAGGCCTGGTGACACGTCGCACATGCGATCGCCCCACCCCCCGATTCAAAATGCAGGTGTCACAAAAAAGTAAATTTTTTACTACAGCCTATGGATGTAAAGCGTACAAGAACGTGTATCAAGGAGACATACTATGCCGAGTAGGGGAGACAAACAGGAGGGAGGGATAAAGAGAGTGTAAAATGACTAAATGGATTAAATGCATATCAATGCTTTTCTTTACGCAAACAATGCAGCGAGACCGGCCAGACCCATTGCAGCCAACACAACTGATGACGAGACGCCGTTATTAGCAGCGGCAGAAGAGGCATGGTGGTTGCGCGAGGCAGCATCCTTGACTTGCGGTGTGGAAGACGATGAAGCTTGGCTTATCTCGGAGGTAGAGCTCATGACAGCCATGCTCGTGGTGTTGGCAGGTTGAATATTCTGGGCCACAACGGCTTCTTGCAATAAGTCATGAGGCTCGTGATCGTCAATGCACTCAGCAGCAGTGGAGAATTTGAAACCTTGCTTTGAGAGATACTTAATGATATATGGTACCTGAGCAATGGATTCCTTGTACAGATCTAAGCAAAAAAAATAATAAGTCACATTGCCGTGGTAAATTAAAGGACGCATACCATGTTGCAGACTAATAAAACCAGGATCCTCGTGCAGGTTAAGGCCTGTGTCAATGCCAGATGACGCATTTTTGAAAGCACTTCGGATGCGCGTGGAGTGGTCTGCCATCATATAGACATCATAGTCGGTCGGATCGACGTTCCAGAGCAGGACTTTGTAGCCCATCGCTTTCAGCAGGCCTTTGACACGGTCATCAGCTTCGCCAAAAGGAGGGCGAATATAGCGCGGCTTGATACCAATCGCGTTCTGGATAGCTTCCTCAGTCGCCTTGACCTCATAAATGATTTGCTCGTTGGTCAAGCTCATCAAGTGAGGGTGCGAATAAGTGTGCGACGCAATCTGGTGGCCTGCTTCGTATGCGCGCTTGACTATTTCAGGATATTTTTCGACGTGGGCGCCCATAACGCAAAAAGTAGCCTTGATATTATGCTCATCGAGGATATCGAGGAGGTGCTCGGTGTAATTGCTGGGGCCGTCATCGAAAGTGAGTGCCCATGTGTGATCACGCGGGCAGCCAAAGACATCTTCAGAGGTGGGGTTGTTGCCGCAGCTTTCGAAGCAGCGATCGTCTTTGTTCTCATCACCGTCGCAGGTCGCATTTTCGCAAACGCCAGAGCCTACGGGTCGGATAGGAAGATCGGGCACACGAGACACGTCGACCATGTCCAGCCAGGCTCTGTTCTCCGGCACATCAATGTCCTCCGGTTCGCCTTGAGCCAGCGCGCCGGTGGCGAGCCACAGTGCACCAAGCAAGAAGCAAGACGTCGTTTTCATGGTGATATCCTTTATTGAAAGTCGGTTAGATAGTCATGCCGCGTGCTACTTATATAAAGGAAGCCGGAAAAATATAGCGCGAAAGCTGACGCGAAAGACGAATATCAAAGTTGACCGAAACACACAATAGACATCACGATATTTGGCAAAGTTTTAAAGTCGATGTAGCAGCAGCAAATACAGATTTGACATGACATGATGAATTTGTTTGTTTTCGTGTCAGAGAGGAAGTTTATTGTCATATATCCGTGCATTTGTCTGTCTCTGCGTCGGCTCACGAACGAGCGAGGCACGACAGCCGTACCCGAAAAGTGTCTTCCTGCAAGCGCCAGATTTTGCCGCAATATCCCTTCCATTATGTCAGGGATATTCTCCACGGTTGAAAAAAAAGCATTAAACGAGCGTCCTGTCGCAGTCAAGACATATTGGAAGCGCCACGGCCGGCTTGTGCGTAGACACTGCGAACGTGAATTGTGGGCATGGCGCACCTTGTCCTTGCCATCCGAAGAGGAAGCTCGTCATCGCCATGCAAGTTCGTGGGGTCAGGGATCGCGTAGGACGTAGAAGGCTTACATTATTTATCCCAACTTCCGGACAGATCATCTATTTTCTGGATATCGAGGAAAGCGAAACAGCGACTTACATCACCATGCCGTCTTATGTCTGTACTTTGGCTGAAAAACCGGATAAAGACCTTCTAGCACACCAAGTGTTGCAGCAAATCGCCCGCGCACTTGTTTTTATCCACAGACATGGGATAGTTCACTGCGACCTCAGTCCTACGAACATACTCCTCGACACCATGGGCCGCATGGTCATCATCGACTTTGGGTGCGCCCACGCCCTCGGAAAGAACTACCAGACCGATGATCCCGAGGACATTGATGAGATAGGCACACGGTCAGTAGCTGCTTTATGCAGATTATAGTCATTGAACGTTTTGGTAGGCCATACAAAGCTCCAGAACATCTTTTTGGACACCGTATCTACACACCGGCCACCGATATATGGTCCTTGGGTGCGATCGTTGGCGAATTATTGCTCGGCCGACGAGTTTTCCGAGGTGAGAGCGATCTTGAAGCCATTGGTAGCATCGTGCGCACCTTGGGCCCTCCACCGAAGGAAGTTCAGGACAGAGTAAGTTCCCGTAGAAAGAAATATGCGAATTCACTCATGTATACCGCACAGGAGATGCGGTCGTACCCCGATGCTGACAAGCTCGTTTTTTTCAATTTCAATATCCACGTTCCGTTCGACGAGGACGACGAAGACAGCACGGAGGATGATCTCGCGAGACTGAAACCACAAGCTTTGGAAGATATGTTAGAGAAGTCTCAGATGGACAAACGATACCAGCGACTCCTAAAGCGCATGTTGACATGGTCTGTAGAGGACAGAATTAGACCGCAGGAGGTATAAGGAAGACAGCGAAAAAGCCATGTCAATTCTAACAAATAGCACTTAGGTTCTGGATTCGCCAACTATACTCAGCGCAATGGCATATGTCCAATAAGAAAAAGTCTTCCTACTTTATTTATTGTGCTACAGTAGGAGTTGGGGCAGAAGGGAGGAGGTGTAGGATTAAGAGGAGAGCAATCGTCATTACGTGTATGTGTATGTGTACTTAGTAAGTATGCTCATACTGTGTGTACAGTACAATGTATTATGTAGTGTGGAGAGCATATGTGGGGTAAGGGACAGGAGAGATGGAAAAAAAAGGGCAGGTGGGACTGAGTGGCGTCGAAAAGGAGGCTCAGGGCTATTGGACAAATTCAAATCCAGCAATGAGAATGGGGCAATGAGACGCTTTCTTTGGATTTCCTGGGTGTCTTTTGGGGGATCTGTACCCCAACAACCAAAGTCAAGAAAAAAAAAAGGTTAATATTGCTTTGCGTAGTGTTCCCCTCGGCTCTTCTACTTGTTATGGCTGAATTTGCGGATTCATTCCTTAAAAACCTCGGCATCCACGCTTCACCTCTGTTGGCGTCCACGCCCGCAACACAGCTGTCAGATCGTCTTGGACAGCTCGGTGACACTTTACGCTATGCACGGACCTCTTTATCGCTTGCCTCTCTCAGCCAGGCATTGATCGGCACCACGTCCACGCATTCCTCGTCCAACGGCACACCACGCAAAGACCTTTCCTCGCCTATTCCACCGGCGCCCGAACAAGCCAAGGGACGTCTATCCGTCAATGTTGTCGAGGCACGCAACTTGACTGTGGTCGACCCAAGCAAAGCCGATATCTACTGCCTTGTTCAATATGACGCCAATGTGATGTCCACTCTCGACGTGCCTGACCAGTCCGACTCACCCACCAGCATCCCTATCCCCAACGCCTCTCGCAACAACTACCACGTCTCTTCCACGCAGCAATCGAAACCTGTCAATGTCTTTCAGCTTGCCATGGAAGCAAGCTGTCCTAAATGGCGATACACCGCCACGTTGTAAGCATTGCAGAAAAAAGGAAGTCCAATCAGTAGGTTCTCATTTGTTGTTTGTTTCAGCGATGTGTGTCGAGACGACGAAGAACTTGTAGCCTACGTGTATGATCGAGGGAACCGATTACCGAATGGCGACGATCGCTTCCTTGGCATGGTGAAGCTGAAGCCGTCACTACAGGCGAAACGTACGATTGACCATTGGTACAAGCTGGAGCCGCGGGCAGATGCACCCTCGCAAGCCTATGATGGCATTGTGACTGGTGAACTCAGGCTACAACTCGAATACAGTTCCGTGGGCCCTGTAAGTCGTTGTTGTGGTGGTGTAGCCAGATCCTAAACTAAAATTTTTCTAGACCAAGCTTACGCCTGAATCCTTCCGTATTGTGCGCCAAATCGGCCATGGTTCCTTTGGCAAAGTATACCAGGTCGTTAAACGCGACACAAAGCGAACCTACGCTATGAAGGTTCTCTCGAAGCGCAGCCTCATCTCACAAAACGAAGTTTCGCATACCATATCCGAGCGGAACGTCCTCATACGCACCCTCAGCAGTCCTTTCATAGTTACTCTGAAGTTCAGTTTCCAGACGGCAGACCATCTCTTCCTTGTCATGGACTACATCCCAGGCGGCGAGCTTTTCAACCTCCTGCAGCGCGAACGCTTCCTGTCCGAGGACCGCGCCCGTTTCTATGTTGCCGAGTTAATATGCGCCCTGGAACATGTCCACATGCACAATGTCGTCTACCGCGACCTGAAGCCAGAGAATATCCTGCTCGACGCCCAGGGTCACGTTGCGCTGACTGACTTTGGTCTCTGCAAAGAGCTGAAGCAATCGTCTGATACAACCATGACGTTTTGCGGAACCTCTGAATACCTGGCCCCAGAAATGGTGCGTCAAGAACCTTATACTCAGGCTGTGGACTGGTGGGGTCTCGGCATTTTGCTTTACGAACTTCTGACTGGCGAACCACCTTTTCATTCTGTTCATCTCGATGTACTGTATCGACGTATCTGCAAAGCGCCACTAAAATTCCCTGCTTCCCCGCGTCTGTCGCCTGAAGCATGCCACCTGATTGCCCTTCTGCTCAACAGGGATCCCAAAGCCCGCAACGAAGCGGCTGCTGATATCAAGTCCCATCCTTTCTTTGCTAATATCCAGTGGGATCTCATTGCCCGTAAGCAAGTGCGACCTCCGTCTATGCCGCAGCATTATCGCCAGCAGCAACAACAACAGCAGCAACAGCCCGTCCATCCGTCCTTCCTTTCCATTCGCAAATCGGATCCCATTAGCTCTTCCAATCAATCCGTTTTTAAAGGCTTTAGCTATGTCCCAGCCGATGATACCGCTAGCGTCACTAGCCGTCGAACAGTGGCATCCTCCTTATTATCCTTTGATGATGACCTTGATGACGACCTGTGGCAATAGCCATTTTGTACATATGTTTCTGCTTCATTCTTTTACTATATATACGTATGAATTTTGTTAATTTTCAACACAAGTCTGTTAAAGCGAACCTCGAAAAAAGTGAAGTAATCATGTTATGCTGGCAAGTCATACATGTGTCGCTTGTTTCATGACGGGAATTTTAAACCCTTCCATAAGCGGGACCCGTATAGATACGATAGTCCTCAACATTTGTCTTAGGCGACGAAATACGTGATATATAACAATCGTCCGCTTCTTTCTCTTCGGGCATTAGAGCTTCTATTACGTTAGAAACCGTTTCGATGGTGTAGTTGTGGCTGACATCTCGCGCTGGTACGTATGCAAAATACCGTGAACTAGTCAGCTGCCGCAATAGTATAGTTTGGGCATTTATGGTCAACTAGCGTAAGACTTGTGCCCACCTTTACAATTATCACCATGGTCGACTACATTATATTACCCCAAAAAGACTCTATTACGTATATGTGCATAAATTGTATTCTTTGATACGATGTAATACGACGACCCCGTGCAAGGAGAGCATATTTATTCACGATGCGGATGATAGATTTCTGACATGGAAAAGCTGTCGTCGATCTTTAAACGTGTGTTTTGGGCACACAACAACAAAACAAACTAAAACTAAACAGGGTTACGTGTATTTCTAGAAAAGTGCAATGAACATACATGAAATGAAAGCTTGTTAGACTACTATTAGTGAGCATTGCCAGATACACTGCGAGCTCCTCTGCATTGGTTCATCTATCATTGTCAATCTGTATCACTTGCTCGTCAAGCATTATAAAAATTTCACGTTTTGTAGCTCCCAATTCCCCCCTCCCTGACGCATTGGCTTCCTGTAGCTTTGGAAAACAAATTAGGCAGAAAAAACGCATGGGTTCATTAGAAGGGAAAATTGTGATTGCCTGCAGGTTCTCCGCCGTGCCACGGGGAACATGCGTCATTGTGTGACCCAGAGTGAAAATTCAGTGTGGCAAACAGAGACAGTTGAAATCCAATAGTGGTCATTCCCGTAACCAGGATCAAATGAATTATCAATGCTCAAGAGTCAAGCGTGGCAAGATGATATAAATGAAGGAAGAAATATACCTATAGAGACAGTCAAAGGGGATGCGATGCTGTAAAAACGCATGGTTGTCTTGGCTGAGGATATATATATTTCTGTGTTTTAAAAAATGGACGGTATTAGGATGAGCATCTGCCAGAATTATGAGCAACGTTTTATTGCAGTAAAAGGAACGTATGGTGCTAATACTGTTGTCACTGTTACGATGACCCATTCGCCTGTAACTGCAAAGGAGACCCCACTCTCCACCACGAATACAACTCCTTACGTGCATCAAGGTCCTCATGCCGTAAAGAAGCCGACAGCGCATCCTACTTGTCCTACTCTGCCTGACGAGACGCCGTCTGCTGTACCTGACAGCGACTCCAAATCGCCAACGCTCTACAATTACCCCAATGGAGCTATGCCAGAAGCAGTACGGAAAAGCTACGTCCAGCAGAAGCTTCCAGTCCGTCAGCAAAGTTTGGTGGCTGCTTTGACCACAGCATCACCATCACGGCCTCTCACGTGTATGCTTGACGGCAACTCTCGTCTCGGTAGAGCCTTCTCGCATAACCTCCCATCCTCTTCCTCCTCGTTCTCTTCTTCTTCTGCCTCACACAACGGTTTTGCTCCTTTCGAGAGAAGCGCCACCATCACGTCTACCTCCAGGACGACAACAACAATATCGACGACAACGAAGAGCACGACAACATCGACTATCGACAACCAGAATGGTCCTCTGCCGACTCGCACCTCCAGCATATTCCAATCCCCGCGATCGCTCCCGCCTTCCAAGCTGTCCATTACACCAAAAGTACCGCTGGACACGCATCAAGAAGCAGACGAACCCAAGTCAGGTGCCAATGAAGACGACGAGGAAGAAGACTTCAATTTTCGGGACCGGCCGCCGTCTTCCGTTGTTTGCATCCAACCCATCACCGTTGCATCCGACAATCTATCGCCTTTTTCACCCCAGACACCAGCCACTCCTCATCCTTATCAGTACCCTACAGACTCGGCTCCTCCAGCGTCTATTACCACCATGCTATCTACCTCGCCTTCACGCCCTCTTCCTCCTCCTCCCCCTTCTGAAGACGATTATGGCACTTCCTCGCCTATCACTCCTATCGACTCCCGTCGCCCTTCCGAGGCTGCCTCCATTGACACCGTCACTACCACCGCTACGTCTGCTAAAATACCTGCCTTCCTGCGTGACAATGATCAGCAACAGCGCTCCAACGTCAACAGTAAGTTCATTTCAGGCGGCTCATATCTATCCATTCCCAACCTCTGCTTCTATAGAGATTTACCCTATCCATAGTCGATCTGATTCTTCTATCACCCTCTCTCATACCAACATAAGTACAGACTCGCTATCTCGTATCTCGTGCGATACGGATCTAGACACTTTTGCTGGCGACATACCGCCGCTGTCCGCATCAGTCAGCGAAGGCACACAAGAAAAAAGTCGTCAGTCAATCTTTTTGCGGATGCAGCAGAAGCGTGAGGAACAACGCAAGTCTATCTATGCCTATCGCCAAAATAATCAGCTCCAGCAGCCTATGGTGTACCCTGCCATTCTATCTCTCGTCGCACGTGAACTCTACCGTCGTTTGTCCACATCTACTATCAAAAAAGACGATATTGAGTACCACGACGTTTTCCGTGGTAAAGATGCAGTAGTAAGTTGCTAACAAGACCGACAGTATAGGCCGTTGACCAGAGGATAGGAGCTGTTATTACAAATTTTGCGTACGCCCGACAGGAATTTGGCCCTGCTGGTTGGCCGTGCACTAGATATTCAAATGTTTCTGCATGACGTGAACTACGAGCATCATCTGCGGGATTCTACGGACGAGCTCTATCAATTTCGTGAGCAAGTGGGCACATCAATGGGTCTCCCAAATACACGCGGGAGCACGATGGAGGACGCTTCATTTGCGGACCGGCAGAAAGATCATGATGGTAAGTAGGGAACGTGTGAATGCTGGGCCATGAAAACTAATATTCCCGCCATCCGTAGTTGAAAATATGGAGTTTCCCACCGGTGTCTTTACTGTTTTGACCGATTGCTATTCGCCTACATGTTCTCGTGAAAAAGGATGCTACAGCTCCAGCTGCCCCCGTAAATCGACCAAGGTATGTATTAAGTTTTATGTTCCTATTGAGCGTATGATTAAAGCATGAACAGACTTTGAAACGATCACAGAGTCAAGTATCATTGGACGCAAAGGTATGTCGTATCAGTTCACCGAAGTTCTTCTGAACTCAAGGGTCGTCGCAAACAGGAATCCCGAAATCTTTGGATTCATTCGGTCCCCAAGGAAGTTGTAGACGCCACTCCCCCCGAAGAACGTCGGCGACAAGAATGTATATACGAGCTGATACACACCGAAGAGGATTTCGTTAGAGATCTTCAATATGTACATAATGTAAGTCCTGGTTACATAAAACACAACAGTTTTATCAACATAAAAAAATAGTTTTGGGTGAAGCCTCTGATCACCAGCGACATTATCCCCTCGGAGCGATGCGAGCATTTTGTCCAAGAAGTTTTCTGGAACATGGCCGATATCGAGAAGGTCAATACTCAGCTCTCACGAGCGCTATGCGAACGCCAGGCAGATCAAGATGTGGTCCATTGTATAGGCGACATTATGCTCGAGTATGTCTGCGAGTTTGATCCCTTTGTCGCTTATGGTGCGCATCAGGTCATCGGCAAGTTTAATTTTGAACTCGAGAAAAAACGGAACCCTCAATTTGCGCAATTTGTGGAGGTAGGCCTAATCAGTGTATTGTAATCTTGAAAACAGCATGTTTATTTCCACTGTATCTTAGGAAACTGAAAGACGGCCTGAGTCACGTCGTTTGGAATTGAACGGATACTTGACGAAACCAACAACGCGTTTAGGGCGATACAATCTTCTGCTACGCGAGATTTTAAAACGCACGCCAAAGGAGAATCCCGATTTTGAGCTCATCCCTCAGATCATGGAGCTTATCACCGAGTTCTTGCTTCAAGTGAATAAGGAGACTGGCATCTCTGAAAACATGTTCAACCTGCAACAAATTGAGGAGCGGTTGTCATTTAAGCTTGCATCAGATTTTGTGGTACGGTCGTCATTGTGTATACTGTTTATTTGTGACGCTGACTCAAACATTGCGATAGGACCTACGACTGCGGGACAAAGATCGAGAACTTGTTATGAAAGGCAGAATGAAACGCAAAGGCAACGCGTCTTCCGATGCATCTGATTTGCAAGTATTCTTGTTCGACCACTACTTGGTTTTCGCCAAAATTAGATACCAGAATCACCTCGAGTATTACAAAGTATACCGAAAGGTAAAGGGTGTCCCTGAAAATTCTGTGTAGCGTCTGACCACATTCGTAACCATCGTATAGCCGATTCCTCTGGAATTGCTTACGGTGACAGTTTCCGGTAGCAGCTTTAACAACCGAGCGAAACGCGCAAGTTCAATCCTGCCCTACAGCCGTTCCACCACCATGCTCCCTACGTCCTCTACCGCCGTCCCCAAACCATCCACATCCGAGAACATCAACAGCAACAAACCTGGCAGCACTGCTATCACGTTTTATCACCATGGTCGCAGAGGATCTCCTCCAATGACACTTTACGCATCAGGCAGTACCATGCGGAGGACGTGGGTCGACAAGATTAAGGAACAGCAAGAAATCCTCGCCGAAAAACGACGCGTTTTTGCAGTTCAGCCGCTCTTACAGCGCCAGTTCGGTATCACAAATAAGGTCAATAGCACTGTCATACTAAGTAAGTATAGGATGGATAAGTGTTTACCAGAGCGTAATTAATGATCCGTAACAAAAAAAAAAAAGACGAAGAAGACCAGGAAGGCCGACGTTCTCGACGAGTCATTGTTGGAGCAGACCATGGCGTTTACATTGGTGGCAAGGATGACGAGGAAAGTGTCATGCGGATCCTATCGGTGGAAAAGGTCTCTCAGGTTGAGCTGGTGGACAATGCACAGCTTTTAGTGCTGGCCGACAAAACTCTTTGGTCGTTCCCGGTTGAAATGCTGGACAGCGAGATCCAAGCCAAAAAGATCCGACCTATCAGCCAGCATGCAGCATTTTTCCACGTGGGTCAATGCATGGGAAAGACTCTGGTGTGTGTCGTCAAAACCAGCACGTTGACCCCTACCACCATTCGTGTTTTGGAGCCTGTCATGGCCGAAGAAGACAAAAAGGGCCGGCGAAAGTTCATCCAACGTCTTGTACGCAATGGTTCTGAAAATTTACGGCCCTACAAAGACTTGTATCTCCCCAGTGAAGCGTCTGCCATCAGCTTGCTCAAGACCAAAATGTGTGTCTCGTGCCCACAAGAAATAGGTGTAATCGATATGAAAACATTTGAGGTTCAAGGTAGGACAGTGCCTTCCCCGCCCCCTGCAGACTACGGAAATGATTCACACGTTCCTCCTTTCCAGCTTTGCTCGATCCAGACGATGAAGAGCTGAGTTTCGTTTTTTCTCGTCAAGATGTGCGGCCAGTCTCTATATACCGCATCCAGTTTGCAGAATACCTGGTGTGTTACAATGGTAAGCCACAAAGATAGCATGTTTAGATACTCTTTGCTGATGTATTTCATGACTCTTTAATTAGAATTTGCATTCTTCGTGGACCAGCGCGGACGCTTCAAGCGGTCAAGAGGGCGAATTGACTGGGAGGGTGTGCCGGACGCATTCGCGCTCCAATATCCATACATCCTTGCATTTGAACCAGAGTTTATCGAGGTGCGGAATATCTTGACTGGAGGGCTTGAGCAGTTTATACGCGGCACCCATATACGCTGTACAAAGGCTTCACCAGGCACCATTTATGGTACGATGAGTGACCCAGATAATGATCGCTACCAGCTCGTGTTCGAGCTAGAGCTTGTAAGGAATCATCATACCGGCGTGTCACCCTTGATTCAACAGCCATCAACATCAACGCTCTTCTGAATGTTCCTTTCATATTGACTACTATAAAAAGAAAAAAAGTACCATATCATCCCGATATCTGGCATTTCTGAATGTATACCAACCCGACTGCAGGGAGAAGGGAACTGCGCGGGCCGAAATGGAGAGCGGTGGTTGGTTGTACCAGATTAAAAATCAGAGCAAGCATCCGTATTTATACATAATACGCCGTACTAGATACAAGAGGATATCTGTATTGATGCGTGCAACTATGTGCCGCTAAATTTTTTTTTTGATGTGTCAGCTATTAATGTCAACAACAAACGAGAAGAGGACATTACACGAGAAAGAGAGTGATAACAAAGGAAAAAGGAACAGCAAAATGGTCCAAAAATCGGTCGCTGACCGGCAGAAGAAGACAGCAGAACAGCAAATTTATACTGCTGGTAAGAGCAGGTCTCTATACGGTTTTGTCACCATCCTATACCGAGATATAATGTACCTCTATGTATGGGGAGGCAACGCTGTCAATAGAATGTCACATGCTTTTCCAAGAGATTGTTGAGTCACTTATATCAAGAAATACTTAAAACCACATCATGTGACACGTTTCCTAGCAAAGTATCAGAAGTAATACAGGTTTGGAACTTGTCGCGCGGCAGAATCTGGATTCTGATTGGGTTAACTCTGCGGGGAAGAACCATCAGACTCAGTTTTAGGAAGACATTAGAATGGTTCATCCCCTTGTGCACCTTCGTGAAGCATTTGCGGAGTCCGAGAAAGGACAAACCACTTGGACCATATTGAACAGCCGCACAAAAAAATAAAATAAAAAAAAGACCAAGTGAATCCAATTTAAACAAGCTTTGGTTAAAACTTTCTCTACTTCTTTTTTTTTTTTTTTCGTTTGTGTAGCACATGGGCAACAAATTATCTTCAAGACGTAGAAACAAGTACATGGCATCTGTTACAGCCACGTCAGCGTCCTCAGACGACGCACAATCATCCTCTCACAACAGTTTATCCATGACGAGCAGTAACGGACGATTATACCACGACAATGCCACTTCTTCTTATTGGTTTCCAAGAGACTTTGAAGAAATGGACCGTCTGATTGGTGTAAGCAACTCATTTTTTCATACGAGCGTTCGAGTCGTAGTGTGCTGATGCGACGTTCACCATAGCAACATTTTGCCATCAAGACGTTATTTGACGGGTAGGTGCAGCCACGGTACCTTTTTCCCCTGGTAAATTAATTGTTAATATTTGATGACAGCGAAAATATTTATGGCAAGGGCAAGTCTTTGCTCAACCTGGAAAAGGGCGCGAAAATTCTCGATGTTGCGTGTGGCCCAGGTACCTGGCTTATGGTATGTTCTGCCCAGAAAGGCTTCTGCACGTATACAAATGAAAGAGAACCGTTTTGATAGGATGTGGCCACCGAATACCCCAATTGCGAATGTGTTGGCGTGGACATGGTCGACGTGTTTCCGACCGATATTCGACCGAGCAACGTGAAATTTCAGATTGGCGACGTGATGCAACGACTGCCCTTCGATGATGACACTTTCGATTTTGTCCACGTTCGTCTCATGCTCGTAGCTCTCAAAAAAGAAGAATGGGAGCCCATGTTGCGGGAAGTCCTGCGGATTCTCAAGCCCGGAGGTTGCGCGCAGTCCGTCGAAGCTGGCATGCTCGAAAACGGCAATGCCTTTGTGCTTAAGGCTGGTTTTGCTTGTAAGTGCACCTGGAGCCAGAAGGAAATGAAGAGGGAAAGAAGAACTAGGTTCAACTCATCTGAAAATGACGGTCGTAGTCCGTGACATGATGCTCGCCAAAGGTCAGCATGCATATGCAGCTTCACATATGAACACCCTCATGAGCGATTCTGGTTTCGAGGTTGTTGACTATGAGCGACGTGATATTACCCTGTGTAAGTGTTTTTATAATAGCAAGAAGTCACTAAAGCATATTAAATATAACTGTATAATCGCTGTAGCCAAGAAAGACCAACTGACACGCGAATTCCACTGGGACCTTTTAAACATTTTCAGCACTGCCCAGCCCGTCATCCAACCTGCTCTCGGTATCGCCACAGAAGACTACCCTCAGTTTATCGAGCGCCTTGGAATCGAAATGCAGAAGAAACCTGACGCGAATTGGTCCTTTACCGTCTGCTTTGGCCAAAAACCGCACAAGGTGTAAAGCGGTATACACACAAGACATGACAAAACCGATCCGAGTCTCCTCCAGTTAAAACTGATCAGCACCCTCCTGATATAAAAGAACAAACACATCCATACTCCCACTTACTCATCTACTCCAGTAAGCAATACCTCGCTCCCTTTATCCCTCTCTCTCTCTCTCTCTCTATTCTCCTTACAAATATGCCCCCCCCCCAACGATCCTTACACATCATCGATCCGTGTGTCTCTCTCCAGGTATATGTGCGTTCATGCGCTCGAATGCCCACTGTTGCGCTGGTTGCAATAGGCAAGCACCGTGCTGTGACTGACTACAGATGCACACATGCATGCATGCATGCCCTCCACTCACAGAGGAACACCCCTCACACGGACTCACTTATCCTTCGGCTTCCCCTACGCATATTCCCTCATTTCCTTCTCTCTCTTTCCTGCCCTCCACAAATCTATATATTTATATCCTTACTGATCTACAATATATAAACATGTTATTCAACTGCTCTTTTACATCCCCTTTGTATACTTGCATGTTCATTCTAGAAAGAATCTATCTAACATGGATTAAGATAGCGTGAAAGCGATATTGAAGGGTAGAAAGAGTCATCCGTATACAAATTTGACGGGCCTTGAATGATGAAGAAAACGCGATCGTGGTTTTCGTGAGCCCGTCTGCTCGTGTTCTTTTGTCTTCCAGTCCAGCTTTCTTACCATGCCGCCTACGATCGTCAATTCGCTTGCTGTACCTTCGTCTTATAGGGACAACCAGTACCAGGTGCAGTGGCATAACGGTCTTTTTGTAACTACCGACTCATTTTCTGGTAGGGTACGGCTGATCAATTCGACAGCGAGCTGTCACAGACGACAACGCTCTACGTTGGCAATCTCTCTTTCTATACCACCGAAGAACAGATCTATGAGCTTTTTTCCAAAGCAGGCGAGATTAAACGTATCATTATGGGCCTTGACCGCAATCAAAAAACCCCATGCGGTTTTTGCTTCGTCGAGTATGGAATGCGTAGTGAAGCCTATATAGTCTGCCGACTTCTAACCTGCCGTTTGGCTGGTGCTCGTTTCTTTAATAGATACTATCACCGGGCAGACACGCTTGACTGCATGAAGTATGTCAATGGCACTAAACTGGATGAACGTATAATTCGGTGTGATCTCGATCCTGGCTTCAAAGAAGGACGACAATATGGCCGCGGCCACAGCGGTGGACAGGTTCGTGACGAGTACAGAACAGAATACGATGCTGGCCGTGGTGGTTGGGGCCATCGCACACGTGCAGAACTGGAACGCGAGCGTGCACGCCAACAGAAAGACAACTACGAGGCTATCCGCGAAGTGCCCGCAGGTGCAGACGAGTACAAGAGCCGCTTACCCGAAGCCTCTTCTTCCAAACGCAAGCGTAACGCAGACGAATCAGACGACGAAGAAGAACGGCGACGTGAGGTAACTCAATGGAGCTTCTTTTGTTTTATCACACCGTATTCATGCCACCGTCTTTAGAACCCGCGTTTCCGTGGCGACGAAGGCGACGAAGACGAAGATTAACTTCCGTTCGTTGCGGATTTCCCCACTGTTTACCTTTTTCTCTTTTTTTCTTTTGAAGACATCATCGTTTCCACAATATACATCTTTTATCTGAGCATGCATACATAAGAAGATTTATTGTACTTTTTTATTCTCCTCGATTGGGCAAATTTACTGCTTAGCAGGGGCATTCTCCTCACCGGCTTCCTCGTCCTCCTGATCCTCCTGGTCCTCCTCATCCTGCTCGAGATCCTCATTCGAGACGGCATAGATACGCAGAATGGGTCGGTTCGGGTCCTTGAGCATGATGTACTGACCCTCAGGCAGCTGGAGGCACATGTCGGCAACGGCCTTGACGATACCCCATCCGTTCTGAAGAGACAGGTTCATCTGCGCAGCGAAATCGCGCGGCTTGTAAGCCTGCGTACCGAGAATGACGTGGCGCGTGTTGATCTTGGGATCCATACGGGCAACATAACTACGAAAGCAAAAGTCAGTTCTCTGTCACCATGCCTTGCCATAGGACATACCCAATCTTCATCTGCTCGGCACCACCCAGAATGGACTGGACGGTCCACCGGGCAAGCTTGGCAGCGTTGTTCTTCATCTCGGCAGCGACAACCGCACCACGCTGGGAATCCAAGCTCTTCTTCCACGAGAGAGTACCACCCGCGCCCTGGGCGTTAGGGTCGAATTCGTTGAGAGCGCGAATGTTGACATAGGTGGGCTGACCACCCAGCTTGACGGCAGCATCCACCTCGGTACGGACAACGAGATACGTTCTCTCGTCATTCTCGTCTGCATTGGCGCTGGTGAGATCGAACTTTCTGTACCGGTAACCGCACGAGGCCAGCTTGTCCTTTGTGTCTTCGGAAGCGAAGGGGTTGGGGTTCTCAAACTTGTAGGTCTGCTTGTTGTCCAGAACCTGGCGGGCAAAGTTCTGGTTGATGTAGGTAGCTTCGTTGCTCAGCGCAGACCACGAGTTGATCGCGTCCTTGTCGTTCTCGGCCGGCGGGTCAGCCGTGTTCTCGTTGACGGTGACATAGTCAAACACGCCGTTGGGACGCTTGTCGAGGACGACCTTGCCGTCCACCTTCTTGATCACGATATCCCAAGGATACACGGTACGAGGGGAGCACATAAGAAGGGCAAGGACGGCGTCGGTGGCGAAAACAGAGGCTTTGTCGTCCTTCATGAACTGCTGGATAACAGGATCTTCGGAGGTGGTTGTGTCGTATTTGACGCGCTCAATGCGCTGAAGCATCTTCTCGTTCTTTGTGTTGACACGATCGTAGGTCTTGTTGTAGTAGTTGATGGAGCCATAGGAGCCAATGTCCTCGGGAGTAGGGATACCAAAGGTAAGCTTGGACAGACGGCTGAATTCAATTTCGTCGAGGACCTTCCAGTCAGGGCCAATGTTGATCGAAGCGTTGCGAACGCGCTGCGGTTTGTCATAGTCCTTGTAGCCGTACTTTCTCCGGTTGCCCTGTTGCTGGCGGTTGCCACCGGGACCACGCTGGTTGACCTGGCGATAGTTGCCCTGCTGCGCTTGGGGCTGTTGTTTGCCCTGCACGCGACCGCGCTGGCCACCCGAAGCCTTCAGCGCCATCTTCTTCGCCGCAGCCGATCGGTTGTCCACAACAGAGAACGAAGATTCATCGTCAGTGTGAGTGTAAGCAAAAGCAGAAGCGAATGCAGCACCATATGCCTGGTGTTGATCTACGTCAAATAAACGAGTCAGATTGACAGCATGAATACAGTCAGTTCAGCATACCACGGTTGAATCGGTTGAATCCAGAGCGGCCCTGACGACCGGTGGTCTCGCGGTTATCCTGCTTTTGGGAATCAGGGTTGGTCCAGTCGGCAACACGACCGAGCTTATCGCCTTTGCTGTAAGGGGCGTAGGGAATGTCGCGGAATTGGTTCGGAATCACATCGCTCGTCGGACCCCAGCCAGAAAGGGTGTCGTGCAGAGTAGGAAGTTGAAAGCTCGGTTTTTGGCTCATGCTGAAATTGAACAAAGAGTTTAATCGCGTTGTTCAAATATTTAGATGGTGGTGATCTTGACGATGTATCCTCACCTTTCTTGTCTTGTTGTGAAAAGATGAAAGAGGGCTAAGTCACAGCTACAAATGGCACCAGCCACCTCCCCCATTTGTGCTTCATTTTCATAGAAACCCCGATCGAACACCCTACCTATACGCGTCTCATGTCACTTTGCAACAAGCTACAAGCATTCTCTCTATTAGCACTAGTAGATAGTTTTGTGTGTATTGCTAGTATTAAACGAATTAAACCCCCTGCACAACGCGAGGCCAAGTTTCCCGAATCTGATATACCAAATAGTATTAGTAAATTGTTTTGCCATGACATGAAAACACTTACCTTTTCAAACAAAGCAGGCTTGGTTCTTCGAAGGGCATCCGGGTCCTCAGCAAGACAGACGAACGTCGTAGCAACACCCGATGAAATAACTGTGGCAATACTAGAGAACATGGACGAGCCAATCAAGAAGCAGACCAACACCACCACCGGTGTCAAGCCTCCACCTTGGTTGTACCTGGGCTGGGCCGCTTCCAAGTAGATGAAACCGAGCAACGACGAAAGTACACCGACCAGGAGACCACCCATGAATAGCACATTACCGATAAGGTTATCATTAATCATGGCCTCAATACCACGGTCCTTCATCAAGTTCCAGGTGCGCTTAGCCGAGGGAATGAATGCTTGTCCGTAGATGGCAACACCGCTGAAAGCGTAGTAAGTGAACCATTGCTATAGAAGCGCAGCTTGTTAGTAATCCGTTATGACTGATTTGGCTATATGACTTACAAACAGTCCCTGCAGACACCCAACGATGCACTGCACGATGCAAATTAAGAAGCCCAACACCGGGTTATCCGTACTGTTTTGCGCCAACTGCAGGAAGTAGCGCACCATATTCACCAATGCAATGAGCAAGCTGCCAAAGCAAATCGAGCCGAAACTTGTCGTTAGCGCGCGACGCAAGCTACCCCAGATAGGGGAACGTGCGGTATCGTTGAAAAAGTAGACGGTGGCAAAGACACCTGCCAAGGCGACGTGGGTGACATAGCTTATGACCTGAGAAGTCCAGTAGTATGAAAACACCAAGAATACCATGGCAAGGTTGAGGCGGGCATTGTTGCTTGTCGTGCTGAACCACGTCTGGTACGCGCCAACAACGACGAGTGAAAACCAGATACTGAAAGCGGTCTGGACAATCAAAGATATGATCCCCAAAACTATTGTGCTGGGATATCTGCGCGTAATGGAACAAATATTATCAAGCATCACTTGACGGTGCGAATCAGTGTAAGCATATCAGGTTTTGAATGACAAGACGCTTACCTGTAGCGAAAGGGATCCGGCTCCTCCACCACCAAAAGGCCAGGAGATACAGACACGAGAAAATTAAGAAGACGATGGCGGCCGAGTAGTAGTGCTGCGTAAAATAATAGATGGTCACGCCAAAATAGACAATGATGGAGCCGATAAAGGTGGCAATGATCATGAATCTAGGAAAACTGTGATAGTGTAGAAAAGCGTAAGTTTCGATAGTCGCTCCCGCTTTTTACTACCTACGCATTGATGAGGAGAAGATAGAGAAAGCTGAGACCGAAGCCCACGACGGCTGCAAGGCCAAAAATTTTGAACGCGCTCGTGTCAAACACCATGCCAGAATATTGAGTGGCCGAGGTCGTGCCGCCGCTGGTCATGCCTTGATTGCCGCTGAACGTACGCAAACAGACCACAGACACACCAATGAAGGCACCTACGTTCAACACCCAGAGAATAGTTGCCCATACGTCTTTCCATCCGTTGGCGGGTCGTATCTTCTCTTCTGAGGGATAATTTGGCTGTTGTTCAGCATAATTGGAGTTGTTTGCGTACTGATTATAGTCAGGCGGTGGCTGTGGATACGGCTGCTGCTGTGGTGGTGGTGGATAGGACGGCTGCTGTGGCGGTGGTGGGTAGGACTGCTGCTGTGAAGGAGGCGGCTGTGGGGACTTTTGCATGCTGTCGCGTGAAAAAGAAACAAGAGAAACAAAAATAAAAGGAAAATCGGAAGGCGCCTTTTTTTTAAAAAAAGCGGGGATTTCAGTTGCATGCATGAATAAAAAAGCGTGATCCCAAATCTCCATTTTCGTTTGGTTTGCAACATGATTTGTATATTCATTTATAAATAACACGTTATATATACATTGGATTGTAAGGCTTAATCTTATGACAGCCTGCTCCAAGGGATCATTCACTCACTGAGAATGACATGTCAAATGCTTGTGCCCGTGAATCCTGGTAACGTCTTGCATGAGGCAGGAGGTCTTCATATTAAACCTGGTGGTACAGAAGAGCAAGAATGAATGGAAGTCTGGTTCAAAAGGTCGCGGAGGTCTGTATCTAAAAGCTGATCGAGCGAGTCGCTATCCAGAGCAGTAGCCGTAGGTGGTGTATCTGCTAGTGGAGCGGTTGGGAGCGGGCATTGTGATTGTGATTGTGGTAGCGGTGATACAGCGTCATTCAATCCCAGTATGGTTTCCAAGTCGGTGGATCCGTCCGTTGAGAGGTTGCTATCAATATACGACGGCTCGGAGAGCATGGGCTCTCCTGCAGAGGAGGGCTGCGTTGATTGAGGGCGCGGGACAGCTGGATACACCAAAAAGAATTCAGACAACATCAATTGCACGACTTCGATGCTTGACCAATTTGCCCAGAATTCTCTTAAGGAGAGTTCCCAGATGGTATGAAGGTCATCGTACGTTTGGTAATCCCATGGATCACGTTTGTACTTGAGCATCAGTATCTTGGCGCTCGTTTCCAGAGCAGCTAGCATGGAACCGCTCGGAAGCATGTCTGGGTTGTTGTCATAGTTGTCCGGCGTGGCGAGAAAATCTTGAAGTTTATGAAGCAGTTCAACTGCCAAAGGCACGACTTCATAGAGATGAATGATTTCGGTGATGTCATTGAGATCCAAGCGAGTGGTCCTCTGCCGGTCGCGAATGCCTGGAAGGGGTTCAAATACGGGTATGTTGCCGTAGTGTCGTCCACTTGAACTAGGATTAGATAGATTCTCGCGTGCAAGGGCCACGTAGGGTTCAAGAAATGTGAAATGAATGTTGTAGAGATAATAAGTGGACTCGATGGCGAACACCTGACGAGGAGACCATGTATGCCTGTTTTCCTCGATGAAAGCACCAAACTCGGCTAGAACATTGAAGATGGCTACTTCTGGAGTAATAGGGGCTTTAGCGACATCACGCCGTATGCTCTGTGGTATATTGGAGAAGTTGTGCTGTGAGCGTCGGAATAGATTCAGCTCGGGCTCAGGGTAATACATAAAGATCTGCCCACTGAACCGTGCCACGACACATTCGATGTAAAAGGTCTCGACAAGATAAGGTACAGTCACATACAAGCGCTGATTGTTGTTGACCATATCGAAACGGAATGACTTGTATCGGTTCACGTTGGGCGGTGGAAGGGGCTGTTGATTCCGCGCAAAGGCCTCACGCGGTGCCTGATCCACTGGTAGCCATGAAAGCAAAAAAAAAAAAAAAAAATAAGCGAATGAAAAAAAGGTGACACTTTGCTTCAAACTTACATTCCATACATCCACGAACGGTGCTGTTATATGTGGACCAGAAGGATGCATACATGAGTTCTTCCTCGATTTCGGTCATTGGAACACGGCGGGCTGGATTGAAGACGCCTAAACGGGCAGCCATCATATGGGAGAGTGCATGCAAGGCGATGCTGCGTTTCGTATATCCGAAAGAGCCCTCGAACAGGGCGAGAATGCAGATTGCCTGGAGGCGAGAGAGACTCGCTTCGGCATTGGCGCGCGAAAGGCAGTAATGGGCGTAGTTGAGGAAAGGATTGCGTTCGGCTGAGCCGGTGGCGGTGGCCCACAGTTCGGCGGGCTTGCCGTCCAACATTTGGGAAAAGTAGATGGTGGTACCGTATATGACGGAGAGGAGGAGAGGATCGGTTTGGTCTGTCCAAAAGCTTTGCAAGAGAGACGTCTTGTTGATGAGATGGGCGTAAGGATGTATTTGGAAGAAGACTTCGATGAGATGGAGGGCAGACTGCGGCGGCAGCGAGGTGAGGGGGCTGGGCATGTCGCTTTTGCTGGTGAAGCCTGCCTCGGTCGACTTGTCGAAGAAGTCTTCTGATTTGTCCATTACGAGTGCAGAGAGGAGGAAGACGGTCTCCTCATAGCTGTCGAGCTTTAATCTACCAAACCGTCGTATGATGATGTTCATGATATCGGAAGCCATCCAGCTGAAATACTGGCAAAAGTCGTATAATTCAAGCTGTCGAATGGCTCGTTCGGGCGAGCCTTTAAGCAGCTTCGGAAGGGCCTGTGCAGCTTTGTTGTAGGGGCCGAAGAAGGTGGAGAAAATGCTGTTGATGTAAGACTGCAGACCGACGTCTTTGCCGTAGTCCATGTTGAGGACATCATTGGGACGAGGTTTGTAAGCAATGTGCTCAAAGATAAACTCTTTGCAGAAGGCCGAGGTTAGGGTGCTGTTGGCGAGGCTGTGGCTGAGGACTAGCTTGTTGACAACAGCATTCTTAGGGGGTCGGCCAACAGGGGCGGGTTTGCTGTAGAAACAAGAAACTTGGCGAGCCTTGCAGCGATCACAAGGCTTGCCACCATCGCACTTGACTTTGCGCTTGCGACATTGGAGGCAGCTGATCTTACGTTTGCCTTTGCTGCCTTCGTCCTGTGCAGCCATCCGTGACGGGTCGGAAGAGGATAGAATGGAAGGGGATGGGAAGCAGAACGGGGAGGGGCAGGCCCAGTTAAAAGATTAGAGCAAAGGAATACAGACTAATGTAAGCGTGGTGTCGTCTGTCTGTCTCTATGTGGCTGTGACACCAAATGAGCATACTGCAAAGGCAACAGCGCATAATATTAATGTGTATGTGTATAACGCCGCGGAGGCGTCACACTCAAACCCTCTATGCAGTTGCCTGTTGTTTGCTGCTTTCATTGTCTTGTATGCTGTTGTACAAGATCGTATCAGCGATTTCCTTTCCTTTCTAACCTACAGTCTTTCCGAGAATCAATATGGCAGCCAGTTAAAACTTCTGCCAATGAACACCGATCTCGCTGACTGGTCAATTTCGCAGAGTCGTGTTATTAAAAATCATAAAAGCTGCCAAAACGAAGTCTGAGGATTTTGTGTAATATAAACTAAACTTCTATCATATGGATGCTCCTTAGGACCTTCCATGCATGCGTACGGGCCTCTTTGTTGTGCGTCTTGACAGGGATGGGTTCTGGCTCACGAAATGATGCATGCGCCTTGGCGGGACCCCATATCGGAAGAGGGAGTTACAGCAACACCGCTTGAGTTAGTAACAGCGAAGCACAACCATCATTTCCTTGAACGTTCGTTTCTTTGGCGCCGGAAACAAATTGGAATTGAGGGCAAGGTTCGTCAAGCTGTGATTCGAGCAACCTTGCGATGTTCCTTGGGGCACCAAGCAGATAGTGCTGTTCGCCCTGTCTATCTTTGAAAAGCAACGGATGCACATCCACCATTTGTGCAGCAAGGAGCTCGTTTTCTACATTATCTGGTGGAAGGTGCTTTGCATCAATAGCCAAAAGCAGACTACCGTGATACTCCTTCGCTTTATCCGTGAGTGTCGAGTGACGTACTAGAAGTTGGCAAATCTTTTTATGGCAGATTTCGTCGACTTCGTACACGGCGACACTTCCGCTAGCATCGTCTTCGTGGCTTTTGTCAACGTGTTCGTTATGGGTGTACACGTGTCGCTCAAACCGATCAGCGTATATGTACTCGCCAGTACAAACAGGACAGATCAAATAACCTTGGGTATTCCTCACGACTTTGATCGACTCTGCCAAAGAACAAATTAGCATGAAAAGGGTAAACACCTTCATACTCACCTTTTCAACTTTGTTTGCGGTTGTTCGAAAGAGAAGTGAGGCCATTCTTCCGTCATTGGTGGTATCATTGGTAGGACTCGTGTCGGCAAGAGTCCACACGGTTATCGGTCGTAATCGAAGGTCGTTGGTCACGCTGCTGCAACCACGCAAGGACTGATACGTCAATCTGGATAAATACTCCAGAGTAAAGGGAGCCGCCCCAAAATTTCACCCCGCCCAAATTTTGTTGAATTGAAATTTATGGGTGGTGATTTCGGGTTCTGGCAGGGATAATTTGACCATGCCATACTATTCAAGCTTAACGTCTCGTAAACACCGGTGCTTTGACTTGAGCAGGGTAAAATCATATCTTGCGCATCTTTTCAGGTAATTTTCACGTTGGTTTGGCGAAGTGGCGACAACAATGTAAACGAAACTCCTCATACGCGATGAGCAAGATTCAATCCACTGATGCTCGACGCTCCAACAGTGGGATATGATCAACATCCAAGCGAATTGTTGAGGTGAGCAGGGCATTGAGGATTTCGTTCCTATCACAAGCTTGTTCGTGCTGTCGTTTTCCATGACACAAACTTGTATGTCCGGGTATCGGGCATCGTCTTCAGGAATGGATGAGGTGGGAGACCGTTGGTGGGTCTGCTTGAATCGTTCAAAGTGCGCATCAAGACAAGGCAGACGAGGGTATACTTCGGTGCAATTCACCAGTAAACATTCACCATGGTTTACAAGAACAGCACCTTCAAATATTCTTGAACAGTAAACGCAAGCCATCTTCGTCGTGTCCAATCCTCATTTAGATGTTTGCAATGCTGTCTGTGAGCTCCATATAGGATTTCTTGCTCGTCCATTTCCATCGTGTCAGGGAGACAACTTGATCAAATCAGGGGGGGTGTGCAATTCACAGGTTCCGACTTCCCTTCTAAGTCAATCATTTCCTTGAATGTTCGTTTGCTTGGTGCCGGAAACGATTGAAACTGAGGGCAAGGTTCGTCTTCATGGCTTTTGTCAACGTGTTCGTTATGGGTGTGTACGTGTCGCTCAGACCAATCAGCGTATATGTATTCGCCAGTACAAACAGGACGGATCAAATAACCTTGGGCCTTGATTGCACCGCTGAGCGCACCACTGTTCAACTACCGCGGCGTTCACGTGCCACAGCTTAGAGGGCAGCTGCCTCTTCAACGAGCGCATGACTCAGGCGTCGGAAGTCATGGCTATCCTTCGTTCGCTTGACATAAACCGGTATGGTATCGGCCTCTGGGCTGCCTTCGCGCGTACCGTACGTTCGTCCACCCCGTTCTCGAGTAAGAACTCGCTTTCTCTATGTATCCGTAGCAGCGCCAGCATCGAACGCTGCTGGACAAGATCCCAGAAAGGCTGCATCAAAATGGCGCTGGATCACGACAGTACCCGTCGCTTGCTCACGGTTGTGCTGTTGGTGCTGGTAATCTGCCATCGATGGCCCTGCGCTCACGCACCTTGAACTGGCGCACATGATTTCTAGTGTCGATGTTACCGCGCAAGTCATTCGGTCATTCGGTCATTCGTAGTGGACACTGGAGGCCTTGGGGCGACGTGGCGACTGTTGACAAAAAGAAACCTACTGTGGGTCGAGCTCGCCGAAATTTTGAAACCCGCCCCCACCCGATGCCCGCCCCCGCTTTCCTAATCCACCACGTCATGCCAGTCACCACCAAAGAGGAATTCATGCAACGCCGTGAGCACTACCGAAGTATCCGGCGTTTGCGCCCTCAACGGCTTATAGATCCAGTGCTCTACCTCCCTCTCTCTGTTCGCGACCTATTTAAATGGAGTATGCACTGGCTTCCTTCTTTCCCGCTGCCAGGCTGACATTGAGATCACCCTGCTGCCCGCCGTGACCGATGCGTCACGCCCCCTCTCCTCGCTCCCCTCCGCCGTCACCTTATCGCTGAAACGTGCCCATTCGACCAAGCACCATTTGGACTACGCTATAAATGGTTCGCCCTTTATGCACTCATGCGCTTTCGGTCTTAAGGTGAGAAATCGAACCTTGTCCTGGACGGTGTACCGCACATAATCACATAATCACGTTTTACATTGGCCTCTTTCTCTCGAATGTTTTCATTCTTCGGTTTTTTGACAGCATTGGATAAGCTGTTGAAGGGTCCTTGGAGAACGCATCTTTCAAAGACTCAGTATGAGTCGCAATCGGTTCAACAACAAATCCATCCTGATCAACGATATATAGAAATTAAAACAACTAAAAAAAAAAGAACTACTGTACAATAAATGTATCTCACACATCTGGCGTATGGGAACGATCGCCCCGCCGGTCTTTCTTTTGTTCTCAAACTTTGCGAATCAGCAATTCGAAATTCCTGTGCAGATTCATATTTCATTTTCATATCGGCGGATCAGAAGAGTACCCAGGGCCGCCCTCCAACCTCTCCTACTCGCCCCCGGTCTTCTCCCAGAAAAAGAGGCCAACATATACCGCTTTAAAGTCGCCGCCAGACCCTTTCAAGTATGGAGTTTGAGGAGGTCAGCCAGTTCATTAAGCACGGCCATGTGCCAGACTCCTCCATTTCAACGACGTCTCTTGACCTGCGATACCCCCGCCCTCCTCACCAGCATACCCCACAGCTCCATCACTTCAACAGCCATAACAACAGCCATAGCAACCAGCAGCAGCAACAGCAACAACGTTTCATTGATGCACTTGCCATTGGTCATCCATACGCTAATCTCCAACCCCCTCGCAAACTCCTCCAGCGGTCCTCCCTCAGACGTCGTCCTCTCACCGCCAAACTAGTCGATTCTGTACGCCGCTTCAAACGCTCAACGCTCCCAAAAGATACGCTCTCTAGCGACGATGAACCTCTATGTACGCGTAAACCATGGCCTCTATCTTGCTCCTAAATCAAAAACGCATGACTCATGACCCAATTTATGACTATTATGACCATTCCGACCACTGTGACCTGTAGACAGAGAACAGCTCCGTCACCAGCAGCCACCGCGAGCACGTCTACTCCATCGATTGCGCCGTCCTCCTACAAGTATATCAGCTCCATTGTCTGAAGACGCTGTCTCTGGCGGCTACTTATCCATGGATGATGCTTATCCGACAACAAAGCGCCACAATAAACGGAGGAAAAAACAGCAACTTCGTCTCTTTACGCGACCAAAACGCCGGGATCCGGTCGATGTGGATGACCCGGACAGCGGCCACGTACCCTCACCTGATTTGCACCAGATCCACGCTCAAATGCTCAATTTCAGGGTCCCCGCCACATGGGCATACCTCGACACCACAAATCAAGACCACCAACTAGCCCACATCGATGAAACCATGTATGGACTCATTCTGTATGGAATATGTATAATGCTGAATCCTCCTTTGGGTAGTACACTCGCTCGCGTCATGGAAGGTCTATCCGAGGAAATCCAGCGTTACCACTACCTCTTACAACTCGAAGAACAACGCATCGAGGTCAGCCGCAATGATATAAAAGATTTGCTTGGCAAGTTACAAACGTTGGATCAAGACGTTCAGGTAAATGCGAAAGATAGAAAGAGTGTTTGATGTACTTGCATTATCCATACTTTGTGTGGTATATGCGTCGGTGCACATGGATGTGGTGTGGAAAGCAAATGGAAGGCATCAGTTATCTTTTCCTATTTCTGATACCCTCTGCCCCCCTTTAATGTAGCAATTGAATAGCCGAATCGATTTGGCAAGGATGGAGGGACAAAAACGCATGGAATATACACTCGCCAAGGTCCAACGGCGGTTGCCCGTATTGAAGGAAACTCGCGCGCGCCATAAGCGTACAGTCATGTCCATCGAAAGTTACAGCAAAAGTATGGACTACGCTTCGCGCATGGCTGACCTGGAACACAAAGTCCTCGCCGCCCGGAAACGTCAAGCGGCCTGGGACTACGTCCAACGGTGGGTACTGCCTGCAGGTATGAAAAAAGAGTTACGGGTTATACAGTGTGCTGCGTGCATGCCTGGCAAAGGAAAATACTGAATTTTCTTTTTCTCTTTTCGCTTGTTTCTTCGTGTGTCTAGTTTTTCTCCTCGTCTCAGGTCTCACCAGTCTATTTGTTACGTACCTACGCGGATGATAGACGAAAAATAGTTTCTTCGTTTTTCACTTTCTGCGAAGAAAGGATGGAAAGATACCACCACCTGCAGAGCCACATTTATACATACTATCTACGAACTAATACATATGCCCATTGCTTTGTGCTTACTTGTTCTTAACGAATCTGCATGCACATTTCTGATTACTTACGAGTTTGATAAAGCATTCTGAAAATTTTACCGGCACTGTGCAGCATGCAAGAGCAAAAAAAAAAAAAGAGAGAGAGGCAACGGAATAGTCAAAATAACTCTGTTTGTGAAATGGGGAGACAGACGATTGTTGTGTTCGGCTCAAGATGAAAAAAATTTTGCCAGTGTCTTTGTTCTTCGTTTTAAAAGAGGATGATCACAAGCTCCCTGATCTACGTCTATTTTATTCCCCGCAGTCGGTTCCCCTCGCCCCGTCTCCGCCCCCTTCTACCCCATCCTTCACGTTACGTAGGTTTGTATCAAAATATGCATGGCTCAGAAGTTTAGCGGCAAATATGATACGTATGGATGTCGACACCCGAAAGTGCAAAGAAGCTGCTTTTCCTCCTGGGTCCCCAATTCACCCGATCACGCATCGATAGCCGGGGGGTGGGGGAATGCAGACATAGAAAAGTCTGGTCCCCTCATCTAATTGTCTGATGCGTCTGTAGGTATTATATGCAAGCCATTATTGTTGTTAGCTTACGCTAGTTCCTAGGTGCCCTGTTATTTGCTACACACGTTACTTGGTAAATAAACAGGACACGCCGAATAATAAGAAAAAGGATAAGGTCACTTTCCTAGCCATCCCCAGCGCTCGAAATGGTGGATAGTCGGCATCCAAATGGAGGCAGGCACACACTACGCGTGGTTCGAGGCAATTCATGCACAGAACATCCTGAAACGGGTGCCACGACTGAAGGAAAAAGAAAAAGAAAAAATAATAGATTCTAGCAGACACTTAGATCCGGGCACCTCCTGCCTACTGGAAACCATCTTGGCCCTCCCCTCTTTCTTTATCATCCTTCTTCTTCCCTTTCAAGGACTCTCCTCTCTTTCTTCCCTTTTCATTTTCTTGCTTTCCCTTACGTATTGTCTCCGTAGTCACATTTTATTACTGTGTGCTCCCTTCTCACTTTTTGCCTTCCAACCATGACTAGCACCCTGGGTACCACCAGAACGACTGGTGACACCCTTCAGACGCCACCCATAGAGAGAGCTTCGCGTCGTCGGTCATTACGCAACCTCGGCTCGCTTATCAAATCCAGCTCACTACTTTCCTTGGACGAAAAATCGTCTTTCCTACGTCGTCAATCGCCTGCCCCTGCTCAACATGACGACGTCGAGCCAGTGAGAAAACCAGTCAAGAAACCATCCCGTCTGAAGCGACTCCTAGGGCGCCGCAAGAAGGAAACAATCGAGCAACATGACAGCAACGACGATGAGGACGGAGAGGAGGAGGAGCGCCGAGAGCAAAGTCAACCGCAGTCAAGGGTCGAAAAGAAAGAATTAACCATTTTACCATCACCGCCCGAAACGCCGTCGACAGTATCCCAAAAGAACAAGTTTGGCTCTTTCAGCAGCACAGACATGGAAAGCAGACGCTCATCATGGCGACGGCTTATGTTACGTCCCTCTCAGCAGCAGCTTACGGTATCATCACCCCATTCTTCCGTCTCCGACAGGGACATTCAGAGCAACACAAGCACTTCAAGCGCTGGAAATGAGGCTTCCAAGGCAGCAGCAACTGAGTCGCCTAGCATGTTTCTTGCGTCGCACCAGAATCAACAAGATTACCAGCATCATCTTCCGCCGCAGCTGCCGCAGCTTCCCGACAGCGAAGCTGACGTTTCACTGTGGTCATCAATTCTGTTGGATGCCAACCCGGCTTTCAAAGACGACTGGCAGAGACGCGCAAGTCTAGCAAGCAGCACGACCACGAGCACACATACAACACAAAGCACGGATGGCTACCGACATGTTTCAAACGAGACGTCTTTACAACCAACACTGGAAGCACAGAACAGGACGGATGAAAGCAAGCCTTCGGTCACCCTTTCTCCTTCCCATGAACCTGATTTTTGCTCCATATCTACATGCGAATCGTGCGCACGCCACCATGAGAGCAGTAAAGAGCTGCCACCACCTGCTGACTCATGTTCTTCCCCAGTACTTGGAAAGAAGGCGAGTAGCAGCCGAATATCACTCGACCATGTCAAGAGACGGACGCCCCCTCCATCCATTGTAGTTGAGCCTGTTACTCCACCCACTGTGGCGAAAGATCATGTCGTCATGGTAGAACAGGAGGAGGAGACAACTACGATGCAGGATGCACCGCAGGAGGCTGAGGCGCCAGTACCTGAGCGTGAGCAACAGTTAGACCTACCGGACGTTTTACCTGTAACACCCACCCAGTCTCCCGTCGCTGGAGAAGATGAGCAACAAGAACAAGAGCTTGAGTATCCGACGCTAAATACTGAAAATGACCAAAGTCAATCTATCCTGACCACGGAAAGTATCGATCAGCTCGAGCAGACCCTGCACTCTCTCGGGGTGACGGAAGCCAGTGAGGAAGGCGATCCTGTCATGATCGCCGGACTGACACCTGTCCCCATTTCACCTGCTGTTGCTACTGCGCCAGATGCCTCGTCCCCGACAGTCCAGGATGACTCAATCGATCGTCCGGCCGAGCAGGTGGAAAAACATCAGCACAGCGAGACGTCCGTGCCTGTCCCCCCTAGCCCTCCATTTACACCTACGGCTACCATTGCTTTAACAGCGGCCGCCACAGCTACGGCTGCCATCGTCCCTAACCCGACGTTCACCGCGGCTCATATCGCACTAACTCCGCCTCCATCCGCCGATCTGCCAGACACGGTTGCCACGCACTGCACAGCATCGATCCATTCGAGCATCCACAGTTTTGCAGCCACAGCCAGCCCAACTGACTTTAATCAACTTGTGGAAAACTGTCGGGCGCATTCCGAGCGCTTGGAGCAGCTGGCGCAAGAGCTTCAGCAATCAGAGATGCGCTTCAGTACTCCTTTTGAAGCACACACCTCGATAAATGACTCGCTGGACGAGCGCGAGCAGCAGTACAATCGCCATCGCGATCGGTTTCAGCGAATGCTCTTGCAGCAGTCGACCATGCTGACGGATCTCGAAAAGCTTGTACGAGAAGGTACAGAGCAACATGCCAGAGCTGAGGAAAATGATCGGGCATTCGGGTTTTTGCGTGACACAACAGCGGCTGGCACCCGTGTCATGCAGGCGCGGTGGTACCTTAATGAGATCATGGGAGGAACGGTTGGTACCGGCAAGATTATATACCATGGCTCCAAGGACCAGCTTATCGTTGCAGGGATATGTGTCACTACGGAACCATCCTTACTGCCTAAGGTAACACATAGAAAATGTAGGCATACGAAAGAGTAGAGTCTAATTCCATGAATTCATAGCACTTGGTCCTTGATAAGCAAGGCCAGCAACAGTCGCAAAATGTGTTCTTTCACCACTACCTTGTACAGATTCCGCATCAAGCTCGCAGCATAAAGTTTGTCTTGGCAGATACATGGGTCCCTGACCACGAGGCACTCCAATGCCAGTTCCCCACCTGCACCACGGCGTTTGACTGGATCAACCGCCGACATCACTGCCGCTGGTATGTAACGGTGCATACTTGAATGACTTCAACGTACTAACTGCATTTTCTGGTGTAGCTGCGGCCATGTTCTTTGTCAACAACACAGCGCCAACCACCTGCCCCTCTTCAATTCTCGCAACCGTGATGAAGGCGAGTGGGCCCGTGTCTGTGACTCTTGCTTTTACAGTCTTGTCCCACAGTAGATCCCATTATTTTTGTTCAAAACCATGTATTCGTCGAGTACGTCTTGTCCCCACGCACAGTCAGCCCGTCATTTCCCCACTATAGTATAATCCTTTTTGTTCCTAAAATCCCATCCCACATTTTATATACATATCAATTCATACATATACATTATACATATATCTCATATTCCCACTTCGTCCATCCATTCGCATACTTGATCGATGCACTTCTCCTCGTCCTTATGCGGCACGATCTGGTCGACCATGCCCTCAAGGAATGCAGGCGGTGTAGAGGTAGCGACAAGGATATCAAATTGAGGCTCGAATTCGTACGACTTGACTTGAAGTTCAGGCTGATCAGTGCCTGTAAGAACAAGGGCCGTGACAGGCTTGTTGGAGACATATTTCTGAGCTAGTCGCCACGCTGGGCCATCATGGGCGAGAAGCATAGGCGGGAAAAAATGCTGCTGTCCGACCGTCGCTGTCAATTCATCGTACCACTGGTTGAGCGTGGCATCTGTCAATGACGTGTGTGTTCGCTGCTGGTATTGGGCTAAGGTCGACTGGTAACCGAGTTGGGCAAAGCGATTTTGCCATAGCGAAGCGTTCCACGGAGATTGCGTTTTTTGTTCCTGACTTTTTGTAAACGCGTGATTTCATGCTCAGTGAACCGTTTCTGAGAGGATTGCAATGACTCACATTTGAAGGAGAAGAATCGGGGTTGGTCGCTTTCGAGCAGCACCGGGGCTGGGCTCAACTGTGGTGGTTGAAAGGCTTCGAGACTGTCTAAAGAAAAGGAAACAGCGACTGCATGGTGCCACAACCGCTTGCCTCGTGTCAAATCGAAAACGCATCGAAACGTGGAAACTGTAGTGACAGAAACAAAGCAGAGGGCTTTAGACAAAATGAGAGTGAAACATATATGTTGCACAAATCTGCTGTTTTTGGTTTTAATGAGTCGCCAGCTGAGATATGCTTGCCTTGCACTCAATCAAGCAAGATAAATTGGAGACCCATAGAGAAAAGACAGACGAGAAATACGCGCAGGTGAAATATAATCATCGTTGTCTGTGCACCACAGGCCATCAGGGGTCGCTTATTTGGGGCTTTCCTACACAATTTTTATAATTAGCACATGTATACATACATACATCCAAGGAGCAAGTAACGGCACTCAATTGCTTCTCTAAATTGATGTTGGAGGGATATGCACATACAGTATGCAAATAATATAAGAGACTTCCCTATCCTAGCATGGTGTGTAAGATGAGCAGGAAACGCAGGAAGGCTATGGATCGCCTTGATCCACGTGTCAAGGTGCTTTTTCTGATCGTTTGCCAGTCCGCTTTGTGTCACCGACCCAGTGATTCAATCTCTCCCTTGTTCGAACCCATCTCTCCACTCAGTAAGTCAAAAGCCAGCCAGCTCAAAGTCTATCAATCCAGTCATTCATTCATTCAGGCAGTCAGTCATTCAGTCAGCCAGCCAGTAAGTTAGTCAGTCAGTCGGTCGGTCGGTCAGTCAGTCAGTCAACAGTCCTTTTTTCCCCCATTACTATAATTATTTCACAAACGTTTTCTTCCTTTTCCCTTTCTTTTTCTTTTCCTTGTTCTTTCATTATCTGTAATAGAAGAGGTCGAGGCGAGCATCGTAACCGAGAGGCCGGTCCCATTCCCTATTTCATTTCATCTTATTACGACTCACTCCATTCCTTTTGCATATCACGCTTGTATCTTTTTTCGTCCCTCGCATACTCTTGACAACGTATTTATTTTATTCTCACCGATGGTACCTCCTCGATCCACCGAGACGACTCTGACCCGGCCCACCCAACCGAAAGCGCTTCACCAACGCAAGCCATCGCTTACGACGGCATGCCCCCCTTCTGGTCGACCTGCACACCCCAAACATAACTCGTCCCCCTCCAGCTCCGCGGCTCTCGTCACCTTTCGACGGCTGTTGCGTCTGCGAATCGTGCGCTGGTTGGGTTGGCTGTACATTGTTTCCAGCATCATTCTCACCACTGTCCACCTCTTGTCCTCATTGTCTGGTCAGCGATCCGCCCATCTTCCCTCCCACAGTACGTGCATAGAACCCATTAAGACCTCATGTATTTCTGCATGATAGGCCTGATTTATTATGGGTGCGTTTATTCCTTGCCCTTTTGACACCTGACTTTTTTTTATCACCAGCAGAAGCCGTCGATCTCTTTTCCTCTTCTTCGTCATCCCCACTTTCCAAAGCCGCCATTGCCTCCGTGTCCGAATATGACTCGCCGCTAAACTCAGTAACGACGTCTTTGCGACTAGGTAAAATGTTCAGCAAATCGATGGTGCGCATGGACCACATCCGTCCCTACTGGTTCACGGCCTCCACGCCACCGACAGGCTTAACTTTGACCACCGTCCTCACGATGGATGAGTGGTCCGACTTGATTCGTCTAGCCGAGCAATGGCAAGGTCCCATATCCGCGACCCTACAAATTACAACCCCTCCCCAGAGTGGTGGCCTAGGATCTGCTGCAGTGGTGCAGCATCTCTCTCAGCTGAGGCACGACTATGAAACGCACGCGTCCCTGCATCGCCATGTTGATCTGCACCTTGTCGTGCGTCCCACAGCCCAGATCACCGCGACCAGTACAGGTACTGGAGCCGGCATGCAGGAGGGTCGGAACCTAGCCCGTCTATTCAGCCGTACCTCCACCGTCGCCTTGGTGCCTGTTACAACCCTCTGGATGACCCCAACCATCAAGGATACTGTTGTCGACTATGCCGACCTCTTGCAAAGCGGCCATGTCTTGATTGTCCCCACCTTTGGCTTCCCGCGCAGCAAGCGTGCTGTGACCGACGTCTGGCCCACCACGAAAGCGGACATGGTCGCCGCGGCCGACCAGGGCCAAATGGGTATTCTCGACTACCACTGGCGGTTGAATCAAGGTCCTACGTCGTACGCGACTTGGCGCGAAGCAACGGAACCCTACAAATTACCGGCGTACGACTACCATTATGGCCCCGTGACGATCATGCGACGAGATGATCATCCGTGGTGCGAGGAGCGTTTCGCTGACGAGGTCTCAGCATGCCTGTATGCAACCTATCTCGCAGGCGCTGATATTTACGTTCTGCCCAACGACTACCTTGTGCGGACGGGGCAGGAGCCCGAGAATAAGCTCTCGCTGGACGAGCGGCAAATGCAAGTGTCCATGTACAAAAACTATCGCATCGAACAGTGCGTCTTTTATGCCCGTCAGTTTGACCAGGACAATACATTTGATGATAACAAGGCCGACCATGTCCAGCAAGAGTGTGCAAAAGCGCTCGGTAGCCTTCGCAAGGAGAAGATGATTTCGGCAGCTGGACGTCGCCGCACTGTCCGTCGATCGACCGATACCAATTTTGGCTTGGGGTCGCCTGCAACCTCGCCATCCACACTCGGCTAAAAAATCTTTGGAAAAAAATAAAAAAAACAGCCCGCCAGATTGTGCTTCGTTGCCAAGCACGGTGCTCGTTTTCTCTTTCTCTTCTCTTTTTTCCTTTTCTTCCTCTTGCTTTGCTTACACTCAAGCTTGAGGAGCTCCTTTCCTGACCTCTTTTCTTTTTCCTCTTTCTTCTTAGCCAGAAATACAGTAAATATGGGCTCTCTTATCGACAAGCTCAAGACGCAGATTGAAGTGTGGCGTGTAACAAAGTACACAAAAAGGCGCTCGTATTGTGGGTACGAGCCACAAGGTCTGTGTGTAAAACAATGGTGATTTGTTGCTGTATAATTAATATGCACATTTCTATCTTCGTATGTTGTTATTTTCCAGACAAGCAATACTATCAACAAACGTACCACGATGGGTTTTACGACCGCACCGCTGCTCCTCCAAAGTCGAGTCGGAGGAGCATCCTGCTGGGCAAATCTTCGCAAGCGATGCCGCCACCGCAGAGTTCCGAAACCTACACCATCTATCAGCGCTAATGATGACCTCATTATTCCATCGTCATTCGTCGGTCCATGTTTACCCGCTGCTATCTTTTGTAAATATACACAGTCTGATTGACACGATTCCCTCCCTTCACCTTCCTTTATCCCTTCCTCTTTCTGTGCATTGCATTGATAATATACAAGTTTCATGCTGTTGCATATCCACCAGAGCACGCGGATAAAGTTTAATCAATGATACACAGCGGATGTGAGCTCAGAGAAAATCAAATGAAAAACGGTTACTGCAGTGCGGCCATGGAAAATTAAATTCACATATAGTCGACGAGTTTTTCTTCCCTCGACACCATTGTTTAAGCATCTTCCTCCAATTCCAAGATGAGCAATGAAGGTTTCTGGGGACCAGTTACGAGCTCCGTCGATTGGTAAGCATACATAATAGAGACTGCAGTGTGCGAAAACAGGTATGCAGCAGCAAATACGGTATTGACTCTTTATGGGCACAGGTGTGAAGCAAATTACACGCATACGCTGTACATTGCCGAGTTCTGGAATACTGTCTCAGTAAGTAAAAAAGAAACACGCATGGGTGACGGCACAAGATTGAAGTCTGTGAGAAAAAAAAGCAATGAGGAAAAAAGGATTGATGGAAGAAAACAAAAAAAAAGACTAATGGGAATAGAGTTTGGCAATGGTTGCTCTAGGGGCCCTTGGCGTGGTGCTGCACCGTAAATCTTTAGGTTGGCGTTTATCCTTCGCTTATCTGCTCATTGTTGTTGTTGGTATTGGCAGGTATAGTGCATGCTTTACTATTATTTAATATGAAATAAGGGGATACTCTATGATTTTCTGGATTCTTATTTCTATTTTTTTCCCCACCCTTTTACAGTGTGCTGTTTCATGCGACACTCCAGTTTGAGCATCAGATGTGGGACGAGGTAAAACAGAACAGGAAAGGAGCACAGTCGTCAGCTGACTCATAGACACCTGCGTACTCAAAATCCGATTATTTTTTTTCGGGATGATGGACTAAAGGTTCCAATGGTGTGGACTGCTTGTTATCTACTGTGGGTTCTCTTGGCCGAGTACGGCTACCAAGGATGGCTGTACACGTTGGCGATCACATTATACTGTGGTCTAGCGACTTACGTGACCAGCCAGTCGCAAGGTACCACCCAGTTTTTCATGTTTCAAACGTCGTACGTATTTGTTTTCGTGCTATGGCCACATCTTTTTTTTAGATCGTCTGCCGTGTTTGACTGACTCAGTATTTTTCGCTTTATGGTGCTTTAGGTTTGGCGGTGTCATGTGGAGTTGCCTTTGGTTCGTGTGGAAAATGTACCGAGCAGCAAGCAATAAGCAGGAGATCACCAGACTTTTCCACAGAGGCGCTCAATTTCTGGTGCTTGCCATTGCCGTGTGGCTGTTTGACAAGAACATGTGCTTCATTTACGATACGCCAGGTCTTTTTAACCCGCAGCTTCATGCTTGGCAAGTTTTTTCCCCATTACTAAAAGGAGAATATGGGCTAATATGAAACACGACATATCGTCATTTGCACATTTCTATTTTTTTGTCGAACAGGTGGCATGTCTTGGTAAGTTTCCCTTTACACAATCTCCTGTGGTGGGCTACAAAAGGAGGTGTGCCGTGAGTGTGAATGCTTTGTGCACGTTCCGCGTGGGTAGTGTGGATATACCTAAATACCCAGGACAAAAACAGAAGTCGCCATTTTCACTGGCTAAGATTATATGATTTGAGTGTACTCATTTACGTTTATCTGTTTATTATAGATGTGTATGAGCCTGCATTACTTCTTCGTGGCGTGTGGTCATCAGAGTACGCTGTCCGATAATCCTTCCATCGCGTATTTTGCCAAGCTTATACCTTACGTTCGATCCCGAGACAAGACAAATTAAGGTTGCCCTTGCACACCCGGCAGTGTGGAAGCATTGGTCTTTTTGGAGTTTAAGCCGCTTTTCGCAAAAAGGATCAGACCGAATTCTTGTCGTTTTCCTGATATCCTGCCGTACGTTAGGATTATGACAAACATCACGGAAAAAATATGCACCTCATCGAGATTCGAGACTTGGGGGATATATTATAAAGTCCTGTTATCCTATCTTTGCTTTTCACCTGCATAGAATATAAGCTTTCGATCGAGTTCTACAGGAAAAAAAATAACACGGAGAGGTGATGGTGTCGCTCAGCACCTAATGCGCGTGTACGCAAGTAAATCGTCTCTCACCTTCCCTTTGCTTTCGTGTGGTTTAAGCAGGGATCCACAAATTTCCATTTATTTGTGTCGCGGAACGCCATCGAAGAAAATGGTGGTGAACGAAAGAATGGTGAAAAAAAAGTGCGTTTTTTACCACTTGGCTTTTCACCATTTTTTTATTTCCTTTGTTCTCCCTCCCCCCATTTGTCCACCTCCGCGACAGTAGTCGTGTCTACAAAGTCTTGTGCATACACTGGTGTGATATGCGTCTTTAGCACAAGCTTAGCGCTGGTTTCAGCATAAAGGAAAAATGGGAGAATGGATGAATCTGGGAGCAGGAGCCAAAAAGCGTATAGTACGTTTTGAGATAGGAGAAAGGGATTTAGAATATGGAGAGTGCGCGTGATTGGACAAACGGCGGGTTAAGAGGGAAACTAGCAAAGCGTAAAAGTGTAGTGGACAGTTTTTATCGATTTGTTCTGAATCGGGAAAATGCGCTTTTGTGGCGATTGCCGAAGCGAAGGCGCATGAAAAACCGCATTTTTTTCTTGACGCAATTTAGGTTTGTGACCCCTTAAATATAAAAACCCGCACTTTTGAAGATGGCAGTATTTTCCCAGACATTTCCCTTTTCCGCTTTTCTCTTTTTTGTCTCAAGTAAAAAAGCTAAAGATGATGGAAACGTACATTGGACATATCAAGACGCCACAGGATGCACTTACGCTTTTCGAGGCTTGCCGACGAGGTCAGCTCAACCGAGTTCAGCGCCGCTTATCCTCCAAGGAGCGAGTACACATTCGCTCGGGCTCCGTATTTGCCTGGGATGAACGAGAAGCCGGCATGCGCCGATGGACAGACGGCCGGACGTGGTCACCTTCCCGTGTCCTTGGCTCTTTCCTGACATACCGCGAACTCGACACAAAAAGGAGACCCCGTCGCAGCCTAGGCTCCAAAAACGCACCTGCCTACTCGTACAAGTCTGACGGCCTCATCAAACAAAGTTTCTCCATATGTACAGCCAACAACCAAAAACTGCACCTTATCTCCTACTACACTAAGGCAGACATCCTCTCTGGACGTCTAATGCAACCGACCGTCGACTCTCGCTTTGAGCACATCCAAGTCCCTAAAGGTCTGTATCCTGAGCTCAACCCCCTCGAGACAAGCGGGGGCCACTCGGCTGCCCTCCATTCCATGCGCCGGACCGCTCAGCAGCATTCTAAGCAAGACTCGCAACGATCGCCTTCACCACCTTCGCTTTCGAACTCTCCGTTATCACTGGATGAAGACTTGTGCAGTGATCTCCCATCTCCTCAATTCTCTGACCCGCCTGCCAAACCGCACCAGTCGTTATTGTGGTCGTCGCCAACGCTTTCGAAGGGGCAGGAACTTCAACAGCACAAGCACCAGCAGGCGCCAGCATTGCAGCAGCGTTATCTGTATCAGCAGCATGCAGATCCTCCCTCCTTCTTCTCGTCATCCCCTTTCCAGCCTCCCTCGCCTGCCTGTTCAAATGCACCTACCCAAGTCTCAACGTTACTGATACCATCGTGCGCTGTCGCGTCTTCCTCTGAAGATCACCGTCAACTACAAGCTCTCCAAGGCCAGCTACGCCTTTAGACTGTACATATCCTTCATTCAACCTTTGGGACTTGGAAATCCCCCATACACAGCATACACATACCCTGCTTACCCCTCCTCCTCCCTGTTCTCTCTTTTCTCTTCGTAACGCAGTGAGTTACCTTTGCCACAAAAACACTATGTATATGTCATCTTAAAAAAAGTGTATTACCACCCCTATCCTGGACAACCCCCACCTTCTCTCATTGCGCGCATCCCAGCAATCATTATTCCTCACATACTTGTGAGCAGACTTACTATACGCACACAAATCGCAGCAATCCCAGAAAAAGAAATCCCTGTCTTTTTTTTCCCTTACCCTCTCGCACTCTTTTTTTTATTATTATTTACATACTCTTGATTAAGTCAAGCCGTCATCTCTTAGTAGTGGTAATCTTATGACCCGTTTGCAACGGATATTACGTTTTGGATTTATAATAATATGATCCTAGTTCTTAAAATGGATAATCGCGATTTTTTTTTTCACTGTGTTCAGCTTGTTGAGAATTTGGCTGGACCAAACAGAGTGTAAGGGAACCGACTCACCGGCATGCTTAACCATTTATAGTTAGTCGATTATGGTGCACATCCAAACTAATACTTTTTTTCTGCCTTTTCGGTTCACGATGAGGGAGCAAGGGCGCTCTGTCACCCCGAAAAATGTCGTCATGTGGCATGCTTTTGTCGTTTAGGAATTGTGTACGTACGTATTATATGGTGAATACGTGTGTGCACCCCTAAAAGTGCTCTTTTGTTTGGGGGACTATAGTCACTATTTGTGATGAAACCTTGGGGGAGAAGAACAGGCCATCTAGATTGAGTTCTTGCACTATACGCTGGTCATTTTGTTGAGCTCATTTCATCTTCATGCTGACTCGCCCTTAAACCTGACTACCCCCGTTCACCTCCCCCCCCAAAGGATGATATGATCGCCGATTACTCAAGGTCCTCATCGAAATAGTATCAGTCCCTACAGGAGCGTAATATAGCTTCTGTTGTGATACTAGTAGCAGGTGTTGTGGACATGTCAGCCCGTCTGCGCTGAATGACACCTGCTAAGGGGCTGGGGGGTTATACATACCCTTATTATCGCTGTGTTAGTTTCCCTAACTGTAGGGCTTGTTTTCATTGACGTTTAGTTGATGTGACAGAATGAGGTCATCATTTGGCCAACTAAAATGGGTTGGAAAACAAGGAGGTGAACGCGTATGTGCGCACCCGCGTACGTGCACATACCGCATGGCGTCAGATACATGACTTTTATATGTCTAGAGTTGTAGGCCAGAGCAAAAACAAAATAATTTAGATATAAATGGTCTAGAGATCATGACCATGTCACACATCTCACATTATAGTATGTTACTTGCACCTGCAAGATATTCTGCATCATCATGGAAATGGCAGTCCAGAACGACTAGCATTCAAAATAACTTTATATTCGCATGCTTCATAACTTTGGTGTTTTTGGGAAATGCAGGAAGTGACGTAATTGTGTACTAATAGGGATGGTGGTATGGAAAGGTAAAGCGGACAAAGAAAGGTTAAAAATAGGGTAGGGGAAATATATTTACAGCTTCGGGCCTGCGGCAAGGGTCTCAGGGGCGGCTTCATCCTCATAGGTCTTGAAGTTTTCGACGAACATGGACGCGACCTTGTTAAGCGACTGGGTGTACTCCTCGGGAGTGCCCAACCAGCCCTTGCGGGGATCCAAAAGCTCATCAGGGACGTTTGAAACGGACTTGGGCACTTGAAGGTTGAAAGTGGGGTAATCAACGTACTCGGCCTTGGCCAGCTCGCCGTTGTGGATAGCGTCGAGAATAGCACGAGTATACTTAAGAGGGCAGCGCTTAGCGACGCCGGCCTTGCCACCAATCCAGCCAGTGTTGATCAACCAGGCGTCGGCCTTGTGCTGCGACATCTTCTCGGCAAGCATGGAAGCGTAGCGCTGAGGATGCAGGACGAGGAAGGGGGCGCCAAAGCAAGCCGAGAAGGTGGCCTGGGGCTCGACAATGCCATCTTCAGTGCCAGGAACCTTGGTAGTGTAACCCGAGATGAAGTGGTACATGGCCTGCTCGGCAGTCAGCTTAGAGACGGGGGGCAGGACACCAAAAGCGTCGCAGGTGAGCAGGATGATGTTAGAGGGGTGGCCACCCATGCATGGCAGCTTGGCGTTGGGAATGTGGTAGATGGGGTACGAAGCACGCGTGTTCTCGGTCAAGAAGTCATCCGAGTAGTCAACGACGCGAGACTCCTCATCCAAGACAACGTTCTCGAGAACGGAGCCGAACTTGATGGCGTTGAAAATATCGGGTTCCTTCTCCGCAGACAGGTCAATGCACTTGGCGTAGCAGCCACCCTCGATGTTGAAGACACCAGAATCGCTCCAGCAGTGCTCGTCGTCACCGATAAGCTTGCGCTTGGGGTCAGCAGAGAGAGTGGTCTTGCCGGTACCGGACAAACCGAAGAAGAGCGAGACATCACCGTCAGGGCCCTCGTTGGCAGAAGAGTGAAGGGACAGGACACCAGCCTTGGGCATAAGATAGTGCATGACAGTGAAAATCTGCAAAGAAAAGAATACTCATGAGACTCTCTGGTATTCAAATCACCCGTTTCTTTTGATACTTACACCCTTCTTCATCTCACCAGCGTACTCGGTACCGAGGATGACCATCTCAGCACGCTTGAAATTGACGGAGACCGAGGTGGTGGAGGTCATACCAGTGGTGTAACGGTTGGCAGGGAATTCACCGGCGTTGAAGATAGTGAAGTCGGGAGTGCCAAAGTTCTCGAGCTCCTCTTCAGTAGGGCGGATCAGCATGTTGCGCATAAAAAGCAAGTGGTAGGCACGGGAGGCAACAACGCGGACCTTGATGCGGTACTTGGGATCCCAGCCGGCGAAACCATCGAAGACGTACAGACGAGGGCGAGTGTTGAGGTAGTCAATAGCACGCTCGCGGTTAATCAAGAAGACCTTCTCATCGAGGGGAGTGTTGACAGGGCCCCACCAGATGTCCTTGTCCGAAGTCTCCTCACGAACGATACGCTTGTCCTTGGGAGAGCGACCCATTTTCTTGCCAGAGTAGGCGCACAGGGCACCCTCAGAGGAGACAACGGTGCCGTGCTCGTAGGTCAGAGCCTCTTCGTAAAGAACGGGGACCGAGGGGTTGCGCTTGATGGTGACCTTAAAGAAAACGATGAATGTAAGCATGCGAGTGTCATATACCATGGAATGCCCTTGTGTTTACCTTGTCATAGTCGATACCAGCGACTTCATGCAGCTCTTCCTCGACCTTGGTGTGGGATTGCGAGCTAGCGGGACGGCTGAAGGGAGATCCGGGTCTGGAAACCATGATGAATGTTTATGTATGAATTGAATGAAATAACAAGGTATTTAGACGAAATACGCGGGTTTATATAGGCCATGATGCTCGTGAAGACGATGTTTCGTTCCGAGGAGAGTCTGCTCGTCGGGCACCGAATCCCCGCAATTTTCGCCGTACCTCGGGGCTTGCCGGTAAGACACCTTCCGACATTTCCCTACCTTATTGGCATGTGAAGCGAGACTGGGAATTATAGACATGCTTATTCTGTGTGCCAGCTATGTTTCGAAAATAATGCGATCGACAGCAAGCATATACAGAGGCACAGGATCTCCTAGAATAATTTGCCGTGTTTCTCCGTTTCGATGCTCACATACACAAAGATATGTAATGTGAGTATAAATGCGTGTATATGTGAATGCATCTTCTTTCGGGGATATACACAGTCGCGCTTCCGTCGATTCATTAGTACCTTACGCCTTTCTTTGGCCGGCCTTTCAGCGGAGCACCCTAAGTTCACTATTATTGCGTCATTGAAAAAGTTTTTCTTCTTGCTAATGGGAGCTCGTGCAAATGAGGCTTTTTGATCCAGCACCGTTCAACAAAAATCAGAGCCAATGAGCTCCGATCGCCCCGCTACCCGTGCGAAACTGGCAAAATCATATGCTCAGGACCCTGCACGCTTTGTCAGGATACGGAGCGGAATTCACCTTGTCTCATGAAGAGAGCCAAGAGGGAAAGAAAAGGAAGTCAACGTTGCTCGCTTTCAAGTAAAATCACAGTGGTGTAGCATTATATTATGAAAAACATACAACAAAGGAAGACTCTTGTACATATTTACAGGAAAGGAAAAAGAGGTCCCTTCCAGTGTAAACAGTGATGTAACTTGCTCATACTCCATTTTTCATCGTGAATCTGGCCAAAGGAGTAACCTTTCGTATAAAGTACACTCTGATATACACAAGACAGAAGACAGAAGACACACAATCACCATGTACGATGACTATAATGTACGATGCATAAACTTCTGGGTAAGTCTCTCACGCTCATCCACGGGGTCGCAAATCAAAATTGCTCCGCTCTTTTGTAAGGTTCCGCGGATGCGCACAGCACGAGCACATCCTCGGTTCGCCTGGTTTTGATCTGTGGATCTATTTTTACGTTTAAGGAGATGTGTCGTGGAGTACATGGAGTTGAGTTATGGACCCCCAGAAGCAAGCTTCATTAAAGTGAAACACAACAGACGAATATGTCGCTCTCAACAGGAATGACACACCATGGTGTAGAACCTGTCGGGAACGGGCACTCCCGGCGATATAACTGATAGCCTTCTATGACCGATGAAGCGATTACTTGATCGCCTTCCATCATCGCTGTAGGACAAGCTTCAGCATAGTACCGAGCTTAACGATTCATCCTGGTTGCACTGAGAAGTGGCATCAGCGGGATACGCACACTCACGCAGTCATATTAAATCGCCGATTCATAGGCGCCTGTATACCCCACATTTCCGCACTCGGGTTTTAAGCCGAGGAAAGAAAAAGACGTCGGATGCGTAAATGATATGGACAGTAGACGTGTCTGTCTCATGAGCGTGAACATTCAGATCTGAGTTGGCTATGCGTCAAACAAATGTATGCTTTCTTTATTTGGGTAACGTCATTGTTCTTCGTACTATGAACAGTCAATAGGAGTGGTTTTACTACTACTGCGTGCCTATGAGAGTATATAACTGCGAGAAGACTCCTTTCATACTTTTACATTTTCTATTGCTCTCACTAACCCATGATTTAATGCCAAGTCAGTTTTAGCGTACCTTTTCTGCATACCTAAGCGGCCGAAACGCGGTCGTCAGTACGTGCCCATGGCGCATTGACCACCCCTCCACTGTGCTGAAGAGGCTAGCCACAAACATTTATACACAAATCCTTACTGGTAAGAACTAGGTTAACATTTGGCGCTAGGCACATGCTAATGGGGGCGGGGCTCTTCAATGGTGCTACTGACCACTGGCCCTCAGGTTATACATTAAGTAGGAACATTGTACTATTATATGTATGTGGGCGCGTTAGCTCTTTGGATTGAACACACTAGATTCTCTATAGTCTCGTTCACAATGTGTATAGTGGTTTCCACGATCCTGCGCAGATTTTAGAACTGGCTTTTATAAACATTATCCGTGATGATATCTAGGGCAAGGAGCTGGGCATTCGTATAAATTTGAGTGAAGAGAGTAAAGCCGTAGAGCAAGAACCGCAAGCTACGGACCGTGGTAGAATGTTAGATGAGAAGATATAATTTTCTATCAGCCAAAGTAAGTGGAAAGCACATGCTGGCTGATGTTGAATCCAAAGAGGGATGCGGCGTAAAGAACGACACAGATCACAATTGGATACAGGAAAAGTTCAGTGTGGACCAAAAAAGGTAGTGCTGTTTATGATATACATGCATTAGTACAAACATAACCAAGCGCGTTTCTCACATTGATGCTTACCATTATAACCCAAAAATGTACCATAGATGTACCATGTAATCGCACAAAGATACATGGTGTTGCCGACAAAGGTAGAAATCCAGTTGGTGCGTTGTAATAGCGGCATGAAAAAGAACTGGACGACATAAAGGATGAGGAAGAGAGGGAAGAACGAGTTGCAATGGACGTCAAATGCATATGCCCATTCGACTTTCTGTTCCACCGCATGTGCCATAGCATTTTGGGCCAGGAATCGGTTTGTCACGAACCTGCGTTGGTGCAAAAGGATGAGTTCGCGCGTGTGGTCCCATTCTATGCCTTGAACTTCCTTTGACTTACCATGAAAAAGTCGCGACCAGTGAGCCGACCAACAAAAAGTCAACGAGCACCATGAAAAGCATAGCCCGCAAAATACCAACGAAGCCCAAACCATATGCAAGACCCCATCCGACGGCAGACACTAAGCGAGGAACGAGGTTTATGAATACGGACAATGGCTTATAAGCGAGACTTACAGCACAAAAGTGACGCAAGCAGCACCAAGAAAGCTGGATCATCTCGTGCCCACTGGTTCTTCGTTTCTGTACATGTGTATTAGGAGGATAGACGGCGATACATTTGGCTGATACCTACGCTTATGATAATAAATGTTTCTGTACCTGGAAGCGGCGAGGAAGACATGTCAGTAAGAGAAGAAGGCGATCGGGCATATTGCAGAGAATGAGAGACTTACACTCGCCGTGGAGATATCATGAGGTATGCCATCTGCCATAATGCGAACTAGAATAGAGAGCAGGCTGTCAGAGGTGGATTAAGTCGACTGATGAACGTGCGATTGTACCTCAAAGTCCATTTGCGGAAAACGGAACAAACGTCGTATAATCAAAGGAATGGACCGGGAGGAACGTCGCCGACGGGAGCCATCAAATGTGGGGGGTGAATTACGCGAGTATGTGTTGGTGGTTGGCAGCAGTGACATTGTTCAATTATGTATTTTTCAGGGAGAAAGTGCCACCCGACCCATAGAAGAATCACGCTCACTCACGCACCCACTCCACACACACACACACACACACGCGATCCCAAAGTCAAAGCGGACTTATTCCAAATAGGGAAGGAGGGTAGGTACAGTACGTTGGTCTTTGTTAACGACAGTGCTACAGCTTCTTCTCTTCGCGCCACTATGCCTGGAAAGCATTGACAGGTGATCACGCATCCATGGATAAGTGTCATGACACTTTTTTATACTTACACTGACATTCTGTGAGCTTCCTTTTACTTGTTATTTTCACCGTTTTAGTCAAAGAAACAGTGACCATATCCTAGCTCCCATACATTATCTCTGTCAGATTCATCGTGTGAGAAGCTTCATAGGCATGAAATGCTACATACATATAAGTAGGGCATGTATACTGAGCTTATGGCCGTAGATAATATGCATAAATACATCAGTACCTAGCCAGAGAAGAAAATGAATAATGGCTAAATACGCATTCAGTAACCATAAAAAGCGGAAAGCCAATAACGAATGCTTGTATTTAGATCTTATTACGTCGCCATGTGCGTACATCTAAAAGAAATACAACACGTATACAGTTTGCTGCAGAGAATAGCGACGGTTAATATGGCATCGCAATGCCCATGTCCAGGATTCGGGTGTGTGTGAGTTGTTCAATTAAATGTCCGCTGTAGTGTTTGCTTCCCAGTGGGAGGGTTTCGATCAGACTCACTTGTCCTTGTTATGTCTTCGCCAAGTGACATCATACCAGACACCGGTGAGTAATTGCACGAGCTGAAGAAGCTAGCGCTGGGGAGGGATTAAGGCCTATTCAGAGCTGTGCCCCATCCACCTCGAAGTCTTTCTCTTGGCAACATCAACATAATCGTGGAGAGCGAGTGGAATAAAAGGGCCCCAAGGGGGGGGGGTTTACGATTGAGGGCCTTGCGACACAACGGGGAGAAAAAATCCAGTGCAAGCGATATTCACGCAAACACACGGCCTAATCATTCGCATTTTGGATCTTTAGACGATCTTGCCACCAAGAAGCGCGGACGCGAACAGTCGGCTGAACCGGAACGAAAGCCGACCAAACCTGTATGTGCATAACTCCCTGTCTCCTTTTCTCTTCTACTCTGTAGCTTATGCCTATCTTGCCCCATTCTCATAGGAGGGTAAGCCTGCCTCAGAAGTATCGGCTCCGAAGAAGACGTAGGTCTTATTGCTATTGTTCTCGTTTGCATCGGCTCACGTGCGTCCATAGGAAACATGAGGGAGACCTGGCCTCGGTGGGGACCATCCGACGAAACCTGAAAGATATGACCACCCAAGATAAATCTAATGACGCATCGGTATCCTCCATGGAAAGCACTCCCTATCATTCCGATGGCGAGTCAGAAGAAGATGCCCGCATGGACTCAGCTCACCAAAAGACACACGAAATAAGCCAACAAGACCAGGACGGCGACCATCAACTCATAGACTCAAGCCGGCAGACACCCGATCCCACAGATAACGCAGTGCATCGGAATCCGCCTGAGGCCACCCGAGACGCGGGCCAAGGGTTGGACAAGGAGAAAACCGACGCAGAACCGGCCAAGAGGAGCCCCTTTGCTGCTTTTGGTGGCGGCGCCAGCAAAAACGGCGAGGACGACTGGGGCGAATTCGCAGAAGAAGATGAGGATGAGGAACAAGAGGCAAAAGGATCGACACCGGTCCGGGAAGACAAGGAGAAGCAAAAGTACACCTTTGGTGCGACGTCAGGATTCGGCACAAAAGCATGGGGTGCTTCTACCGCTACATCTACTGCTTCCAACAAGGTACGCCTCGTATTGCCAGCAAGGAACTTGACTGCTAATCTACATACCTCTCTTCCGGATAGCCCGTATTCGGCGGCTTCAAGAGCAGCGGGTCCCCTTTTGGTGCGTTCTCAAGCTCTAGTCCTGCCTCCTCAAAGTTATCGTCCTTTGGCGCGTTTGGTAAACCCTCCTCTACGTCCGCCGCATCTCCTTTCGCTCTAGCAGCAGCCAGCAGCAGTGCTTCCAACGCACTCTCTTCACCCTCAAAGTCCTCAGCTGCGTCCACACCGAAAGAAGATAGCCCTGCATTGAGCAATGATGACGCTTCCACGAGCGGCGAGAAGGAAGAGCCCGAGGAGGCCATTATCAAACCCAAAAAACTAGCAGCGCCAGCTGAAGGTAACAAAAAAGAAGCAGCAGCGGAAGTAGACTCCCGTACAGAAAACCGTTAACGCTGTTAATAGTGTTTACTGGAGAAGAAGAGGAAACGACCGTCTACCAAGTCAAAGCCAACCTGTACAGAATGGAGAACAAATCTTGGAAGGAAAATGGTCGAGGCAATGTACGCATCAATATACACAACAAGACCAAAGTGCCGCGAGTCCTTATGCGGACAGAGGCCGTCTATCGTCTTATCTTGAACGAACGGTTGGCTCCAGGCATGGAGTTCCACATTTTGCAAGAACGATTTGTGCAGTTCCATACGGGCTCCGGTGTTTGTGCACTTCGGGTAAGAAATCAGCGTCAGCATCTTTTGGTAGTAGACTTATGTGATTCCGTGTCCTAGGTGGCTAACCCGCAGCTTGCCGAGGAGCTGAAAGAAAATCTTATATCCAACGTACCACCGGCGGATAGCAACGAATAATGGGTATTATTTTTTTCACCAATAACAAACCCTCCTCGAGGTCCATCATCCTCGGTTTGTAGAAAACAAGATCCATCAAAAGAGTGTGTATAGGCAGCATCAGAACCACTGATGTGTGCGGCTATTTTTCTTCTTATTTTGAACAGTATTAGTGGGGTATAATAGATATCTATCTACAAGATCTTTTTTCCAGGCTGGTGAATTTGAACGTAATTAGCGGGGAAGACACCGACTGCGCCATTGGGCAAACGACCTTGCCACCAGTCACTGGGAGCGCCCGAGGCAGGATCCACCTTGGAGATCACTTCGAGAGGCTGACCCCGGCGGAGACTGAGCTCGATTGGGGCCTCGGCTTGGAAATCATACAAAGCCGTGGCAGGCTCGGGCGCCTGCTGATGTTGCTGTTGCTGCCAGGTCAGCATTTGCTGCTGCTGCACCTTTTGTGCGCGGCGGAATAACTTGAACATCAAGTAAGGGAGACCGAGGATGATAGCAAAGAAGAAAATGACCGAGCGACGGCGGCGTACGACAGGCTGCTGCTGCTCCTGCTGCTGCTGAAGTTCTTGTTGTTGCTCGGGTGTCAAGTCGGCAGGGTTCACGCCATCCGGGTTCAGCAGCTCGGGTGGCGGTTCCTTGCCTCTGAGTTTGTAGTAGATGCGCTTGACCCAGCGAATCAAGGCGAAAATGCCCAAGATCTGGCCTAGGTAATGGCGCAAGGAGCCAAGCTGGTCAGCGACACCGACCATGGCCATAAAGCTGGAATGGGTTGCCATGTAGGTTGAATCGAGCATCTGAGCGAAACCACCAAAAGCACCCACGATCTGTTCAATGATTTCAAAGGTCGCACGGGTGCCTGCCTCCATGCGTTGCGTCAAGCTGAATTCGTCGCCTGCACCCATCGGCCCGCCATACATGCCGCCGCCAAAACGGTTATAAGGCGAGTATCCACCATAGGATCCCATTCGGTTGTAAGAGGAGTATCCACCGTAGCCTCCAAGGCCGCCGTAACCTCCATATCCACCGCCGTATCCACCGTAACCGCTGCCATAACTGCTGCCATAACCACCATAGCCGCTGCCGAAACGATTATAGCCTCCGTAGCCTGTTCCTCCGTAGCCAGTGCCTATCATTCGTTGTCAGATCCGGATATCTAAATGCAGCAATAGCTTACCATAGCCAGTGGTGCCCAGGCCACCGAGTGAGCCTGCACTATCGAGAGCTGAGGTGGTGCCCATGGCGGATGGACGTGAGGGAATGGCAGGTGAATCGGTTGCTGTTGTTATCGCTGAAGTTGAGTCGAGGGCACTCGAAGTAGCCGGTGTCGCTGCTGCCGCGCCACCAGCAGCATTGTTCACCTCCCACGGTTTTGGAGGCGAAGGCATGAGCGATCAAGAGTGTTCTTAGTAGAAAAAGTAGTGGCGGTGGTAGACGGGGGCGCTTTCATTGGATGTAGGTGGGGCGGGGCTTGACCCCGCAAATTGCCATGACTCAGCACGTGAAGGCCAAATCTGTGCACACGCCTGTGGGTGTTCTTTTTCTTGTACTCTGTATGTGTGCTCTCTCGTTATTTCACCATGGCAATGAGCTATGCAACTTAGAGTCTTTTTCTCTGAAAGGCTGCGCCCATACCTGGACTACCCAATTGGTCCATTCATTCCCTTCGTATGGCCAGTATGATATGGATGGAGTATCTCATATTACTGCAATATGCGTGATGAAATGGCACCAAGGCAGCGATGCTACACATAGCGTACATTACTCTACATACACTACAAACAGCAGTAGAGTGTACATGAAGTGCTGCTACGACACAGAGACATAGATGCTTTTTCAGACGGGCGGGAGCAGCTTGGCGTGTGCAGGAAACATTGTGGTGGCGAGAGCGATTTGACTTTTTTGTTTTGTTATAAAGGTGCGACCCTGTAACACGACTAAATCCAGCAGACACATAGCCGACAGCAATGGCACAGATTTTTTAATTTCTGAGTGTATACCACATAGTCAGATCAACGCATCCTTTTTCGTCGAAGAATTTGTGGCGTCTTCTTCCTCGTACGATTGAAGAAGCGTCCTTTGCTTTCAAAAGGCTTATCATGGATCATCTGCTTTTTTCCCGCTTTTTTTTGTCATGCTCACGTGGTGCTCATCAACTATTTCAGTGTTAATATAAGATTGCTTGCATAAAGTATAAAAAGACCATCCAAGTGCGGCATACCGCATGCACGCAGCATGAATCCAACAAAAGACCGAATAGAGATGTAGAATTACAGGAAGAGCACGCATTTCCCTTTTTCTGCGTGAGTGTCAGACTGTAGACAACAAATAGAGGAAAGACTCGTGCTGCTGCGCTGTGCTGTGCTGTGCTTTGTTGTGTTGCGTTTTTTGTGTGTGCGTGTGTGGCTGCAGCACAGAGACAAGTCGCCATACACTTTTTCTTTAAGGAACCGTTTTTCCGTTCCTCTTCCTGTTCCTAACCTGCTCGACTCTTTTCATCATGTCAAATCCGATTGCTGAAAATGCAATCTACTTTGCTCGCCAGCGAAGCCGGGCCTCGGCGGAGGACACACACCATCCGAACGGCCATCCCAGGCAGGAGACGCGACATCACTCTCGCCACCCGCACGAGGGCGAGAGTACGCGGGCGGGCCCGGCTGCCTCGGAGGAGCCGCGGGAGAGCGGCCTATTCTTCGACCCAAAAGGACAGTGGAGAAGCGTGTTCAATAGGTTGTCTGATCTCGGTTCACGGCCCCCTTCTGCGTTGGGTGCGGCCGACCTGAATGAACAAGACGACGACGAGGACGAACCCGTCTCAGACACGGAGAGCAGAGACACCTTCCAACTCCTACGCGGCCCGTCGTCATCCCAACCTATCCACCATGCTCCCGAAAACAACGACAACAATCGCCCCCTGAGCCACCATATCAGCTGGCCCTCATCTTCCTTTTACCGTCGCAAGCGGATTCAGGAAGAACAGCGACCTGAGAACGACGAGCTGCCATCGCTCCAAGAGCTGGGTCGTCTGCATGATACACAAGAAGACGCCAATGAGGACGACGACAAAGAGAACTTTTTTGCTCACCCCTTTCTCGAGACAGCGCCCAAACAAGGCAGAACATACCAAGACCAGCAGGATGAGGCTGACAACGTGCCATTTGCTGCTGCGCCGGCTCCGCCAGTCGTTGAGGCCCCGCAAAATGTACCAAACCACCCTCGCCCTCACTTTGCGCGCGTGGCTGTTCCCGCTCCTGCCGCTGCACCTGTCACTGTCGTCGAAGAAGGCGGCTCAGGCGAGACTTCGGCGGCTGAAGACGATGGAGACACTAAATCAGCTCGCCAGCGTTGGGGTAAGACTCTCGAGAGAATCCGCATGGTGGCCAACTTGAACACGAACGGTACCGCCGGCGATCGTCCCTTTGGCGGAGATGTACGTGAGGAATCCTCCTCATCTACTGTGCTGGCGCCCTATTACCCGCCTGCCTTTGAGCCGGCCTTTATCGCCCTGTCTGTCGATGAATATGGTCGCAAACTGGTACGTATCGACGCATTCGACGCATGGTAATGCTGGTTTAGGTACTCACAGTGTCAGCACTCCCTTTCCTCTCGTATTTAGCCGCCTATTCTGCTTCCCATGTTAACCGTAAGTGATATAGCATGCATTTCATTAACCAAGACAGAAAAATGATGCGTATGCTTCTGTTTAGGCAGCCGTCACCGACTCGGAGTTTATCACACGCGGCATAAACCAGTGGGTCTTTCGCATTGAATTGCAATACGGTGATATCAAGTGGGTGATTCGTCGCACCATTGCTGATTTCGTCACATTGCACTACACCCTGAAATTCAAGTCCAGTCTATCATACTATGTCCCTGCACCACCGCCGTTCCCTGACCAGCTGCGCAGTCTGATCAGCTCAGCACGTACCACCATTGGCTTGGACAGAGAGGATGAAGAGGAAGAGGGCCACACGGACGGTGAAAAGAAGGAACTTGCCTTGGCACGTCGTCTCGCCCTCACCAGCTACCTGCGCTCCTTGCTAGCCAAAGCTCACTTGCAAGCTACCTATGACATCTGTGAATTCTTCGAAGTTTCTGCAGTCAGTATCGTCAGCGACATGGGTTGGAAGGGCAAGGAAGGCTTTCTTGAAAATCGGGTTCGAAACGCCAATCCCAATATGTGTCATCTCTGGAAGCCATATCGCTGGAGCAAGGAATGGGTACTCTTGCGTGACTCGTGAGTATGAAATTATCCAACATCATCTGTATGAATAACCTTTGCCTGGCTGTATTCCAGTTACATCGCTTTCTGTGAAGATATTGCAGCCCCATCTCCGTCTGACGTCCTTCTACTTGACAGAACATTCACCATTCACGTCAGTGAGCCTACTTTGCTAGGCAGTTATCACTTGACGCTGTCCAACCAATTCCGCGAAATTGAGATCAAGGGCAGCAAACGTGAAATTGACGAGTGGGTAGAAAGCATTCAGAAAGTCAAGAGCGAAAGTCCCTGGGTCAAGAACCATCGCTTCGGATCATTTGCCCCGATTCGCACAAATGCTAAATTAAAGTGGTTTGTCGACGGCGAAAGTAAGTTGAGTGCGTTAGTAGTTGGAAAGTAGTGTTAACGAATATCATGTGATAGACCATTTCAATGCGGTTGCCGAGGCTATCCTCTCTGCAAAGTCTGAGATCTACATCGCAGACTGGTGGCTCACCCCGGAGCTTGTAAGAGAGCAAGCTAAACGCGAGACGCTTGCTAATAGGTCGTTTCTAGTACTTGCGGCGTCCGCCGGAGAAAAACCAAGAGTTCCGCATCGATCGTCTTTTGGAACGCAAGGCGAAGGAGGGCATTATGATCTATATTATTATATATAAGGAAATGTCACTCGCCTTAACCATCGACTCGGCCCACACCAAGCAGTGGCTTCAAAGCTTGCATCCTAACATTAGAGGTATGTACGCAGTATCCAGATATGTCCCAGCATCTCATATAGAGCACAGTTCAGCGTCATCCTGACCGCCGACCGTTCGATAATTCGGTCTTGTTCTGGTCTCATCACGAAGTAAGTTTTGCGGTTCAAGCGGAAGGCTTTGTCTTTGCTAATGCACTCCATAGAAAATTGTGGTAGTGGACAACCGCCTTGCTCTCATTGGAGGTCTTGACCTCTGTTTTGGGTATGTGAGGTATTCTGTCATTGTCATCATTTACTGACTGAATTTCATTTGTAGTCGCTATGATACCCATGCGCATCGCCATGCGGATTACCCTGCCAAAGGTCACCAATACCAAATATTCCCTGGCCAGGACTACTCAAGTCCTCGGGTCAAAGATTTCTCAAATGGTAATCGTGTAACAAAATAACAGGAAACCTCAGACTCATCATACGTGCATGTTTAGTCGCTCAGCATGATAATACCCTTGTGGACCGCGAGTTGACGCCCCGCATGCCATGGCACGACATGTCCGTCGCCGTTGTAAGTTTGGACTGAGGTGATGGAGGCCGAGTCACGTTACTAAGTCTTCCGGCTCTTCAGGTTGGACCCATTGCTCGCGACGCTGCTCGACTTTTCATTCAGCGATGGAACTTTTTGAAGGCAAGCAAGAGTATGCATCGCCCCGCCGTACCATTTCTGATGCCCAAAGGCGAGTATGTGGCTGCACGTGATGAGAGCAAGTTCGAAGGTACCTGCCGTGTGCAGCTGTTGCGGAGCGCTGCTAGCTGGAGCTCCAGTATCGAACGTGAAGTAAGTCATTCTATGAAATGCATACGTATATCACTAATCTACTGTCTTTCCAGCACTCTATTTATAATGCATACATGGAATGCATTTCTAATGCGAAACATTTTGTTTACATTGAGAACCAGTTCTTCAGTAAGTGTGCACCGAATCTGCTTCTCCGAAACTTAGACGTATCCACAGTTAGCGCTACGGGTGATGACAAGGTGTTGCGCAACAAGATTGGTCAGGCCATTGTAGAGCGTATCAAACGCGCTCACTACAGTGGAGAGAAGTTTAAGGTCTACATCCTGATACCGCTTATTCCAGCCTTCGAAGGCGATTTGACAGCGAGTGAATCCGTGGCAGCTCGGTAAGTGACAGGATTCTCGAAAAGGACAGAAGATTGATTATGATGGTGCGAAGCGGTGTGATGCATTTCCAGTACGTTTCGATTTCACGCGGTGGTGCTTCCATCAAAGAGAAGCTTCAAAACGAGGGCATCAACCCAGACGACTATATTGGGTGGTACAGTCTTCGCAACTGGGACAGGATCATTCCTCGTTTCCCCAAAACAAAGAAAAACAGAGCGTCCAAGGTGAGCAAGGAAGACGTCTCGGACATCACTGCAGACAGTCATAGCCACCATCCCCACCTTTCCAACTTGCACCTGCACCACCACCGCCACGAATATAACGACGAAGATTTGGCAACGATGTCATCCTCTATCCAAGATGAAACGCCTTCCGAGCTGCACGACTCGGATCCCACCATGGCACCGGACGAGGAGGGTGATGATGACGAAGCGAATGATGGTCGTGACCATTTTGTTAGTGAACTGGTATATATCCACGACAAACTGATGATTGTGGATGATCGACTCGTCGTCTTGGGCTCAGGTAAGGCAGGATAATGCTCGCATCTCGGTTTGTATTGATGAGCGATTGCTGTACCTGGTTAGCAAATATCAATGACCGGTCGATGCTGGGTAATCGAGACTCGGAAGTGGCGATGTTGATCGAAGATACCGACTTGATACCCTCATACATGGATGGCAAAGAGGTAAACGAAATAAGAATGACTTGGGATCATCGGTATCTCATTGCTTCTACAGTACAAGGCAGCCAAGTTTGCACTGACGCTGCGAATGCAGCTCTGGAAAGAACACCTTGGCCTTCTCAACTTCAAGGATTGGGAGACGCTGATGGACGATGCAGATGACGACCTCTTGCAGACAAAGGTTTCTGAAGATGCTGGATATAATACACCTGAGGCGGGACAAGGCCAAGGTGACACCACGATACCCGATGACGACCGCTCGACGGCCCAAGAGGACATCCGCTCCTGCGAGGCAGGGGAGGCAGTGAAACTGATCGACCGTATGAGTCGTACTCGCAGCGTCTATGACAAATATCACAAGCGCGGGCCTCACGGCACCCTAGCCAAAGAAGCCGCTGCATTGGATCCATTGACGGATCGCGGATACCACCACATCTGGCGCAAGACAGCAGAGACAAACACGCTCACTTATCGCGAACTATTCCGTGTGGTACCAGACGACACGGTCCACACGTTCGAGCAGCACCGTCAGTTTGTACCTGACCTGCAGAAGGTGCCATATGGCCACGTGGCCGATCCTAGCCTACCTGCGTCGGCTATCGAGGAAAAGCTGTCGAACGTACGTGGCCACCTCGTGCAGTTCCCCGTGGACTACCTCAAGGACGAGAACTTACTCAATGTGGTCGAGTCGATGGCACCCATGGTCATTTTCACGTAGCGGATTTTATTTTTTATTTATGTTATACAGCTCTTGTGAAGAAATACTGGCGAGATCGAAGCCAGCGAGTTTGTTCGTTCCCTCAATTCTTTCGAGCTCACGTGTTTTGGCCTTCATTGTCTTCCGCGCTTCCTCGATGGTATCCGTCAATTCAGTTTGTTCTACGTATATAGCATATGTATATGAGAACGCGTTATTAGAGACAAGAGGATTGAAACTCACCCTTCTCGATAACTTGTTTGACGGTAGGAGTAGGCAACTTCACGAACATGTCGCCGATATGCATCCACATCTTTTTATCTAGGCATTATATTGACATGAGTCTGGGCTTCACCTCATCGAGATATGAGCCACTAGTTTGTAAATACCTTCTGTCTTCTTGATCTGATTGAGGCCCTCTCGATTCCGGTTTCGTTTTCTGTCATTGTCGATGACCTTAATTCAAATGTCAACGCTGTCTCAAAGGAAAAGGATCGGCGAATACTGACTGCTTGCTTGTTAATAAGCACCTCTTCTGCGAGATGTTCTCTTCTGGAAAGAGTTTCTGTCACTGGGTAAGTTGTGAATTAAGACAACAGAGTTTCATATTGGTGTGTGTGTAGAAAAGACCATACACTCTTTTGCTTCTTCAGACATGTTAATTGCACAGAAATTATGCGCGCTGGCTGGAAAGGCACCGGGCCGTTTAAAAAGCTCGCTATGTTTGTGACAGTGCTTACCAATAAAGGAAACCAGAGACAGTTTTTTATCGTGCTTTCCGAAATTATCTGTCTCTTCAGAATGACGCCAAAACCAGGCGGACCGCAAGGAGCAAGGAAGAAAGAGAGGCTGCACTTCGATGACGCTGCCCGTGCTCGGATCAGAAGAACGAAAACGGCGAGAAATTCAGAGCCAAGTCCAACCATAGAGATACAAGCGATATGGAAGCCATCGCCTAGTTTCACCCAATCAAAAGAAGCCTAAAGGCACAAGAAAACCATCATTGACTCTAGGTCAGGAAGAAAATCGATAGAAAAATCCCCATGGGTAGTATCCGAGGAAAGTCTCGGTCCGTTAAAAACTGTCTCGGTTATACTGCCTCATGGAAGCACAGCTCCATCTTCCTCGGACTGATATTGTCGCGATGTATGGCCCAGAAACCCTAGTTGTGCTATTCATACGCGGCTTTGTAAATTCAGAGAGCTCATAAGGATGTAAAATCTGACTGCATTGGCGAAGTTATGTAAGGACCATGATACAGTGCTTATATGAGTTGAATGAATTGCGCAAGATGATGTATGTCTTATGTGACAGAGACGATGAATTGAAGGTGATGACGACAGATTGATACGCCTATTTGCTACCTTTCAGCGTTGTGAAGGAGCTCCAATAAAGCTGACTTCTGACGAAGGGTATGGAACTAGTAATATAGCCTTTCAGACGCGTAAAAGCTCATGGGTGTTTGGGCCCCAGAAGAGAGAAAAGGCAGCATGACATCTTAGAAGTCAAGGGCAAACTATTGAAGTTTTAACAAATGAGAACGAGGCATGTTATTTACAGAGACGAAAACATGAGTCTAATGGTTTGTTTATATGACGATAAGGATGGGGAGATGCCCTTGAACGCGTCTTTAAAACCCTAGCTCTGATACCAAAGGCGACGGCGCCATTGACCCAGCGCTAGCGCCAAGTACTGGTAAAGAGCGCATGCTCTTGGCGACATACACTTACTAGCAATTATCCAGAGCTCCAGCTTCCGGTAGGAGAATTTGAGCGAGATTATATCCTTGCAAAAGATGTGGAAGGCGCAATTTCTCAATACGGACAACGATTCACAGACTTACTCCAATGGTGCATTTGGCAGCTGAATCGAACTGTTACTGGTAGAGATGCTGTTGAACAGCCTATGGGTGTACGCAAGGTAAGAAGATCAAACTCTTTCCTTCATAAAATAGGACGCCAACCGACTTACATTTTCCAGAGCAGCTGGAATTGACAAAATACGTCGAATCAGATATTTCTCTTTGTCAGGCATTTTAGATTGTCTTACATTGCGTGGAATAAGGCGTGTCTACCATTTTGGAAAGGGTTCAGTTGATATCAATGACATCGTCTCTCTCTCCTTTTCTTACAGTCTGCTCTCGTATTTTCCTTCGGCTTCGTGGCGATAGGATGTACTAGTTTCGTGTGAAAGGCTCAGTCCATCTAAGATTGCCATGTAAAGAAAGGGCCAAAGTATTTGCTCGCACTCGTTTGCGGCGTTCACAGGAAGAACAACTACCGAGCAGATATGCACATACTGTAGAAACAACCAACTATCTCTTGTTTCCTTTCTTGGTAAGTATAGAAAAAGCCACTCCGCTCGTTCCCTCTGACCTTCCACTTTCCCTTTCATATAATATTGTAACCAATAGTCCAATGAGCGTCTTCCCGAAGGACACCATCAAAGTAGGTGTATGATAGCTCTTTTTTTCGCATATTATTTATACAGCTATAGAATATTGGGGAGTCGCTCGGCGTCAGCAACCTTAAAGACGAGGTTGCATCCGCCCTCGCTCAAGATGTCGAATACCGTGTCCATGAACTCATTCAGGTCCGTAGTACGACTAACACGACAACAATCGTTCATAAACTTATATCAGCTGCTCTTTTCAACAGGAAGCTGCCAAATTCATGCGCCATTCGAAACGAAACCAACTCACCGTCGACGACATTAACGCTGCATTACGCGTAAAAAACGTCGAAGTAAGCGGACGACTACTCTAGCACTTGACAGCCCACTTATTCGTACATTTCCCAGCCATTGTACGGTTACGCCTGTGGTGATGCGCCCAAGTACCGCAAAACAACCGTGAATGCGTCAGATCTTTACTTTGTGGAAGACAAAGAACTGGATTTCGACGCCATCTTGAGCAAACCTCTTCCCAAGATCCCTCTCGATGTCTCTTTCACAGCCCATTGGCTCGCCATCGAGGGTGTCCAGCCTGCGATCCCACAAAACCCTACTCCTGGCGGTACGATCCACGTCTTACAGAAGGGAGAACTCGAACTCACGTGTAATTTTTATATATGATAATAGATGCTAAGGCCGACCTACTCCACAAGCGGTCCAAGGCCAATATCAACAGCGGTGTATCCGATCAGGTCGACGTGAAACCGCTTGTGAAGCATGTGTTATCAAAAGAACTGCAAATGTATTTCGAACGCATCACAGAAGCTGTCCTGAGCGACGACGAACGGCTACAGAGCCAGGCCTTCGAAGGTCTGCGGTCAGATCCAAGTCTGCATCAGCTGCTGCCGTACTTTGTGCAGCACATCCACAAAAAAGTGGCACATAATCACAAGAACCTCAGCGTCATGGATGCCATGCTTTCTATGGCCGAATCCCTCCTGAAAAACACCCACCTTTTCATCGAACCCTACCTGCACCAACTGATCCCTCCCATCCTCTCCTGTCTCGTCGGCCGCTCCATCTGCCAGCACCCGCAGCAAGAAGACCACTGGTCCGTACGCCAGCGTGCGGCTGGTCTGATTGCACATATTTGTCAACATTACGGCAAATCATACCATACCCTCCAGCCACGCATTACGCGAACCCTCATGCGCGCCGTCATGGATCCAGCACGTCCTCTTACCACCCAGTACGGTGCTATTGTCGGTCTTGACCGCTTAGGCACAGAAGTCACTCGTACGCTGCTGGTTCCCAACATCGCCCTCTTCTCTGAGATCTGCCTGCAACGGTCCATTGAAAGCCGGCCACTGGAAGCCAACAAGTGTCGTGAGGCACTCGTGGAAGTCCTGCAACACGTCGCAGAGAGCACCGACTCCAGCGATGCAACACCCGCCACGGCAGACGAAAAGCAAGCAGTGCATGCCGCTGTGGGCGACTTAATCGGCAACGTCTTTCTGGAAAAGTACGGCAATACGCTGACAAGCAGCAAAGCCCAAACGATTATAAGTGCAACCAAATAATAAAGTACAATTGATATGATAAAAAGATGAAAGAAGCAAAGAAGCGATGAACCTGAAAAGATGGAGTCTAATGATATGAGCTACTCTACTCTACTCTTTTTGAGCAAGCAGCGTGTAGTCTACAATGTATGATTGGGTAATGAGATCGTCGATGCGCTGATAGTGTCGGTCGGTGTAGGGTAATAAGCCTTCAATGATGTCCTTGACGCCTTGCAGCTCGACAAGCTCCTCACTCGTTCGCTGGGAAAGAATGGCATTCAGGACAGTCTGCGCAATAGCAGAATGCTTTCCGTTTGTGTTCCAATCCCGCAAGTACCGCAGGAGCTTCTCGAGGTTTTCAGGACCGAGCTCTGTCAGAGCCTTGTCCACTGCAGGAGAACCTGTAATGCCCCCATCACCGGATTCCATGACGTCGCGGAAGAGAGTGAGAAGACGATAGGGCTGCTCGAGCGAGAGCGCGAGGAGAATCGCATTCAGGTAATCTTTTCGCAGCATGTAGCTCTGCAACTCTTGCTCCCTGACGATGAGTACAAAATGGTCAGTGTATCGTCTTGGTTAACCTAATTTCAGACACTCACTTCAGAATCATTTCTTCCTTCTCCCGCAATTCTTCCTCTTGTTCCTCGCGCGTCACATCCTCCCAGAAGTTGACAACGGAATCGGCACCGCCTGAGGCGATGTATTTTTGATCGGTACGGACTGCAAGCGCCCAGACCTTTTCAGTGTGGTTGTCGAGAGTAGCAGCACATTCGTTGGTTTTGATGGTCCAGACCTTGACAAGACCGTCCGAGCCACCCGAGACAAGCTGCAAGCCAAAAGTCAAAAAGTCCACACGCAGCACTGTGTTGGTATGACCCTCGAAGGTCTTGACACAGGTGAAGTCACGCAGGTTCCAGAGCTTGATCGTCTTGTCACCCGAGCTAGTGGCCAGCACCTGGTCGACGGGCGAGAATTGTACGCACCATACACCGCGTTTGTGGCCCTTGCAGGTACCCATTAACTCGCCCGAGTCCGTATTCCAGACCTTGGCAGTCTTGTCTTGTGAGCCGGTGGCAAACACCTTGTCATTAGGAGCAATTGCAACCGTGTTGATATCCTTTTCGTGTGCCTGATGCGTGTAGAGCGCATGCAGCTGCTGTTGCTCCTGGTTCGGCTTCACCTTGATGGGCCAGTATTTGATGGTGCGGTCCTGACCACCAGAGATGAGGAAAGAGTTCGATTTCCGCGACAAGGCGACGGCATTGACAGACTCGGTGTGGCCTACACCCGTGGCAACGCATTTATAGCGATCCTCAGCGTCTTGAGCCTCCAGATTCACCTGCCAGAGACGGATGGTGCGATCCTTGGAGGCAGTCGCTAGCAACGTGCTATCTTTAGAGCGAGCCATGCCCATGACCATATCTTTGTGGCCGTAGATAAGATCACAGTCTTGTGTCTCAATATTGTATATCCGGATGTTTTCACTGTTAGCAGCGGCTGCGATATGGGTGTCATCTTCACCCAGGTATACTAGGTCGACAATCTGATCATTGTAACCGACGATCTGCTTGATGCGCTTCAGATCTTGCTCAATCGAGTAGACAAGTATGTTTTGGTCGGTCGTAACAGCAGTCAGAGTCTCGGAGTGCCGTGAATAAAGGACATCGATGATTTCATGTTTGCTGTTTTCTTCGCGCTTCTGCTCGGCAGCCATTTTGCCCGACTTGAGATCCCACAGGCGCACGGTACCGTTACTACCGCCTGTGTAAAACTGGCCAGTCGAAATGAAGCCGACCGACTCCAGTGTCTCGTAAATGGGGTGTGTGGCAAGCAGCGTGCCCTTGCGCCAGTCCCAGATGTTGACAACCTTGTCACGGGAGCCCGAAATCAACATGTTGGTATCCTCGGAAAAGTCGAGGCCGCGAATGACGCTGACGTGGCTCTTGAGATTCGCGATGCACTTGCGTGTCTGGAGGTCCCAAACTCGAATCTCGCAGTCGTCCGCACCCGTTGCGAGATACCATTCCTGGCCCACCTGCAGGAACTTGATCGCACTGATAACGCCATGGTGGCCCGTGAAGACGTGTGTGCAGTAACCGCGGTCGATATCCCAGACCTTGACAAAACTATCCGCGCCGCCCGTGGCTACCAGCGTCGAGGTTGGGTCGATATCCATGACAATGACAGGTGCGTCGTGTGCTTTAAAATTGCGGATGCAAGTGCCTTGTTCGAGATCCCATATCCGCATTTGCAAACTTCGACTAGCTGACACCAAATGCTTGCCATCGGGCTTGACAGCCAAAGTAGTAACGATCTCGGTGTCACCTTCGAGGACATGCTTTTGTTGACCAGTAGCGAGTTCCGTGACGGCAATATCCTCGTTGACCGTCGTGATCAGAAGCGAATCGTCAGGCGTGATTACTACTTTGCCACCCGTATAGATCGACTCGATCGTCTTGACCGACTTAAAGCTGCAGCTTGTGAGCATACTGACCAAATGTCTGCCATTCTGTCAACATACCTCGACTTGAGCATAAGCTTCTGATTTGTCTCCGTTTCGTCCATGTCGAATTCCAAGCGGTGACTCTTTCCTGCGAACGTCGAAACTTTTTTTCTTTTTCCCTTTTTTTTTTTTTTGACCAACTGAGTTCAAATGTTCGACAGTTGTAACAAATTGAGTACAAAGTCCATACTGTATCATCTCGAGACAAACAGATATAACTGTATAAAGCAGGAAGAAATATATGGCTAACTTGAGAGAATAGGAGCAGTATGTATGCTCATCTAGTACTATGTGTGTTTATTGTTTAGTAGAAGTAGATACAGTGCTGCTTTAGTACGGAAGTACGAATGCTACCGAAAACGTCAGGTCAGTAGGCTAGAGATGAGCCGCAACTAACAGCTTCGAAAAGTAGAGTGCATCTATTGTATTTGTCAAGGCAAGTAGCACACGCATCTGAATCTCTCTATATTCGCCAGTGTCACCGTCTAGTTAAGAGAAAAAAGCTGCGGTAAGTGTTCCAGCCGACTTCCCTGCCGCGATCATAGGTCAGGTTAACACCGAGAAGGATGCACTCGGCGCCCTTCTTGTTGCTCGGTTTTCTTCACCTTGTGCTTATCAAAGGTGTCACTGCAGGTAACTTCCGTGCCACTGGGATTTTCTCTTCAGCTCGGTTTCCTTCCTCCATTTGTGGCGTTGGCTGGCTTTTGGTACAGACTTCTTCCTTTCTTTGTTATCGGCGGCCTCCCTGCTACGGGTAGATACAGAGTAATTATGGTTGACGTTGGCTAATGCGAGCTGTGGGCTATGTTTGCTCTTTCACAAGGACTGGAAACATGGATTGGCGCTACTGGCCCCCAAGAAGACCCCTATGTCTCAAGGAAGAAAATAAAATCAGAAATCGAGCGAAGTACTAGGTATCACAAGTGTTGTCTAGGCCAGCTGGCCCTCCACTCTATGGGTCGCTGCTTGGACCACTGGCATGGGTTGAGTCTGCCCAAGGTATTATGCATCCAATATCCCTTTTGCGTGGGTTGCTAGGCCAATATTTTGACAGACTTGATCAACGTGTCGACTCGAACGCACCAGCAACAGGAACCCGTGATTTCATTGGCTGGACATGTCCCACAAATGATGTCTCCAATAAAACGAGGAAATCTATGGGCAGTTGTCCAAATAAACGCTTCTATTCTCTTACGCTATAATGGTTCTGAGCACTACCGATAAAGCTAAAGCTGTTGCCTTCAAGCAAGCTGGCTGGAACATCACGAAAATCGCCAATGAGCTAAATGTGTCACGAACGACCATTCGCAAGGCCATTGCTGACTACGAGCAATATAGGCACCACGAGAGAAAGGAAGGCTCCGGACGCCCCAAAAAGCTCACGGAACGCGACGAGCGTGCCCTGATACGCGAAGTCAAGAAGAATGGTCGCGCTCCCATTCAAGAGATAACGCAGAAGTCTGGACTCAATGTCAGCGCCAACACTGTCCGACGATATCTCAAACGTGCAGGCATCATCAAGAAAACGCCGTCCCTGCCATAGAAGCACAAGACTAGGACCCTTGAGGACTGGAAAAAGGTCTTGTGGACCGACGAAGCCAGCTTTGAAAAAGGCAAGAGATCCGGCCAAGTACGCGTCTGGCGCTCGAAGGACGAGGCCAACCTCACCGAGTGCATCGCCCCACGTTTAAGAGGGACAGGACGTCGGTCATGGTCTGGGGTAGTATCACCCACGGAAAGAAGACGGAGCTCGGCGTCTTCGAGAAGGAAGATCGGCGGACCAAGAGCACTGCCGTGGACTTCGTTAGTCAAATCTACGAAGGTCCACTGAAGCGTTTCTTGGACAGCTGCCCCGACTTCCTTCTCATGGAGGATGGCGCGCCTATCCATCGCAGCAATGCACCGAAGAAGTGGCTGGAGGAGAATGGGATTGTCAAGATAGACTGGCCGGCACAATCGCCAGATCTCAATCCCATTGAAAATTTATGGAAGCAGATGAAGCAGAAAGTTCAGAAGGCACACCAGCCAGCCATGACTCATGAGGCTTTCACAAAGTCTATCCTAGATGCGTGGGGGCCTTGTGAGGTGGCGGACTGGAACAAGCTCATCGAGAGCATGCCAGACCGTATCAATGCCGTCATCAAGGCGAAAGGCGGCAGTACGAGATGGTAGAGCTCTACTGCCTCCTATAGAAGCAAATAAACTATACCTATCTGCCTCAAACTCATACATCATATACCATGCCATTGTGGCTACAAAAGGGTCTTTATTATATCTGTATAGCATAACTGCTGTCGGGTGATAGAAAACAATGGAATCAAAAGTGGAATCTTTTTCTCCATAACTGACTGTACCGTAGTGTAGTATTGTGGTAAGTATTGCGGTGTGCGCTTTATACGGGCTGGCAAGTGAGTGGACCGCCTTGGTTGCTCTGGCAAAGACTTCGATACAAAGTACCCCTGCAATAAAATCGAAATTAGAATGCCCGCCACACAAGAAAATTTTGTCTGATATTGCAAGCCATCAAACAACACCGCTACCTCCCCTTTCCTCCCCCACACTTTGTCGCGGTAAAATGTACATTTCCCGTGCCATTGGCAGCGTCGCCAAGAGCGCATTCCGTGCTGCTCCCCTCCGTCAAGCTACCCGTCCCCTCGGCGCCCAGGCCGCTCTTAAGGGTAACCTCGCCATCTACACACATTAATACGGCTTACTCAATCCCTTTTGCCCTCCTCCCATCGCTCATCTAGCCCGCTCGTACGCCACCGAGGCTGCTTCCGCTGGTCAGATTCGGTATGTAGACGCGTCTATCCTACTATTCTGGACCCTGTTCTTATATCCTATTCCTATCCGCTTGTTTGGCGTGCTCCTTGTTTCATTCTAGCTCTGTCATTGGTGCCGTCGTTGACGTTCAGTTCGAGCAGGAGAACCTGCCCGCTATCCTGAACGCCCTTGAGGTCCAGGGCCACTCCGGTGGTCGCCTTGTCCTCGAGGTCGCCCAGCATCTGGGTGAGAACACCGTCCGCACTATTGCCATGGACGGTACTGAGGGTATGTGCAATTCAATTCTATTCCTCTATTTTCTCTGCTAACTCACTCATCCCACCTATAATTTATATTAAAAAGGTCTTGTCCGTGGCCAGAAGGTCATCGACACCGGTGCCCCCATCACCATTCCCGTCGGCTCTGAGGTTCTTGGCCGTATCATCAACGTCATTGGTGAGCCCATTGACGAGCGTGGTCCCATCAAGTCCAAGTCGCAGCGTCCCATCCACGCTGACGCCCCCGCCTACGTTGACCAGTCGCCCACTCCCGAGATTCTCGAGACCGGTATCAAGGTCGTCGATCTGCTTGCCCCCTACGCTCGTGGTGGTAAGATCGGTCTCTTCGGTGGTGCCGGTGTCGGCAAGACTGTGTTGATTCAGGAGCTTATCAACAACATCGCCAAGGCCCACGGTGGTTACTCCATTTTCTGCGGTGTCGGTGAGCGTACCCGTGAGGGTAACGATCTGTACCACGAAATGATGGAGACCGGTGTCATCCAGCTCGAGGGTGATTCCAAGTGTGCTCTTGTCTTCGGTCAGATGAACGAGCCCCCAGGAGCCCGTGCCCGTGTTGCCTTGACCGGTCTGACCATTGCCGAGTACTTCCGTGATGAGGAGGGTCAGGATGTGTTGCTCTTCATTGACAACATTTTCCGTTTCACCCAGGCCGGTTCCGAGGTGTCTGCCCTTTTGGGTCGTATTCCCTCTGCTGTCGGTTACCAGCCCACTCTGTCCACTGACATGGGTGGTATGCAGGAGCGTATCACTACCACCAAGAACGGTTCCATTACCTCCGTCCAGGCCGTCTATGTCCCTGCTGACGATTTGACTGATCCTGCCCCCGCCACCACCTTCGCCCATTTGGACGCCACCACTGTCTTGTCGCGTTCCATTGCTGAGTTGGGTATCTACCCCGCTGTCGATCCCCTCGACTCCAAGTCGCGTATCCTGGACCCCCGTATCGTCGGTGACGAGCACTACGCCGTCGCCACCGGTGTCCAGCAGATCCTCCAGAACTACAAGTCGCTCCAGGATATCATTGCCATTCTGGGTATGGACGAATTGTCCGAGGAGGACAAGCTCGTTGTCGAGCGTGCCCGTAAGATCCAGCGTTTCCTGTCCCAGCCCTTCGCTGTCGCCCAGGTCTTCACTGGCTACGAGGGTCGTCTTGTCAAGCTGACCGACACCATCCGCTCCTTCAAGGAGATCCTTGACGGTAAGCACGACTCTCTTCCCGAGTCTGCTTTCTACATGCAGGGTGATATCTCTGATGTCGTCAAGCGTTCCGAGGAGCTCGCCAAGGAGATGGGTGGCCAGTAATTAACAAAGTTTCTGCATTGTAAAAATAAACATATGTGTTTTGTAAAAAGAACAAGCTTAAATATCGGGTCCAATGTTCGTTTCTTTTGCTTCCAAACAGAATACAACTGAAGATTTCTGTATTATACAAACATAGTCACGCTATGCTCGTTTTATGTAACCTCGCATTATTGATATCTCTCAAGCATATTGTATGTGCATGTCCATAAACTTAGTATTGTATGACTGATTTCTGGGGTTCATTTTATGTTGTGTGTGTTTTCTGCATATTCATCATCTACAAATGGTGGGCTAAAGAAAAGGAAGATAGTGCTGCTGCTTGCTATGTATAGTGCGAATGGAAATGGTATACAGTAAATACTGGGGAATGGGCTAAGAAAAGGGTGGTATGGACAAAAGAAAGTCATGGGGGTTGTGGGCATAAGAAAGAAAGATGACAAGGAAAAAAGGAAGGAAGGGAGAAATAATTGAGATCAGCATCAGTAATGGAGTACAAGAGTGCAAGAACCATCATCGTTGGCGTGGATGTCCACCTCCATGTCTTGTTCTTCTTGTATATCCTGGACAAAGGCATCGTCCACATGCACCATGACGTTCTCCTTGTTGGCGACATATCGAACGATCTCTTTGACATCTTGATCTGGCTTCACCATCTTATTGAGCAGTTTTTCTTTCAGGTCTTGTAGATTCAATTGTTCGAGGTATATAGCGCGATGATGCGTCTCGGCTGGAAACTTTGCAAAGATACACAACTTGGCTATGCGTCTTCGCCGCTGTGGCACGTATGTTGGGTCCATATCGAGATGCATAGTGGATGGTGGCATAGGGTAGTAAGGCGGAGGACCTGGCAGTCCAGCTACAGCATCATGAACACCATTGGTCGCATTGGATGCTGCGGTGGCTGCTGCTGCTGCTGCTGCTGCTGCTGCTGCTGCAGCATTAGCCATGCTAGGGTCGCCTGGCGGTGAGACAAGTGAGACGGGCGTCTGATGGTGATGGTAGGCGTGCACTGGATACGGGCGCTTAGTCGCAATTTTTGAGGGTGAATAGACAGGCGGTAGCATCATCCCTGTCGCTGCTGGATGTGCTGCTTGAGGTGGTGGTGGCTGAGGCTGCAGATGCGAGCCATACATCATAGAATGATGACGGTGATGGTGATCTTTGCTTGCCGTACTACTGCTGCTATCGCTGAGCCTTCGTGCGTACTCAATGTCAGATAGATTCGTAGGTGGAACGACGGGTGAAGATGGTACATCACAAAAAACTGTGTAAGGCGCTGTTTGGGAATAGGCCAGCCAAAAGGGATGTGTCTCGCCATTCTTGCCTTCAAACGCATAGATGAGCCAAGTAGACTTAGGATTTAGAGACATGTTGCAATCATTACCTCGTAGTTTCTCAAGCTGTTTCTCGATATGTTTTGCATCGTCCTTGTTCTTTCGCTCAGCACCCTAGATGATTGTCGTTGTGGTTAACGTGGATCAGTAAAAAGGTAAGTAAACAATGATGCAAAAATCACACCTTGTCCCGAAAGAGTTTGATCCGGCAGTAAGACTTCTCGATGGCAGTAGTATTGCTTGGCAGATGACTTTCCATGTGGAGACGCAACGGAATGCCCTTGACACCCTTGATACGCGAAAAGTCGGTCGACAGACAATTGAAACGGATGTAAATGTTGGCACCTAGTTTACCGTTCCACTGGAACGACACGCGATCAAAATAGTTGCACTCAACATTGTGAATACCATTGGATCGATTGGCATCTGTAAAAGGCGAAATATATGAGAAAATGATTATGTCAAAAATAGGAAAGAAAAAAGCCATGATATGCTACCGATGTCAAGTGCGCGTGCACTATGTTGATTTTTTTGCTGACTGAGCCAAAACTTCCAGTAGTTGGGGGCGACCTTTCTGTGAGACTCGTCGTGGAACATGATGATGACCGTACTTCGAATATCTCCGTCATAGCCGTCCATGTCCTTGAGGCTGATGCTGTAGAATTGACCTTAACGTAAACGACGATTAGCAATAATAAGCTTTAAGGTGCTCATGAGGCTCTACCTTTGTTGAGATAAGTCAGAGGAGAGTCTTCGACTTTCTGTGCTGCAGCAGTGGGAGCTAAACAAACGACAAAATATGTTAATGTTCAATGGTCAATGTGATCTGGTTATGTTTCGCGTTCACGGGAACACAGCAAGAAAGCTAATCTTTGGGAGTCGACTGTGTCGAAGCAAAGGTGACGCATACCTTCAAGGATGATTTCATAACGCAAGCTGTTATTCATAAGGTTCAATGTTGACAAAGCGTGAAAGAGAGAGGTCGAATTTGATAATCACGGAGGAGAAAAAGTAGGAGAGTAAGAAAGAGATTTGTCGTCAGTTGAATTCGCACGAGCCAAAAGGCAAGCCCAGCATGGACTGCATGCGTTACACAATATATGTGCACAGGAGGAAGATCCAGTCGCCACTCTTACCTTGAGATAGACGCAGACGGACAACTGGTCGGAGGCGATGGTACAACATTAGCAGACGAGGACCGGTGGTGTCCGACAGCTGAAACAGCCACAGATGGATCCATGTGGGAGGAATAGCTATGGGGCACTGGGGAAGGAGTCTGACTAGGGCTACCGTACGCGGAAAGCGGCTGCGGCGGAGAATGACTTAGTGAAGGAGAATGTGAAGGGATTGCAGATGGCCGATAAAGTCTAAATGTAGGTGTAGGGAAAGGTTGGGGAAGAAGAGTGAAAAAGGAAGGGGAAGTTAGCACAGTACAAACGCAAAGACCGTGACCTTTATTTATATACCCGTAATGGAAGTTCGAAGAGTGCTGAAGTGAATTTGGTGGAGGAAGCACAGGAGAAGGATGATATGGTCGGGGCGGGTAAGTGTTGTTGACGAGCATGCTACAGCGTGACAAATAAAAATTTAGACGATGGTTGGCAACACATGTAGTAGTAGGTAGAACAAAAGCCCTTCGTACTCACCCTTCCTTTAAATCCAACAGGGTAGAATCCGGTGGAGAAAAGGGAGCGATATAACAGAGAACTTTGGTGTGCAAGGGTCGGACCGGACGTTGTGCAAAAAGAACGAAAGAGAGAAAGGCTGAAAGTGAACAAGCTGTTGAATAGTGAGTCAATTCTTGGGGCTTCCTTTCAAACAAAAAAAAGAGAGAGAAGGGAACCAAATGGAACGGCTTGATATGGGAATTCCTTTCTTATATTAGCATGTAAAGAGTAAAATGGGGGGAGCCACCAATATATGTTTTTTCTCTTGTCCTTTGCTCTTCTATTTCTTTACTATTCCTGTATACAAACAAAACAAACGGTCCAAGATGCCCTATCTATTCTTACGCGAGGACGGTACATATATCACTGATCGGCTGCGGTATGGAAATGAGGTAAAAGTGTGCGCTGAGTATGGCCTATAAGATTCTTACCGTCTTTCACTACATTTTTTATCCAAAGATTCTATGGGATAATTTCGGACAAACAAGTTTTGACTCGTTCAACCTAATAACCGGCCTGCGGCTCGTCGAACCTTGTCAAAATTGTCACTGGTGTCCGTTCGGAAAACTTTAAATGGATCCCCGCCATGACAGCAAGCCCAAGAAAGATCTCGTTACGTACGTGAGTGCCCCGACCTTTCTCGTCTCTTTTTATGTATGCCGCTTCTCTTCGATCGTCGGGTCATTCGCATGCCTTTCTTTCATCGTGTGAAGGAAATCAGATCCTCTTTATTGAGCAAACGTCTTCCCCCATTTGTTTGCATCTCATGATGTTCTAGACCTGCCCTTGCTTCTCTCTTTTCCTCTATAGTATATTGTTTTACTTATTCGGGATATCGTCCGTGCTTGACAGCCACTGAACATTTTACATGTAGCAAATCTGTAGAACTAATGTGATCGACGATCCTGTATCGCTACTATACTCAGCTTAACTTCATTGTCTTCACACATCCTTTTTTAGACTCTTTTCCTCATGTCCTCCGGTCTACCAATATGCATCAGGGCGAGCAACACCCAGTCCGATATTTTTTTTTGTTTTGATTCCGCCCTAACGTGGTGCTTTCCTTGCTTGTCCCTTGAATAAGAATGAACTTTGCGTGCAACGTCGCCTTCTGGATTGATATCTGGTGTAACCGCGCTCTGTCTGTGTGTACGAAGCATAACGGGGTTTGGGTATTGTATAAATCATGCTCATTTCTTCTGTCCAACCATAAAGAAAGGCGAGAAAAAAAAACTATGTCGGTAACTTGGTAGTCTATGCCAAGCAACATATAATCAGGGACTCGAGATGAGGATTCACCAAAACTACTACTGATGTGGCTGAAGGCATCGGAAAGAGTATAATCTTAGGCTGCAGCAGGTGGTGATGTGTGCAGAAATCTTCCGGAGTGAAATGGGTATGGAGATGGCGCGGAACCGCTCACTTTTCACAAATGCCGTGATATTGGAAAGAACATTATATGGGAAAACAAAGCAAACACCATTCAGGATCAAAGCCTTAGAATTTCTATTTTAAATTTTCTATTCACAGGTATCAGAGCAACCTGAAAAGAAATATACTTTATCGATTGTTAGTACAAAATAGATGCAATGGAGCGCCAAGCTTTGGGTGTGGCAAAATGTCTGTGCTGTCTCACGAGTTGACAACTACGCGTTGTTACTCAGGCGAACATGACAGTCAAATACACGTATTTAACATGCCAATCAACCCAAATCGCATATAGATCATCGTGTCGTAGCTTAGGGATCGGAAACCATCCGGCGCCCCTGTTTAACAGCTGGGACTTACAGCGTGTGATCGCGTTTATCCTATAGTGCCTAAGAAATATTGCCTCATCCGAAGTGACACTGTAAGTCCATCAGACCAGCAAGTGCGCTTGAGCCATGAGACCCTGCATATCATCTGTTTCTCCGTGTTTCCAGGTGGGGTCTTCATCGTAAAATTCTTGCGACTTTATCCGATGGCTCTCATACATCCTGCGTTAAACAAGTACATTGTAAGGTGTATAACGGCAAAGTCTTCTGAGAGGATGTTCTGTCGCCCTTGAGCGACGCGCGTGGACCGCGAGAGGGGGGTGGGGGGTTTGCGGCACGTTATGACACGCTGGGTGTACTACTGTCCAGATTTGGATAAACCATACGCATGTTAAACGGATTTGCTAAAGTCCGCAATGGAGTGACGAAGAGTAAAATACTACGTAGATCCCTCCATAAATCAAAGGCATCAATGATGGAACTCACCACACAGTGGTGGCAGAATCAAAGCATGAATATAATAAGCAATGGAGGTTTTTGATACGGTACATATTACCCGATTTTTGAACTGATTGCATCGTTTTCCGTGGAGTTCATGAACATGACGATTGGTATCCTTGAATCGTCAACAAAGCTGCATCTCCTGAAATGGTTGGTATACTTTATTCTTCCGGCCATTCTTATTTTGGGAGAACACCAGAGAAAATTGTATACCATTTCAGCATCATGCCCCGTCATGTGCGCTGCGCCCTTTGTTCGCGTGCGAGATAAGAGCCTGCAAAAAAAAAAAAAAAAAAAAAGGAAGCTTGCTCTATGGCTTGACCGATATAGTATCGGTTCAACCGAATATTCGGGCGCATGTGCCACAGTCAATCTTTGTTCAGTTCTCACCGTATCGCGTCATAAGGTGGGAAGCGAGTCCTGGGGTTGCGGATACTGCTATGGTCTAGAATTGACACATTGTAAATCATTAGTGTTTATTGGTTTTTCATCTTCAACCATAGCGTGTCCAGCCAAGTTTTTTTCTATAGTCTTTCAGCCTTTGACTTTTGCAGCATTGGATTGGCTCTTATGATGTGCAAAAATTTGTCACTATTATCAAGGCTCTCATGTATTGGAATAGCAGACCGCTGACCTGATTTGCACCACGTAGCAAAGCATTGCAACAACCGAGTGCTCGGGATAAGGATGACCATGAACTCAGCTCCGCAACTCCCGGGACACGCATATTTTACCGACACATTGATGCGTAGTATTATGCCAGTAGCGATAACCCGCGAATGGGGGAATCACTATAAGCCATAGAACAGTTTTCTCTAAAACTGCGGTGCAGCAAAATATAAATACAATATATCGCATCAAGTTCATTCTTCTGGTCGCCGCACACTAATCAAGAGCTAGTTTTGCTTTGTAGCCTGGACAGCATCGCTGGGTATAACGTTATTGCTGCATAAACTAGGCCAGCGAATTAGAGTCAGTCTTTCAGAGTAAGAAGGAAAGAACTCAATACGTATGTAGCCCTTAATGCAAAATGTATTCATTTTGACTGTTGGCACAGTGCAACTGGTGAATGCCATTCCACTAAGGTTGGATCTGAGACAGATACATTTGTGTGGTTTAACGTATTACTGATGTGATAAGGAGTCACTTCGGTTCTTTTGTGTGTACTACACTTCTCCTGTTCTATGTTTCTCAAAAATAATTAACCTTCCTGTACATTTCATTTAGGTACGGAAAAGCCAGTTAGCGAACATATTTTCTTATTGTGTTGGGATTACAGATGATTTATTTCTGATATGATAAATAAAAGGTAGGAGGAGTATGGACTAGTGATGCTTGCAGTGCTCGGTATCAGCACAAGCGTAATCAATTTACTGAAGATAGTGACGGACGTTGTTGATGCGGAAGAAGGCCTCATCGAAAGCAGCGGGGGAGTTCTTGACAAGATCGGCACAGGTTCCAGGGCAGCCGTCTTGGGCGAAGACGTTGCCAGCCCAGTCACCACAGAAAGTGAGGTTGATGACGATCTGCAAATCACTAAAGTCGGAAGCCTTGCATTGAGTGAAGGGGAAGTCAGCGTTGGGGGTGCCCCACGAAGCGGGAGTGGGCGCCTTGTTGTTGATATCGGCAGGGATCTTGCCACGGGGGAAGAACCAGATCTTGATACCGTCAGCAGTCCAGGAAGTAGCGAAAACACCACCACCATTCTTGTTGAAGGGAGCACCAAATGAGCCAACGCTGTCCTGGTCCTTGTTACCGCAGCCTGCGTTGCTGGGGTCGTTGGTAACATCGCAGTTAGCCTGGTCGAGTGGAGTGGCCGTCTGCTTGCGGTCAACGCCCTGCATGGTGCAGCCAGGACCAGTGTGAAGTGTGTACTGGTTGAAGTTCAGGTTGTTGACGTTCTCGACGATCTGAAATAGATAGAGATAAAGTTCAGTGTCCATGTTACCTTTAATCTGGGAGTAACTGAACTTACATCAATTTCGCCGCCGCTGGGCCAGTTGGGACCAACGAGCCACTATAGTAAGTGTATATATGAGCAATCTTCACTCTGTAGAAAATAATATTCTTACCATGGCGGGCCAGGTACCGCAGCCTGTGGGCATGTGGTTGACGTCAAATACGAAGAGAGAGCCTTGGCTGAACTTGGCCTTGGAGGTGATGCGCACCGAGTTACGGTTGCCGTTGGCAGGGTTCTTGGTGGTATTGTCAGCTTTGATGACAACCTGACCGTTCTGGACGAAAGCCAGATGCTGGGAGGTGGCAACGTCTTGGTTAACATAGTTGACAGTCCCGTGGGTAGGGTCGGCATCGGTGAAGAAGTCAAAGTTGTCAAAGAATCCAGCACCACTGTAATCCTGCTTGAGCGTCCAGGCGCTGGCAAGAGGGCTGAGCAAAGTAGCAAGGCACAAAAGACTCGTCTTCATGTTTAAGATGAAGAAGACACAAATTGGAAGCGGGACGTCCTTTTATACAGGACAGAGTGGCTGTGTAAGCTCTATTAATAATAGGCACAATGTACGCTGCATCATTATAGACAGGACCGGACTCCGTCACGGCCTTTGTTTTTCCTTCCATGCTCTCAATGGGAAAAGTCGGCAAATATAAAGTAATTCACAGGGAGAAAAAGATTCGATGGGATTGTATCATCGCACAATGCATTTATGCGGGACCATGCAACCATGATGCGCGTGCTCGTCATCTGCAATGCGAGTTTCATGAATATACTTTTCTACAACACATAAGAGAATTCACTGCCGTTGCCGCGCTCGGTCATAGCGCTATGCTATCTCAGAAGACTCAGCGCCAAATTCAACTTAGCTCCATTAATGCAGGCTGAGGGTCCCGTTCCTTTCGGAGCGGATAATCACGATAAATGAAAAGCAGAAATCGAACTTGACAAATGGTAACTCGACTTCGCGCTCTTTGGCATCTGTTCATCGCGTCGAGTGCTACTCTCGTGTAGCACACACACGTAGTGCAACCCCGCCACTCGCATAGTAATGAGAAACCTTTCAAATCACTTTTAGTCCGACGTAGCATTTGGTTCTGAGCTTTAGGACAATTTTAACATATCAAGGTACGCGGTAGCAATCAATTCTCAGCAGTGTAGAGGCACATTCGTGAGGGTCTACGTACATCACATATGCTTACTTTAAAATACCTCTACAACGGTAATCAATCACTTACTTTCATAGACTACCTCTCATGCATCGATGCCGATCAACCTTGTACATAAATGTAGCACAAGTACTCATTACTTTGGGGCTTGGATCTTTCCATCATCGAGATCAACAACCATTTACAGCATAAACTGTCTTCACGTATGATTCTGTGTGCTGTATGACAGATGCTAATACTTCAGCGAAAAACTTCATACCCCTGGATTCAATTTTTTCTTTGAAAACATAAGTAAAAGAACCAAAAATAGAATAAATAGTTGATGCCGAGGCCACAAGACCCGAGCGCAAAGGAAAATCAAATACGCGGTAGATGGGTGAATGTTGGATTCCGATAACTATATGTGAACAATAGATACGTGTTTTATCTCTTGTGCTCTTCTGCTGGCTTCTTAGAAGTCACCTGAACCTTAGGTGGAAGAACCAAACGTCTGTTTCTGTGCCAGAACTCTACAAGACACTGCGCCGTTCGCTGCGGTTCGTCCTCCTGCAGAAAATGGCCTGCCTCCGGAATAATATGGAGCTGAAATTTCCCTTGCATCTGTGCAATGGTCAAGGGTTTGTCCAGACGATCGGTTCCTTGTGAAAATTTTTTGTCAGCCTCAGGTACCGCGCTATATCGCGTCAGTCCGAACGACATACCGGCAAGGATAAGCAGTTTTGCCGCTGAACACGCTAAAAATTTCGGAGACAAATTCTCAAACCACTCTATGTATGAAATATCAGAAGATAAATAAATATTCGTCTTACTGGACCCTTTGGTGTATTCACCTGTCCAAAAAGGAGTCGTCTTTGTCAAATCGGTTCGCCACTTGTAGCAGTCCTGGTCTTCTGTCCAGCGGATCAACGGTGGAACAGAGACCTTGGCCGAGCTGAGGTTGCGAAGTGTTTCGGACTGTACGCTATGAGACGCGTGTTTGCACGATGAGGCGTATAGAAATGCAAGTCAGGTGCGTCGCTTACTGCCACTGAATAGCCTGTTCAACAGAAGAGAAGAGCTGTGGACGCGTGCTCAATATCTTGGTCATGGACGCCAGTGCATCCATGGCAGAGCCTATATACAGTAGACATCGTGTCACAATCGAGACAGCACCTCTGTACCTGTAGTGCGTACCTTCTACAACATCCAAGACAGCCACTCCCACTACGTTTTTTAGCCGCTTAGAATGAGCGACATCAGTCACTACGGAGCCACCCATACTGTACAGTTGTGAGTATACAGCGTCCTATTTGTTAGTGATATCTTACCTGTGACCTACAAGGATGAGGTCTACCTCTCGATCCACGAATAAGTGCTTTAACACAGCCACGAGGTCGTTGCTCATACGAGCCAGAGAGAAATCATTATCGTCACCCGTCCGTGTATCACCTGTGGTTGACGCGAGGATGATCAGAAATTACAAAAAAGCATGGGGCGTTACATACCATGACCACGTGCATCAATAGCAATGATGGAACACTGTCCATGAGTCATTAGTCGGATATGGTGTGCTGTCAAGGCAAACGAGAGACCAGAATGACCTGCGCCATGGTGCATGACAAAGACTGGCTGCTTTGAATCTATCGGGCCCGCTCTATAGACACGGAAAGTGTGTAAACATATCGCGGTCAAGGATGCTTGACATGCATAGAAAAGTAGTAAGAGTATGAGATTATGACAAAAAAAGGATATCATCTGAATCGTCTAGCTTTATGTCATCGAAAGACTCAAAATAGCTGTTCCAGGGTTCAGGTCGGTACTTTTCCTGGTTTATGCGTCTGACAGGACGCTCTTGTCTGCTAAAATGTCGAGTTGAATACATTACAAATGCATTTGAGAATCAACTAGATCTACTTACCCCGATGATGGCTCTGCGTCATCGTCTTCAAGTAGAGATCCCAACGGAGGTAACTTATTCTTCAACAATTCTCTTTGCAGTGAAGACATGGCAAAAAGGCTGGCTTGAGCGGGCGGAAACCCAAAAGAAATCCTTCTGGTGAAATTACGCAAATTTGGCATGCTCTGTCAATGACCCTTGACCCACCTACCCAATATTCTGAATACCCTTCCTCCTATTGGCATCAATTAACCATGGTCGGTGGTCACTTAACGTAAAATAGCATTGATAAAGTTATAACGTATGATTTTCATGCACCGGGAACCACCGTCATTTTGTTTGCGACTGTAGATAACCGTTTATTTGTTACTTTAGAATGACCCTGAGCTCACCCGATCCTTCAGATGCTGCAGGAACTGCTGGTAACTCATGATATTATTTGTACGGTCCTCCACCAGGTGCGACATGAACCACAGTCGTAGATATGGGTCACCATCCTCCTTCACCAAATAGAGGGTTGGATAGTAGTTACCACGTCGCATTTCACGAATCTTCCCGATAATCGTATTGGTCTTGCGATTCAGCGGCGTTTCCAGCACAGGCAAAGTCAACTTGCCGCCCACGAGGCCTTCGTACGATTGCACACCAAAAAGGTCTACGCAAAGCTGGGGTACAACGCCACGTCCCACCCAGATGTAAATGTTCTGACCATTTTCAAGTAGATAGCAGCCGTGGGGTTCCAGCTTCTCAGTGCTCAGGTTCAGGGCCGGTGGCAAAGCGACGCCATTCTCTCCAATTTCGCCAGCCTATCTTGAATGTTAATACAGAGAAAGCGCACGTTTTTTTTTTCAGACTACCTCAGGCGGGAGTTTATGCAATGCGTAGAGATTCGGATACAAGTAAGGAATCAAAAGCTGGAGAGGCATGGTCCTGAGCAAGTTCATTGCATTAGAGCGTAGATCAGTGGGAATCTGTGAGCTTTGACGGAGTGCATCGTGCTTAATCAGGCATAAAGCCAACAATGGCAGCAGCTTAAGGTTGCTTGGTGCCGTCAACTGCGGAGTAGAGCCGGGACCAGAACCCAGAACGTGGGACTTATACACGCCAAGAAGGTCAACCATTTTGTTAACCACTGCGTCTCGTGCATCGTCCAACTTGGAGGTGAGTGCACGCTCCACACCTGTAGCAACCGAGTTAGTCATGTTTAGAGCTCAGGAGTATTCTGGCTTACCCTTGTTGGCGAGATAAGCTGCAACTGCTTGTTCATTAATATTGGCATATATCTCGGACATGGAGTTGCTGACAGGTATACACAGCGTGACAACGCGGATACGGCGTTCACCGTGGCATGTAGTATGCAATAAAGCGGTCTGGAAGCATACGGTAGGCGACTTGATGTCATCTTCAATAGCCACCTCGACACAATAAGATTGATCGCGGGGCACGTTCGGTAGCGCTAGCAGATCAGTGGACCGAATAAAGAAGTTGCCATGGAATGCGCTCATCCGAACGCCACGGGACGCACGGATACGGATGACAGCCTCAAGACCGATCTCCTCGGCCAGCAGCTCAGAGAACTCATGCGCGAACTTGAGCGCATCCTCTGTCCGGCTCGCATTGAAACCGGGGTAGTAATATGTCTGACCTCCCGTGTAGTGCGGCAAGCAGCTGAGTGTAGCGACGTCTGAGTACTGTCCACCAAAGATGACCATGTCACAAGCAACTTGCGATCGTGAACAGTCGACCGCAAAGGATTTGTAGAAGGGGGAAGCTGCATTCAGCAAAGTCGTTTCCTACACCCGCGTCAATGAATGAGCTTTTTTTTTTCATTCCTTTATTTCTTACCTTTGCTGTACCCAAGAGCTTGACATCCTCGCGTGGCTTCAGGGCACCCGTACCCAGGTTTGGAAGAGTAGACTGGAGGCAGATGATTTTACCTCCAAAAGATGACTGTAACCCATGAGCGCTTCTGACAATAATGGACGCGAAGCGAGTACTTACCACCATCTGAAAAGCAGCCTGCAAAGCGCTTCCCAAGGCGTTGTTAACGTTCACTGTCTCCTTGAACATGCTGGGAAGCTTTTCCAAAAGCGCTTGAATGCTAGACATACTCTCGGTAAGATTTACGAGTAAGTCCGAAGGCTGGGGTAAAAACACGTCATCGAGATCGGACACCAAGAGCATCTGAGGTTCTGTTCTCTTTGGATCGAGGTTGTAAAAGTGTAGCGAGCTATCAACAGTGATGATGCCAACTTTTGTGCGACTGTCCTTGTTGGGAATACGATCCAGCGAGTCCAGAATGGTACGCGCTGCTGTAGCCACCATGCCGCTTTGAATGGCCGAGTAAGATACGTCAATCACAAACACGTAGGCAGGTGCTTGCGGTGGGCGAACCTGTCACGTTGCGAATTAGAGTCATGTTTGCTATTATCGATATGTTGTTTTACCATGTATTCCGTGGGCGCAACAAATTCAACGCAGCCATAGTTAAGTTCGGCACGCTTCCATCGGTCGGTGGGTGTTTGGGTAGCAGAGTCATAATCAAATGCAGCAGGCACTATACGTGAATGCTTAGAGATGCCACTCATATCCACAGAGGTACTTACCATCGTTCAACAAATAGCACATGTTGCACTTCCAACGTTGACCGCCTTCGACAAACGTCACATACGGGTTGATATATGTCCTACAGCGGCGACAACGTGCAATGACACTATCAGAAATGACTGGAACAGGATCCTAAAATAAAAAAGAGTCGAATCAATATATATGGGTTTTCCGTTAGTAAGCCGTACCTCTCCTTCGCTTGTAGTCCGATAAGGGGCTAGTACAAGTGCCAAAGGAACGCGTGTCTTTTTCAAGAGCGAGTCGGTTGAGGGAATAGCGTTCATTGTGCAGCACTTGTACGAAGCATCGCAGTTAGCATAGGGCGAGTCGGTCAAGGACACCTGAGAGGAGTATCAGTTTCATATTAGTTATTTGTGATTTACACGACCTACGTTAGGAGGCAGATGGGGCCTGGGCGGCAGGGAATGGAGATCAGCAATCTGAGGAGGTACACCTGACAAAGCGACTGCTTGAGACATCTACGGTTTGCCATAAGTCGAGGATTCTTTTCGATAATGGTCGATATATACCGCTGAAGGGGCAGCACCACCCATGGACATGTTTCCAAACTGGGTTGTCATGGCATTCATGGCATTACCCTGATCATAGCCAGGATATTGCTGCTGCTGCTGTTGTTGTTGTTGTTGATGCTGATGCTGAGAATAAGGCTGCTGTGGCTGTGACGCATAAGACGGCTGAGGATAGGGCTGTTGCTGAGGGTACTGCTGACCATAAGCAGGAGCGGCACCTGGAGACACGAACTGTTGCTGCTGGTTCTGAGTTTGAGGAGCAGCAGGATAGGCGGGTGTTTGCGGCATAGCAGCGGGCTGATCTATGTAGGCGTTTGTGATCTGCTGGGGATACATGCGTTTGCGTCTGTGATGCTCAGCATGGGAAGGAGGGCCAGTGGGAGACACAGGCGAGTGGGTGCCTGCAGGACTGGTAGGCGCAGGCGGCGTCGTAGCAGCGCCACTGTACGCTGGGCGCTGCTGTTGGCCTGCCAAGCCCGGAGAAGCAGACGCTGTACGCAACACAGGAGAAGGACCACCAGCGGCATGAACGGGGTAAGCTGCTCCCATCGAAGGCGATTGAAGGGGACGACCGGGCGATGGAAGAGCTTGGTTCGAGGTCTGGACAGGCGTCTGGAATCCAGGTCTGACCGCGTCGTTTGTCTGCTGGAGAGAGACAGGCGGAGCACCTGCAGGCCGCAAAGGTGAAGCCGCCTGCCGAGCAGGGTCGATGGGTGCTTGGCCTTGGACAGGAGGGATCGTAGCCGGGCGGTAGCCAGTCGGCTGTGGCGGATGGACAGGAGGACGCGTAGCAGTGGAATCGGTCCCAGCCACAGGAGGTCTCATCCCCATAGCACCCGAGTGTAAAGGCTGCTGGTGCTGGTGCTGCTGGTGTTGCTGTTGGTGTTGTGGCTGCTGCATAGAGTATGGCGGCTGCTGGCTGGCCATTCCTTGTGAAAGAAAAGGAGTGAGCTCGACGTGGCAACACAAGGCCACCCACACCTTTGCGTCGGACTTACGCAAAAGAGTAATCGTCTCTACTCTTGCCTGTCTTTGTTCAGATACAGACACTGCTGACCTGACAAGGAGAGCATAATGACACGCTACTCTATTCAGATCAGCAGCTGTGTCTATACATATACGAAAGGCAATCCTGCTCACTTCCTTGTATACTTTCCTGTGCTTCTTTTGACGGCTGCTGACCATCGACACGTAGCGGTGAACACTGTTCGTCTTGTGATTGGACAGCTGTGTTTCGGGCGTTGTCCACTAGCGATTATCACCCGAAGGCGCATATCACTCACTACGCAGCGTAGTCTACTCTAGTGACTAAAATATACTCGACATCGTGATATACATTGTGCTGCATTGTCTACCGTGACACGCCAAATAATTAAATGGGGCAGACTAGAGGACGCGTAAATAGGCTGCGTCAAAAAAGCTACGGATTAACGAAGAATGCATGAGCTATCTACTTCACATTCGACGTGTTATCACAGTCTACGTACATCTAATAGAGTTTGCGGACAATGTGACACAGTATTGCACTTATACTGCTACTTTTTATTTATGTAGTCCAAAATATCATGGGACTAAACCCAAGGATTCTGGCTCTGAGTGAGCATGTACAGCATGCTATGCCTCTGGTTGTCACGATTTCAGAAAGAATCACACTCAAAATTTCGTACTCAGCGCACAGAATATGTAAAATGGGCAGACGCTGTATTTGTCGTTGTCTCTCAGCCATCGCGTCACACAGGCCTTCGACAGCACAACATAACTCATACAACTCGTACAGAGACACGAGACACGCACATTCGACGTCCTGCCGTCCCTTTCTATTAGAGCACCCGACTGACTTCCATCGCATCGCATACGATTCCACTTCAGCTCACAGACAATGCCCTCCGGCTTAGAGAAACGTCACCAGTTGAGCGACATTCTTTCGGACAAGGTCTCCGTTATGGACACTGATGATCTGATCGACGAAGACGACAACACTGCAGCCCAGCAGGACACAGACACTAAAGACGGTCTATGCGTTGAATGCAAAGATCAGGGGGTGAGTGAGTGGTGGATGCCACGATGCAATACTTGCTCTTGCTCTCGTTGGTGCGCTTTGCCAGAACACTTCTTATAAATCTTATTGTTGCATATTAGGCCATGATTTTTTGCAAAAATTGCAACGAGCCCTTCTGTGAAGTTTGCTTTGGTATACTTTCTCTCTTTTTCAAATATGCAAACTCAATGACGTATATGGCTCTCAGGCATGATCCATCGCACTGGCAAGCGTACAAAGCACGAAACTCAGCCCTACGACGAGCAAAACGAAGGGAAAAGCGACAACATGGACGAGGACGACGACACTCTCGTCGAGAATGTGAGAAGGATCAGTAGATATATAACTATCTCTCACTAATGCAACATGGCCGTGATTGTGCTATCTTTGTAACAGTCTGCAAAGATGGACGTCAAAACACCTATCTCTAAAGGTGCCGCAGAGATTAATATTGCTCAGTTGATGGAGAACAGGTCAATAATTTCATATGTTTGTCATTAATAGCCGCTCACGTTATCTTTCTAGGGCGAAATACATCCCTCTGCGGCTTCATATGGATGAACGCAAATATTTGCGACTGTGAGTCCTATACACCGAGATTTGATATGCATCCATTACTTATACCGCAACACAGGTTGGAAGCCGCACTAAATGTCACAGAATACACTGATCATATCGATAATGAGTCACATACCAGCAAGGCAAAACGCATCGTCAGTCAAATCAAGGAACTATGTGCAGTCTTGACCGGTCTCGTGCTGGCATGCGACTACAAGCGAGGCCAAGAACTCTTTGAAGAACGATCCTTTGATGAGAACGAAGAATTCTTCCAGACTATTTTTGAGATTGGTCGACGATACAAGATCATGAACCCCGAAAAGATGCGATCCGCCTACGGCAAGCTTATGTACATGCTTTCGGTATGCGCGCGCATATGACTAAGCGTCCTGGTTGATATTAATATGATACACTCAGGACTCAATGATTCCAAACGTGCAAGAAATGCTAGGGTTTAGTTGTGTCGCGCCCATCAAGACTGTCTATAGCTTCTTGAAGGAACGTGGTGGTTTGGGTGTTCTCCACGAAGACATTGTTCTCCTTGCAACACAAGAGATTATACCGCAGGGTAAAACACGCCTGCAGATCCAATCCAGTATACGTCGAAAAGAAAAAGCAATCGAACAGCTCAGCCGCAAGTATCGTTCCAAGTTCCTGTCTTCAGATGAAATCCGACATTGTCTGTACAGCATAGGTGATAACAACGCTTATTTACGCGAGAACAGGTAAGACGACATCATCTCGAGGAATGAGAATTAAAAATATGACACTCATGACTGAGACTAGGGATCCTTGCGAAAAAATGATCCGTTATCTGGAAGAGTTTTTCCATGCACAGAACATCGACGACAAATATCCACTCTCTATTATGGCTGGTGCTCAAGGCCACCGACTAAGCCATGACCATGAGACACAGTACATTTATGTGAACCAGACATTGAAATTATGGCGTGAAATTTTGAACGATATGTTTATGCTCTGGACGCTGGCCGATCAGGACATGCTGAGCGCAACCAATCCGTACCGACTCCAGCAGACAGGTCAGGGTTTGCACCGAGTTCAGCCCTGTCCAGCCGTTTCCAGGGAGATGCACCGTACGCTGTTCAAGGCCCAAAAGAAGGCAGGAACTTGGATCGGGAGTAGTGTCATCCATTTGGGAGATAAAAACGTGCCGAACGCCCTAATGTTTATTGACAAGGTATTTATAAAAGCTGCTTGATTTAGGAGAAAAGCGATCTTTGCTTACAAGAAGGGTCTTTATTTGCTCAGTACAACCAAGTCTCTCGCATTTTAAGCCCCATCTGCCTGGCATTGGACAAGCTGGACGAGCTCATGGATAACGAGGGCCTGAAGAAATACATCCAGAAGAAGTTCGGCAGTGCCAATGAATGCAAGAAAGCAGTCTTAGGCAAGTAATTTTATATCAACGTCAAGAAGACACCCGTTCTAAATTTTCATCATAGCGGACTTCTTTCGTGGAGCCTTTGATGGCTCGGGAGCTGACAACTTTTATGATGCAGGCAGCTGTATTGACGGACGTTTAACATCAGCATGGAACTGTAAGCATATGGTGAGAAAAAGGAGATGCTCTTAACAACTGCGTTTTTAAAATAGGGTGCTCACAAATCGAGCAAAAACCGTACTTTCCTGTCTTCCTGCTCACGGTATGCATCTGTCGAGTAAGGGGCTTATTGATCTTACGACTTCTATTTACTTTTAGGGCTTTGTTGGTTTCGATGGTGGAGGATGGAGTTAAACTTCTCTAGATCGATATAGTAACAAGAAATAAATCGTACTTGATCAGGCTTGATGCCTCGTATAAGTCAACAATGGTAGATCGATTTGCTGATGATTATTCTATGAAATTTCCAAGCAAGTAATAATGTGATGGCAGACAACTGCCTAATGGCTTTGATTAGATATCTTGGCGATAAGTACATAAATATTATACACTGGAAACAAATAGTGTAGTAAAGGCTCGTTGCATCCACAGAAAGGCTTATCTGATGCGACATCATATGGCACATGACATCATTTAAGTCGATGAGAGACGAAGTTCGCTTGCTCTTATTAGCCAGAATGTACGTCAGGATAAATTTACACCATGTAAAGAATCTTCGAGAATGTGGTTATGAGGCGTCCATTCATACTTGACCGTTTGACATGAACATATTTTCTGTGCAGCCCACTGCAAAGCGCGGATCCTGTCTTGGAAAAGAAAACAAAAGGGGTTATTATACAATGTTTCTGCATGGTGGGGAAATTACACATCGTGCTGTTGTCAGGTCCTGCAAAGTAATCCATATACTAACGAAATAGTGTGAATGGTATGAATTGCGCGTACCCCAACCCTCGATCTCTATGCTGATCATAACCAATTTTGTTAAGACTTTTATTAATGTCGGTGCATCTTTCAAGTTGGCACTGCTGTATGCGCGTAGACAAGTCACGAGTGATGTTTTCTTGGATTTCCACCCTTATTTGGGTCACGAGGAGAAAAGTGCCGCGATATGCCTTCAAAGGGAGTCCGCCGATCATCTTGTTGCTTGTCTCGTCAGATTTGTTTGGCATACGCTATAAAGTATAATATGTCCAGTAGTTCTTATTGACATAATTTATTTAATATCAAAGATCGTGATTAGAAGCCTCTGAGGTCCTTTAGGAATACTGATTCGATCCATGCTTTATTTCAGACGACAAATATACCATTATTACTAACGCGGGTATAACTTAAGCCGAGAATGAAGCAAATAATACGTGTGTATCTAGATAGATGTGTGTATGGGATGTTCTTGCTTCATTGCTTTGTATCGGTTATGCTACCTAAGTTGCTGTATAGCTCTCCTTACTTCTATCTAACGAACATACTCTCGAGACACATATACTGCTAGAGCTCCTCACAGAAGTAGACAGAGAGGCATATACTTGCGGAATACAAGGGGCGCGGGAAGCACATTGTTTCGGCCTAGGATTGCGCGAATTTAAAAATACCGATAAAGCCCACTTGTAAGTGAGTATCATATTAAATATGTGATGTATTGTAGCATATTCTGATGTGGCACAGAGTCCATGATCGCCATTATCACAACAAAATAATAAACTGGAATTGCTGTGCGTACCGCTCACAAGAACAGGGGATGCACGGCAGCTACGACGCATTCTATCTATAGGGAGAACACTTGCTAAAGCAAGTTATCCAATCTAGCAAAAAAAAAAAAAAAAAAAAACCGCGAATCGGGTGGAGGAAGGATTAACGCGCTAAACATTCAAAAATCATACACATCAATTGACTTAATATAAAAATGTTCTATGAGCGTAGGAGCCTCTATGTCTTTTGCAAAATAATGTCATGTGGCGCAGTGTGCCTAAGGGGACACCGCCTTCGTACTTTGTCCGGGTGTAGTGGATGCATATTTCCTGCTGTTGAAAGGTGGGTGGGAGGGATGGAGCCCGTGCATTGAAGGGACCGAGCTCTACGTGCCCGTGCGACCGTTTTTTTTTTTTTTGTGCAGAAAAGGGAGACAAAATTAGGACCTCAGGGGAACTCTCAGCACAAAAATGCCCATTGGTGAATAAGTGACAAGGAGAGAAATAAGAACAAAAAAAATTAAGAAGCCTGAGCATTGACGGATCGGGAAGGACGAGGAGCCCGGCGGAGAAACACGTGTTGTCAATGTTTCCTAGAGTTGCGTACATAGCATATTCTCGGGATCGCCGAGCAATTGGTCCTCTTCCCCTTTCTTTTGAATTTTGATTTAAAAGACACTTCTCTCAATCATCCCGTTACCTTGTCTCTGTCTTTTTAGTCGCTTATAGTGGCAGTGCATAATATGCTTTCTCATTCTCATTCTGCTTCTCTCCCGTTAGTATATACATATTCCGAAGTTTATACTCTATTCTCACCTTTCGAAAGACCGTCATTCGACGAAGGAAGTCACCGTGATTTCTCTGATGACAGCTCCATATACGCGTACAAGATGCCATCTGTCAATTTACCTTTGCACTCTGACACCTCCTTATCGTTTCCATACCGACCAATCCATCCCATAGCTACAGTCATCTACGATGCACATGGAAGTAAACACAGTGGACAGCCTCAGCATGAGTCCAAAGAGCATCGACTATCCCATGATGCTGCCTCGTCAACAACTAATGTGCACACTGTGTCTTGTCAGCAACAGCAAACGCCCATATGCTCATCACAAGCCATAAACTACTCTACACTTCATCAATCTAAAGATGGGTCCGCAGCGGCAAATGATATACTGGCACCCTCACCACCATCCACAGCAATTAGGTATGTATTTCTTTGTCCTCGGGTTCGTGCGCCCGATCAGCAATGTACTTGTGTAACCCATGCGGCAAACTAACCATGTATTCTGTGTTTGTTTGCCTCCCGGATGTAGCCTGCGTCACGAAGTTATTTTGAAAGGTAACGTGCAAACCATGCTCGAGACATCATGGCAACTTAAACCTTGATTTGTTTTTCTACCAAATAGCACCACCTGCTGCACCGCAACGATCAGAAGAGTCTCCGTTGACGTACCTGAACAAAGGTCAACCTGGCTGTCTATTTTGTATAACAGTAATGTCAAATTCACACATGCTTATCACTAGGCCAGTACTACACGATCCGCCTGTGCGATTCAGAATCTTCTGACTCAATGATGTCGACGACTGTCACTATCATGTTTCATGAGGAGTCGCATCGCAAAACAGCACCCAATTATTGGAAATTTTGGGAAAGTCAGCAAATGGTGCCTAGCACAGCCAGAGCTATCGATATCGGTAGGTTATCAATGTCAGAAGCCCACACGAACTTATTTTTTCCGCACACCCAACGACGCGCTCTAGACGACCTCCGATGCGATGGTGTTTCAAACTTACGATGCCCCTACTTTGACCGGGTCTCTTTTGACTGGCACGGCAAGAAAGGCGCCACCATTCACCTCCGCTTCAATTGCTTGTCTACGGACTTCTCTCGTATCAAGGGCGTCAAGGGCATACCACTCCGTCTTCTAGTCACTACGCAAGATACAGGTGATGCATCGGTTGAATCCACATTTTGCAAGATTAAACTTTTCCGGGATAAGGTATGTGCAGAGGAGATGCAGGGACCTATCTGTTTCCTCACCGGAGCCCTTACAAAATCCAGGGTGCAGAAAGAAAGAACAAGGATGACGCGAGGCATTTAGAAAGACAACTGGAGAAGATGAGAGGTACTGAATTAGGCTGAATATAATTACCCCTTATTGCACACGTACTTGTACAAAGCAGCCCTTGTGAAGGATAAACACACTGACTTCATTCATTTTAATAGGACAGGACAAAAGCCAGCTATGGCTCTCCACCCCTGCTTCAGCTAGTTTGAACAACCAGCCGGTCACAGTCTTCTCGGAAATCCCCGAGGAGTTCAGCATCCCTTCCCCTCGCGACAGCTACACAAAGGATGCCGCTGGATACCAGAACACAAACGGCACCGGATCGCCTCCCATATCTTCCAATTCCATGCCGGTGAGCTCCCTCATCATGTCGAGGACACCCTCGCCGATTGCAACTAGCTTCTCCAGTGCTCAGCAATCAGGTGATAGCCCTCTTCGGCGACCCTCCTTATGCCCGCCCCCTATGTCCTCCTTGGCTTCCCCGCCTGCCCATTCCAATCTTTCTCCAGAATATTTGTCCCGAGGGACCAAGCGACGCAGCAGCGGCAGCAGTAACAACACACATATCTGCAATGGCACACATCAGGATGCTATGCCATCACCCTCCTCTCCTTCCTCGTCTTTCTCCTCTATCTTGCCTATTATAGGTGTAGATCCGTCCTATGTCGCAAAGAAGCGACAGCGTGCGCCAGGTATGTTTAAAAAATGCTTCGCTCGGACCATTGTTAATAGAATGTTGGCCTGTTAGAACTTTGCTTGTTCGTGCGTTTTCCAGCCTCTGATTATCACTGTGCTATATATCTCGATGCACTTACACAGCAAGACTTGGTCAGCAAGCTCAAGGAGCGATTAAACCTACATGCATCGGTCAGGGACGTTCTTCGTTGTATCAACAAGAAGAAATCTGACGCAGGTTATGTACAACTCACAGTGCGAGTTGATGACGCTATGATTGCGAAGATACCCGACGAGGAGGACATGGAGGTTCAGGTCCAGTTTAGCGCAGATGGTACAGCAACATTCATATTGCGCTATTAAGCTCTTTATGCGGGTGTCCATTATCGCACAGACTATCCACCATACATATATAAGCGCAGGCCGACATAATTTATAAGCTGTCGACATTTATCGCTTTCATTTTCTCATTTTTCATCCAAAACATCACGCAAATCTCGTCATTATTAGTAGATCAGTGCTCAACAAGCTTTCTCATCATACCTGCTATATGTAAATTTACGTAACACATTTCACATTTCTCCGTAAATTGAGGGTAATTTGTACCCCTTTGGGTAAAGCAAAACCAAACATTCAGGCCTTGAAACGTTTGCACATGGGTAGACTCATGTAAACAAATACAACGTTGTACGGCTGCCATTGCAGCTCTGCAAGAAAGTGACCAACCCGGAGATTTTGTCTCCAACATTAGTCCCTCCCCTTTTCCTTTTTGCATCGCTTTAACGTCTTAAACGCGAAGCGTTACGCTGTGTATCCACTTATAACGATTTATTATCAATGAACGCATCGACCTTGCTAGATACAAATCCGCCAGTTTTATCAACGTACGTAAAGTGCAGAGAACATGTCGTGCGACGATTATCTTACACGCTCATCTGTGAAGGCTCCCCGGAAGGACGATGCGCTTGATCAAGATACTCCCCGGAGCGACCGCCTTGTTTTACGACGACTTTAGTGAGCAGCAACGACCACAATACAGGATAACAAGAAATTCGCTTGCTGGAAATTTTCACGCCATGTGGCTCCTATACCTCATCACCATCTTTTCAGTGGTCCTCATTTATCAGTTTGCCCAAAAAGGTGGAGAAGACGATCTTTCTCGCATTCAACCGAAGCATGCAATTTTCGAGAAAGCGGTTGCAATAAAACGACGCCGTCTAGCTCAAGCGCAAATATATGTTTCAACAGTCATTGCTCTGGGATGGTCAACACAGCATTTCTATCAATTTTATTATCTGTGGAGCATCAGCCACCTTATGGCAACACAAGTTCGCATTTTGCTCTGGGTAACCAAGCGTATGTGCATATGAAACCTGAGCTGACTCTATAACGTCATTGTAGGGTATGTTCTCCTGGTTTGCATCAAATATGGAACAGGCCTATCAGAGAAATAGCACGTGCAGTCGTCGCCCTGGACAATTTTTATTTCTCTTCTCGCTGTGCATGCTTCCTGATACGCTTTGTCTACTGATTTGGTGGTGGCGAGGTGGTCATAAAGAGTTCGACCAGGATCATTCACAATCAGTTGTCCCGGGGCTCATTGGTGTCTATTCCTACGCCATTTTGAGCTTTGCATTGTTTATCTTTTGTGGTGTGTCACCCCAACCGCTGGATTTGAGAAACATGCATCCTGGCATTATCAAGGCATCCGAACCCGATCCCTCAACGCCGCTCAAAAATAATGTCGCTTTGTCTGCCAATGTATGTCAGGTACATGAACTTGTAATATGATGTTGTCCCTGCACTTCTAACTCTCCATAGCCGACTGCGACGAAACTCCTAAGTCCTGAAGCCACTGCAAGCATTTTATCATGGAGCATGTTTAATTGGGTAAAATGAATGTTTTGCACATTCGAGCACATTGTAGCTTATTCTCTATGGATAGATCACTCCCTTGATCATGACCGGCTATTGCCGACTGCTCACAAAAGACGACGTGTATGATCTGACATATCAACATCGAGCAGCATTTGCCCACCGAGATTATCATGCTGTTGATACCTCCAACAGTGAACCACCATGGAGAAAGACTTTAAAGCGTATTTACTACGCTAATCGCCGGACTGTCTGGATCCAATTTATACTCTCCAATTTCACGGTACTTTTATCCTACCTTCGACCTTATTTGCAGGAACGCTTGCTCCGATACATTGAAAGCTACCAGGTGCATGGCCCTTCACCGGACGTCTCCCACGCTTATATGTTTGCTTTGGGTTTATTCGCTGCTACACTCATAACGCAGCTATTTAACAACATTGAAAATTGGGCTGGTAGACACTGGAGTATCCGCACTCTCTGCATGCTCGATTCGGAACTCTTTGCAAAAACCTTGCGACGCAAGTCAAGTACACCCCACGACAACGAAGACGAAGACGGAAGAGTTGGAAAGATTGTGAACTTGATGAGTATAGACGCAAGTTGTGTAGCCGAACTCCCTGCTTGTGCTTCGGTATGTATAAAGCGAAGGTAGCGGGGTTGGCTTTTTGTTTAACAAAATCAAGTTAGATGCTATATACCGGACCACTCGAAATTACGATTGCGCTTATCTTCCTCTACAAATTACTTGGTATAGCAGCGTTCGTTGGTTTAGGTGTCCTTATCATCTTCATGCCCGCGACATGGCTCTTCGCAAAAGCGATGAGATCTACCTACGACCACTTATCAACCACACGTGACAAGCGCGGCCGACTTGTTTATGAGCTTTTCCAGGGGATCCGTATGGTCAAACATGCTGCATGGGAGCACGGGTGGAAAAGTAAGATCCTCGCGGCTCGAAAATTAGAGCTATGCTACTTGGCAAAGACGTGCATCCTGGATATCGTAATGAGTATCGGATTTTATGCTCTTCCTATACTGGTATCAGCATGTTCATTTGTGTGGTTCGCCAAAGTGGAAGGGCATACACTGTCCCCAAGGTACGTTATTTCTTTACAAATGATATCATTTGCCTTATGTCAATTTGTTAGCGTTGTATTCGTGAGCATTGCACTGTTTGATATGCTTCGCACGCCTGTATTGTTTATCCCAGATACAATCAGCATCATGACAGAGACATGCGTCAGCTTAACAAGGATTTCTGATTTCCTGGAGAGCCCCGAAAAAGAGAGCAGCAAACCAGCATCCATATCGCCTAAGTATGGCGCAATCGATACCTATGGAGCAGCTTTAACCTCTCCTTTGGTGGGATTTGATGCTGGGTCCTCATTTCAATGGCCTTCAAACGCTGTACCGGCCTCCAGATCAGCAGAGCTTCTCACCGATACCAGTAAAACTACTCCTAAACAGACGACCGCATTTGTGTTTAGGACACCACATCCTATTCAATTTCCCGCCCACCAGCTCAGCCTAGTGTACGGTCCTACAGGCTCGGGCAAGACAGCACTTCTACATGCGCTTTTAGGAGAGATGGAGACTGTCTCTGGTAAAGCTCACCTCAGGACCTCTTCCGAAACAAAACACGTCGTGGGTTATGTCGCCCAGCAGTCATTTATACTACAAACGACTATCCGAAACAACATCCTGTTTGGTCATCCATTTAACGCAGAGCGCTATGCCAAAGTCATTGAACAGTGTGCTTTGCAGCACGATTTCTCTATACTACCACACGGTGATCAGACTGAAGTAGGCGAAAAAGGGGTCTCTCTTTCCGGTGGTCAGAAACAAAGGTCCGTCTAGATGGGATCGTCATTTCTTGTTTTACCTAACGAGACGGGCCACGGTCTGATAGAATTTCACTCGCTCGAGCTGTGTACTCAACAGCAGATATTTTATTGCTGGATGACTGCTTAAGTGCAGTAGATGCGCATACTGCAAGACACATTGTCGATTACTGCCTAGGTGGGGATCTTGTACATAATCGGAGAACTGTTATACTCGTCACACATCAAGTACACCTATGCCTGCCACTATCCAGCTACTTTGTGCTTGTGGACTCAGAAGGCATCGTGTCTCGGAGTGGCAAGACCTTCCAGACTGGTACCGAAGCATGGGTGCCTCCGATAAAACGCGACTCAGGTCGACAAAAGGCTCACTTAGAGCAAAGTACCGCAACAGCAACGTCTTCTGGTGATATAGCACAAGACAAGGTTTTGATCAAAGACGAAGAGACGGAAGCGGGAAATGTGAAACGCAAAGTATACAGCACATATTTCAAGGCTTGGGGTGGGTGGCTTTTTGCTGCGGCCCTCGTTTTGATATTTGTCATATCACGAGCCGTCCTTTTTGCTGAGCGATGGTAAGTCGTTTATATGACGTGCCAGTAAAAGATATATTTTTCCTGAATAGAATTTATCAGGTGGCTTCGTACATGGGCAATGGAATACATTGCAAAAAATCAAGGTCATAGCACAGATCATTACATCATGGTCTATGTCTTGCTCTGTGCACTTCTCGTCCTGTTTGATGCGCTGCGGAACGGCCTGATGGTATATGGATCATTAAGAAGCGCAACCATTTTATTCCAACGCTTACTGGATCGATTGGTGAACGCACCCCTTCGATTTTTCGACACCACGCCAATCGGCCGCATCATCAACAGATTTGACGCCGATATGACAGTAATTGATCAGCAGATGGCACAGACAAGCGGACTTCTATTTGACTGCTTGGCAGGTGTCATTGCATCGATATTGGTCATCAGCTGTATGACACCGACCTTTATATATGTTGCATTTGTGACAAGTAAGTCATGGCAGACAACGGTACCGTCTTCACATGTTCATCGGAAAGTGTAGTCGCTGTCTACTTATATATCGGCCGATATTACCTCCGTACTTCACGTGAACTCAAGCGCCTTAGCTCCACTTCAAGGTCGCCTATCTATTCACATTTCAGCGAAGCTCTGACAGGTGTGGCTACTATCAGAGCTTACAACCAATGCCAGCAGTTCCTTCAGCAGATGTACGAAAAAATCGATGACAGTAACGCACCGTGTTATCTTCTGTGGATGATCAACAGCTGGCTGCTTACGCGCATGCAAGTCATGGGCGCGTTTCTTACGCTATGTGCCACCATTTTGATTTTGCAGCACCTTGACACGGTCGACGCCGGTATGGCAGGCATCATTCTTATCTATGCCAATAACTTTCTGTCACGCGTCTATTGGGTCATTCGGCAGTACACTCAGGTCGAGATGAACTTGAATGCTGTGGAGCGCATTCAAGCATATATCGAATGCGACCAGGAGAACAGAAGCAACCTTGCTATCACCAAACTACCCTGGTCTTGGCCAGCAACTGGCAGCATCCGCGTACGCAACCTCACTGCCCGATATGACAGCCAGCTACCGCCAGTCCTTCAGAACTTATCTTTCGATATTCACGACAAGGAAAAAATAGGCGTGGTGGGGCGAACAGGTGCTGGCAAGAGCAGCTTGGCGCTATGCTTTTTTCGCTTTCTGGAAATGTCGGGCGTAATACATCTGGACGGCATACCCATTCATCAAGTGGAATTGTATACGTTACGCTCTCGTCTTACCATGATACCACAAAATGCAACCCTATTTGCTGGGACTTTACGTACAAATCTCGATCCTTTCCAGGAATATACCGACGCAGCCATGTTAGACGTGTTGCATCGAGTGCAGCTCACGAACTTCAACCTGGATACCGGAATCTCAGACGGAGGAGAAAACCTTTCACAGGGTCAACGTCAATTGGTGTGTATGGCACGAGCGTTATTGAAGCGATCTCGAGTGGTCATCATGGACGAAGCGACAGCAAGTATTGACCACGAGACGGATGCTAAAGTACAGCAGAGTCAGCGGCATATCTTCAAAGACACAACCGTTATATGTATCGCTCACCGTATACAGACCGTTCTCGACTACGATCGCATCATGGTGCTGGACGACGGAAGAATAGTAGAGTTTGATACCCCAAAACGATTGTTGGAACAAACATCAAGCATATTTCGCTCGATGTACAAGCAGCAAGCTTGACTTATATAAAGTCCTGACATACATAGTTGTACCATGCTATCGATCTTTTTCTTCAATTACAGACATTGAGTCAAAGACATATAATACAGTTTATGAGTCGATTCATTTTTCAAATGTATGAGATATATCACTAGAAGTCGAAGGACAGCAAGCAGGGAATAATACCAAAATTCAGCGAAAAAAGTGACTGTAGCAGGCGGATATATCACTTGCTACATTATAGAAAGTAGACATATCCGTATCAGCAATAGAGAGAGAAAGCGGTTACTGAATAGGTGTGTTAAGAAAGACATATTCACTACCTCTGTATACTACGACAGAGCAATGGATGGCAGAGATATACACATGTCAGCATTTTGGGCCCATGCTCGGAAGCAAAAGGCCAAGCCGAAGCGTTGTGTGACCAAGATTATCATCGTCCTGCCTGCGTGTTTTTATGGCGCGTGTTTTGACAATATTTCTTTGTCCTTACCCCTTTTCAATGAGACAACCAAAAGATTCGGTCTAGCTCCAAAACAATGAAACTTTGCTACAGCCATAAAAAACACTTGCGTGCCTCGTTCATTCCCGTGCCTTTCTTTTTCTTGTTTACTTTTTCCTTCCTCTCTTTTATTGCCTATGGTTCTTGAACTCACCCCGTTTGTCCTGCGACCCGGAGTCGGCGAGAATGGTCGTCGCGTGCGCGTACGGTCCAACTTTTTCGAGGTGACCACCTTTCCGAACCATAATCTACACCACTACGACGTTAGCATCGATCCTGCCAACTGTCCTCCTGCTGTTTACCGCAAAGTATGGAAGGCGTTCGAGGAGTCCCAGTCTCGTGGCGTGTTACGTGATATCAAGACTGTCTATGATGGCCGAAAGAACATTTTTTCACCCAAAGTGATCGATTTGGGTCCGGATGATGCTCGCGCCTTCCAGGTGAGAGAAATGTTTATGTGTTTCCACGTGGGGTTGTTTCAAGCCGGTCGCCAACGCCCATCTCCTGGAATTTTCTTTGTTCACAGGTGGAACTGCAAGAAGACAACGGCGCTGCCATCGTGAGACGCGCTGGTGGCTCATTCACCATCCGTATCAAGAAAGCGGGAGAAATTAATATGGAAGAGCTTCGGCGTTTCCTTCTGGGTGAAGCGGCGCTCAGCAACAACTGTTTGACTGGTAGTGAAACGCTTTCATGCGAACTTTTTTTCTTTGTCTCACACACGCGGTAGCCATCATGGTACTGGATGTTCTTATTCGACATGTTCCGAGCTTGTTGTATGCCACAGTTGGCCGTTCCTTCTTCACGCCTCAAGACCGCAGACCTCTCCCCAATGGTGCCGAGGTATGGCAAGGCTTCTACCAATCTGCTCGTCCTGGAGTTGGTACGTTACACAAAGTCGAGTAATATGTCAAAAACATATATTCACTTTTTGTTTTCGCGATGTTATATAGGTGGAATGATGATTAACGTGGACGTGAGCGCAACCGCCTTCTACGAAGATTGCAGACTCCCTGAAATGGCGGCCAAGATCTTGAACAGACGTTCGGAGAACGATTTGCGCCGCGGCCTCCAGGACCGAGACGTACAGAAGTTGGAGAGAGCGCTGAAAGGTCTCAAGGTCCAAGTCAATCACCGCCGTATCCAGAGCAAATTCAAAATCCTACGACTCACCACCAGCCCTGCGGATCAGACACGATTCGCCCTTGAGGATGGCACCGATATCACCGTGGCACAGTACTTTCAGCATCAATACAACCTCCGCCTCTCATTCCCTGGCTTGCCGTGTGTCATCACGCGCCGCAGAAATCAAGACAACTATTTCCCCATGGAAGTCTGCGAGCTCGTTCCTGGCCAGAGGTTTATGAAGAAACTTAACGAGAAGCAGACGGCAGAAATGATCAAATTCACCTGCCAAAGACCCTCTGTGCGTGCCAACAAGATCATGGACGGCTTCAATCTCCTACAGTACAAGAACAATCCTTACATGCAACAATTTGGAGTCAATGTTAACCCAGAAATGAGCATCGTCGATGCGCGCGTTCTCGACACCCCAAAAATTTCGTATTCGCTTAGTGAGCCAGACAGTACCTTTGCACCTCAGGGTGGTGCCTGGAATTTACGTGGGAAAAAGGTTGCGGTCGGCGCCACGTTGAGCTCTTGGTCCGTTGTCAATTTTTCGCCTGGTACAGTTAACATGCAGCATATACAACGCTTTATCCGTGAGCTTTGTCAGACGTTCATTGATACTGGTTTGGTAAGCATTTTGAATCATACTACCTCTTTACCTGAGGTCAAGCTTGTACTGATTTTTATTGTAGAAAGCGGTTAATCGTACACCACCGATCACCCATGCCGATCCACAAGGAAACATAGATAGGATCCTAAAAGAAGCGTGGCTTAAAGCAGGCAATGCGGCGAAGTCCAATCCGCAGCTGATTCTCTGCATCTTGCCAAACACAGGCGTCCCTTTGTACGCTGAGATTAAACGTGTATCAGATACAGGTAAGTGTGGACGGGAGCATGAGATAGACATAATGGCCCATACGAGTTTCACTTCCAGTGATTGGTATTTCAACGCAATGCATACAAAGCAAGCATATTGGGGATGCGAAAAAGCAGTATTGTGCCAACGTATGCCTCAAGGTGAACATGAAACTAGGCGGCTTGAATATGTTCCTCTCGGCACCCCAAATCCCTTTCATTTCTGAGCAGCCTACCATTGTCTTTGGTGCTGATGTCACCCATCCAGCACCTGGTGAGAAATTTTGATTCCACTTGGTATAATCATTTTGCACTAAGTCTACTCATTTCGTTTCTGCAGGTGATACGAACCGCCCATCCGTAGCCGCAGTGACAGCAAGCATGGATAACAAAGCGTCACGATACTCTAGTGCGATCAGGGTTCAATCGAACAGACAGGAACTGATTAAAGACCTGGCGAACATGGTCAAGGAGCTATTGAAAGCCTTTTACCAGCAAACTGGACAGAAGCCAACTCGTATGCTCTTCTACCGCGATGGTGTCTCGGAAGGCCAGTTCAAGGCCGTGCTCGAACAAGAAATCAAGCAGATCCATGCAGCTTGTGCCTCCCTTGCTCCAAACTACAAACCTACATTGACTTTTGTGGTTGTTCAAAAACGCCACCATGCTCGGTTCTTCCCGATGCAAACAGCTGAAGCGGATCGCACAGGCAACTGCCAGCCTGGCACCGTGGTGGATACAAAAATTGTTCACCCCTTTGAATTCGATTTCTGTAAGTCACCACCGCTCATAAGTCGTTTTGTCCTCATTTGTTTTTGCAGACCTCCAGTCGCACGCTGGCCTTCAGGGCACCTCGCGTCCAACGCATTACCATGTGTTGTACGATGAGAATAAATTCACAGCCGATAGCCTTCAGGAACTGACCTACCGACTTTGCTACATATATGGACGAGCCACACGTGCTGTTTCCATTGTGCCCCCAGCTTACTATGCGGACCTTGTGGCGGCCCGTGCCCGCTTCCATCGTCGTGGTGAAAATTGGTCGGAAACGGAGACAGCATCCGAAGCTATGGATAGCGAGCAACAGCTCCTTAGCTTTGCACCAGTCAAGTCTGAGCTGCAGAAAGGTGAGAGAGATAGACTAGGTGTGAGCTGTCTTGAATTTTGGTACTGATTATTGTATATACACAGTCATGTACTATATGTAAAGCTCAACGGCGCGGCATATACAGAGCAGCTTGCTTCAGCTTGCTTCTTTTTACTCCTGCCTCATAGTCTCATCATTTAGCTCTTCTAGTTTTGATATTTCTCCTTGTCGAGATTGTCGAGCATAAAGTACATCCACTACGACTATCATATGTTTACGCAGACCGTTCGCAACAGCAGAAAATGGAAAAGTGTAAAAAGTCTCCCCATCAGCAACCGGGCGTCTTCCAATTTTCACATGTTAATTTTTTTTCTTTTGTGCGAGGACTTCTGTGTGTACTATCAAGTACACTTATGTGAAGACACCAATACACAGACAACGGCACCAGGAACGGGCCCAACAACTTCTTTTCTTTCCTCAATTTCCTTCTCCTTATTTTCCCTTACTTTCTCTTCTCCCTTTTATAGGAGTATAAAGTGCCCAGCTGCCAGTCAGAGAGTATTTCCGCGATTCACCCTTGCACTTTTTCACATTGCGACAATTGTAATGCCATTCATTAATCCTTGGGCAGCAGCTTCTTCCCAAACAGCACCCACCAAACCCAAAAATTCAACAAACGGTTCTACAGACGATAAATACGAGATCGTCGAGGAAATCCTCAATGCGCCTGATTATTATGGAGCGCTAGGTGTACAAAAAGATTCCACTGCAGAGCAAGTGCGAAGAGCCTATATTCGAGTATGATACACACAGTATTTATTATCTCTGAGAGACGCTGATCTCTTCCTTTTTCTCTTTGTCCAAAACAGCGAAGCCGGGTATGCCATCCCGACAAATTTGTGCCGCCTTACGCACGTGCAACTGAAAGCTTTCAATGTAATGGATGCGAAACGCCTCTACCGAAACTACGAACTCAACGCACTCATCAAATTCAAACTATTGTTCATTGTTTCGGATAGTGCTTTCAATAGCATACGAGACCCTCAGTAACCCTTCATCAAAACTGATGTACGACTTATCATCTGCCAACCCTACGTCCTCGTCTTCCTTTTCTACACGCTCCTCCTCCACGTCTAACCGCAATGATAACCCTAATGATACCCTCCAGCGGGTGCTCCATCAGGTATGTGAAGAAAAGAAGGCGGATTTAATACCGGATTGGACTGGACTGGACTGGTTGGGGGAAAGTCAAGTCGAATGGGCGAGATCAGGCGGAGACCGACCAATTTGGCATAGCTCTTTATCGAAATGATGGACGGTGAATTCCAGACGATGCGGGCCTTTATCCGTAAGCGAGAACACGCCAAAATTCTAGGCAGTTTTTGCGCTTTATTGATTTTGGTCTCTTTATATACAGATGCTCTGAACGAGACGAACCCGGGGATGCACATCAGCGAGGATGCCATTATCCAAATTGAGTTGGCGTTCCGCAAGATGCGTGAACTGCTGCTGTGTAAGTGGGGTCCCGTTTCCCTTTTATCGTATGAAACCCAGCAAAAGTGAATGATTATCCTCACTATGCTTTGCTTAGCCACACATACGTATTACAAAGTGGTGCAGTTTGAATTGATGAGGCTGTACGAACTTCAGCTGGAACTACGGCGTCTTTCTTACTTTGATATCTGGCGTCGAATGCGCTTATCCATCACCATATGCAAGGTTCTGCTTCAGTTACCGATCATGATCAATACTGCCTCGCGTGAAAAGCGGCAACTACCCGATACAAAGGATGACCAAGAAGAAGGCATTCTTGGCGTTCGAGTAGAAAATGCTCTTAAGCTGGCTGTGGGCTTACTGGAAACAGGCGAGCGATATGCCACTTGGTGAAATTATACATACACATGTATTGAAAAAATAAAAACCAAAAAAGAATCAAAACAGCGAAACTGATTTGTGAGGACTCTCTTTCCTTTGTATTGGCCAGAATCAAGGCGACCGCCTATAAATAGAAAATAGCTTAGTCTTTGTGCGTTGTGTGCTTGTGAGCTGCCGCGCCCGCCCTAATACTGGGCGCCTTTTTTTTTTTTTCTTGGTTACTTCTTCCTTTCTCTTTCACTTTTTATTCCGCCCTTTAGCGGTCCTCCTCTTCGAGTTTTCTTTGTAACCAGCTTACTACTTCACTTCTAAAGTCTTGCTTATATATACATCATGAGCGTTGATCGTCTTGCTGAACTCTCACGACCTGCGCCGACCGCAGCGCCAGGCACAGGCGGGAGATACGAGATGCGGCCGCTCCTTTCCGGGGGTGGCAGTGATCCTAATTCGATGGACGGTTTCCTCAACGAGATTTCGAACATCCAAGAAACGATCCGAGCCATCAACGAAAACGTTACACGCATCCAAGGGTTCCAGAGTTCGGCACTGCAGGCAGCCGACGCACGGGAGGAGCAGCGACAGCGGGCAAACGCCGAGCAAGTCTCGCAAGAAAACCAAGAAATGATGACGCACGTCAAGGCCAAGCTCAAGGAGATCGAGCCCACCTCACGCAATACTGACCTGGCTATCCGCAAGAACCAGTTCTCGAATGTCACTCGGTCGTTCATGGATGCTATTCAACGCCATCGAGCTGTCGCCGTCGAAGGCCAGCGGGCCGAGTCGCGCCAACTCGAGCGCCAGATTCGCATCGCCAACCCGCACGCCACTCCCGAGGAAATCGACCAGGCTGTCTCCCAGGCTGAGCAGGGACGCCCTGCTGTCTTTGCCCAGCAACTCATGCAGAGCATGACGAACGAGCAGCGCCGCTACGATGCTCAGCAGACCTACGACGCTGTCCAGGAACGCCACGAAGATATTAGACGTTTGGCCAAGAGCATCGAGGAACTCTCCAGCTTGTTCGAAGAGATGCAGTTTCTCCTCGAGAACCAGGGCAAGGTCTTGGCCACCATTGAGGAGCAGTCTTACGATGTTGTCAACTCTCTCGAAAAAGGCAACGCTCATGTTGGTAACGCAATCAAATCGGCCAAGGCCACTCGGAGAAAGAAGTGGATCTGCTTCGGTATTTTTGCCGTCATTATCATCATTATTGTCATCGTCCTCGTAGTCGAGCTCGTGCCCAAGAACAGCGGCAACAGCAACCAAGGACAGCAACAGCAGTAAGAGCAGTAAGAGCAGTAGCAACAGCAGCTTAGTATTATATGCATATATACCACATTCGACCAAAACATCTCGCGAACCACATCTCTCTATCTTCCTTTTTTTTTCTTTCACTTCTTCTAGTATCTGTTTCTGTATCTCTCCTCTTTTACTTTTCTTATTCTCTTCCTCCTTCTTCATCTTCTTCTACTTCTTTCATACCACCACAAACAATTTTGTCAAAAAATGAAAAGTGTATCTTTTGGCATAATACCATTGTTGATAAAGGGGAAATCGCGTTTGTGTGTGCGTGTGTTTGTGTCTGTGTGCCAGGGTATCGAAATTAAAGTGAGCAGAGTGAAAAGCGTCAAAAAGAAAAAGAAGAAATAGGTGTCTATGAAAACAAAGCGTGCGTGTGTGTGAATTTGTGCAGTGAGTATGTGCTGGAGGATTGCCGTGTGTGTGTGTGCGTGTGTGTGTGTGTGTGTGTGTGCAGTGTGCATGTGCGCGTGTGTGAGTGTGTGTAAAGGGGAGAAAATTAATTGCATGCTCATTCTACATGTTGCCCATGGTATACATGTTCTCCAGGGCCTGCTTCTGCAATACATTTTGTTGGAACCTTTTATGATACATAATTTGATCAGTATTCGGAAATCTAAGTAGTAAGATGCGACATCTAATTATACTTACTTGCGGAGCTGCTCATTCTCGTGCACTAGACGTTCCAATTCTGACAGGATCGTCATTTGCGTGCTCTTTAGGTGTTGGATATGTTGGACAGCTGCTATATTTGAGCTTGCAAGCTTCTAAGCGCATGGAACCTTATATCACTTACTGCGGTGGAGCAGGGCAACTTTGCTCATTTTCTTGTTCAAACAGGCGGGTAGCTCATTTCGCAAGTCCTCGAATCCGTCCTTGATTTGTGCCCGGCGTTTTTGCTCAGACTGGATATGTATTTGACGTCGCATTTCGGCTGTGGACATCTGCCTAAGTGTCAAATTTGAGTTTAAAAATGTCGAAGGACGAAATGAGAACAGGAGGAGCTCAAATAAGTCGCTCGATAGTTTACTTACATGTTATCTTCATCCACTTCATCGTCTTCCTTACGCTGCTTTTTGGTTTGAGGCTCGAAGTTCTCTTTTGAGTATTGTAAAAATTCAGGATAGAAGGAATCGGGAAGCGAAGAAGCCCTGGCAAGCGTCTGCTGATATGTGTTTGACGTCGAGGACGAGGATGTGGTAGACGACGAGGATGAGGCGACAAGCATGGGCGGCTCGATAGTTGCCGCGGCCGCGACCGTTCCTGAAAGTGATACCGTCGCTGGCACAGTAGTAGCTGTAGAAGCGCTCGCTGGATGTTCGGCTGCCGAGGAAGCGGGTGTCATGTAGTATGCTAGTCAATTAAAGAGTAAAGGGAGGAAAAGAGAAAGGATGAGTCGACATTCCGAGTGTAAAGTGCCAATTATAATCGTACCAGGATTGTACATGATAGGCTGATCCATGTAGTAATATTGCTGCTCGGAGTTCATCTTACAAGGAAAGAGAGAGAGAAAGAAGAAAACAAGAGTGGTTTATAAAAAGACAGAAATGGTGCGTTTGTTAGACAGATAGGGAGGGTGGACGGAGTTTCGGAAGGGGTAAATGGAATAAGAGCAAGTACCACTCAGTGATAGCAGGGGAAAATAAAGAAAAAGGACGGAAGAAACGAAAGAGAAGGAAAAGAGAGAGATGCAGAGAGGTGTGATACGCCGAAGAAGCTGTTTATAAAGTGCCACGTATGCTACGCGTCGCTCCGGCGAGTGCCTCGGTCTCTCTTTTATAAGGCTCAGCGCTTCTCTTTTTATTTTCTCATGCACCGACGTCGCGATTTGATGTCAGTACGTGCTACAGGTATCACTTGAAAGGGAGAGATGTGTTCCGTTGCCCGGCCGAGATCCTCTGAGTTGTGCACTCCGCCCCTTGCTCCTCATTGAGACTTTTTTTCTCTCTCTATGAGCGTATATGTATATGTGGGCTTGCACATAATACAGCTTTGTGCTCATACTCTTTCCTGTTCAATCTGTCTATCCTTCTTTTTATCTTCACCCCCTGGCCACTTATCCCTTACTTGACTTCCCCTGAGCCCTCCTTCGTATATGACATGTATCTCAAAAGACAAGAAGTGAAAGCGATACTAATCACAGGGTGCTAAATCATAGGAAAGGCTAGAGAGTGCTAAGAACCCATTACAGATTGCACGAAAGTAAGGGAAAAAAAAAGCGACTAAACTACTCATGAACTTATAATACTATTAAATTCCACCAATTGTGGAGTGCTTATCGTGTAGTTGACCAATCCTTTTGCCTTTTTCTTTTCGACTCGTCACCGTAATCTGTTCTTTCTCTATTTCTTTGGCTTTTAACGAGATCTGATGTAACCATAGCAACGGTCTCTAACCTTATTTTGTCGCTCACGCGCTCCCTTTTCCGATCGCCCTCCATTGCACCACGAATCTTCCCCAGTTTCTATTCCCAGTGCCAACGACGGATTTTTACATCCCTTTGCAAAGAAAAAGTATAAAATTAGCAGAAAAAGTTTGGGAGAAAATTGATGCGGAGAGGATAAGCGAGGAGAAGGATGGGAACCCCAAATGTATGTGACGAACAGAAAAAAAAAAAAAAAGGCCAGAAAGATGCTACGATAGCCGGCTGAGTTGCAGATGCTGTGGGGCGGACCTAAAATCATACGTTGCCTTTTCCCCCGTTCTCATACAGTATCCGCCATGAAGCCCTACATTATATCTTCGAGGCTACACAAAAAAGTAATAGTAGGAAGCGAACGAGTGACAGGATAATATGATGGGGCGGACCTTGTATAAGTACAATTTGATGAACATATTTAGACACAATCGTGATAGCCTAGTGCAACTATTTCTCCCTGCTCGGTTGGAAGTTGATATTTTGGTGGTACAGTGACAAGCATGCGGAACGGCTGTGCGAGTCGCCGCATCGTCCTTTTGAGCTTAGCTTTTTGAGTATCCCTTCTTGACAGGGCGTCGTCACTATTCTCGTCACCGCAATGTTGCAGATCCCAAGATAAGAACGGAGGTGGTGGCGGTGGCCGTGCGAGTCTTTTAATATTGCCGACAGAACTGCTACTGCAATTGCTGCTGCTGCTGCTGCTGCTGCTGCTGCTGCTGCTGCTGCTGCTGCTGTACCACACCAACCACCGCTCATCGTACTGCCGCGTCAATTCGCGCTCAAGGGCTAGGGCCTCTTGCATTTGACGTTCGAGGATGGCCAATCGCGTTTGTCGCTCGATAAATATAGCCGTCCGTTCGTGTCTATAATGTCTACTACTGTGGGGCTGCTAAATAAAATCAAGTGGTAACGTCAGTCAACATAAGCGCGCACAGACAATGATGTGCACCGTTGCATGAAAAGCACACACACGCCAACTGCACGTCGAGATACACTCGCCCACAAGTAAGCCCAGAGTACGGGCGACTCGAGCACGTGCACACACGCACGCATCATGGTAGGCATTGCATCGGCGATCTTGTCGGATACGTGCGTACCACCCGCACACCCACTCTTCAAACGCTCTTATAGATAAAAAGAAACATTGACGCACCGCTGCAGCATGGAAGCTCAGATTGGCCTGGGTCAATGGTCGCACGACCAGCACGCTGTCGCAGCATGCTGCGTTTCGGCTTCTTCGGTAATAATACGAGGAGGAGCAACGAGACGATACGATTGTGGCGGACGATGAAGAAGGCGGAGTTGCCGCTGCTGTTGCTGTTGCAGTTTTTGCCTGTGTTGTGTTTGTGTACATCCAGGAAGAAACAAGAAGAAGAAAAAAGGAAGCAAAAACGAAAAGGAGGGAGATCGCCGAAGGATAATGTTTATGTTATCAGCAGGTACGACTCCCCATTACCCCATTCTTTTTTTTTATTTTGCGTGCGAGTGTCGCTGTTAACGCATTTACTTTTGCCAAAGAAGTAGCAATTTTCAAGTCTCGTGCTGTTCCACAAATGTCAGAGTAACAAACAGCTGATATAAAGTACCGAATGGAACATGTCCTAGCACATTTATATTCTACTATCGATTTTATGAGCGTTTCCATGGCTTCATAATCTTTTTTGGGTCATTCCTCGGTCTCCTACTTCAGTTGTTGTTCTTTGCGTGAAAGATGCGTTCGCAAGGAGACACGGTGATAACCTATTGCTTGTGTAATATCTTCAATTACGTGCTATCGTTTCTCGTCTTCTACTACATGAGCCATCGGTTGTGGCGACTCAAGAGAAGGCTCAAATGGCTGTCAGCTGACGTTTCTGCCATTGAGGAAAAAGACTAGACCAGACCATGCTGAATCCTCGAGAATGTTTGTATAATGTATATAATGCCATATAATACGACGTGCTTCTCGTCCCATTGTCGTCATATTACATGGGTATACTTGTCAGCTCCATATATTCCACAATATCTCGAAGCAGATGAACAAATTTACAAGCCCACTACGGAAGGGAATGTTTCTCAAACAGTATTACTGTATGTACTGTACTGTATTGCATTGTATCCTGCAGCTTTGCAATCAAAGTATTATGCTTCTCATAGACAATATATGCGGACGGCATGCAGCAAGTAACTGAGACAATATTCGCTTTTGACGGTCAGATAAATTCGGAGACATCAGGGCGATCATAATGATATCTATGTGCATCTTAAAAACGGATCCTTTACGCAGCCAATACGGTCTTCTGCAGTACTTCTTGTAATTTCTCTGCGTCATATTTAGCGTCTCCATCCCCTTCGACTGGGATACACCTGATACCCAGACTTTCAATGGCCTCCACATTGACCTCGACACCTAGGGATATTGAAGCATAAATCAGAACGCGTGTGCTCGCAGAAGGTATGTCAGGCTTGCTTACGAGAATCTGTTAGATAAAGCACGTGGGTGATGAAGCCAGAGGGCGGGGTCGGATCCATAAGGGAAGAGTCGATTTCTAGAGCAGCAGGTGTTTCAATGGTACTTGGATAGCCTTCATGGGAAGCTTGTTGCTTGAGAAGGTCATTATAGTAGGTGTGGCGAGCGTCAATGGCCTGGCTCTGATTCAAAGCTTGTGTGATGGCCCAGATGAAGTCGACTGCAGTAAAATTAGAAGTCTCACGGTCGTTACATCCGTTCAGAAGCAATATTTTGTGCTTGAGATGCTTTGTGTTTGCAATAGCTCGTCCGACTCCGCGTAAAATAAGACAAGGTACAATAGAGGTGTACAGGGATCCGATCGAATACACAAGGGTGTCTCCGCGTTCGCCTAGATGGTGCAAAACTTTCGGGTTGGGAAGCGGGAATATTTCTTGACCATATTCATTCTTTTATGGTGGATCATGAGAACAAATCAAATACAAGCACAGGCTTCCTTTTTTCCATACCATATAGTAAATCCTGCGAATAGGTGACGACAACTGTGTATGTGTTTCGGTGTCAAAGACGAGGTTGCCGTTCCTGACTTCGGGGCTGGTTGTTACTTCAGGTGAGTTTGGTAGGGCGAGTCTGGAGAGTGCATCGATAGGGTTAATCATGCGACCGAGGGCGGTAGACTGGCCCGGATGGCTAATTTCACACTGAGCAGATACGTGAGAAGTGATGTGTGTACACAAATAGTACAAAACTCAATACAGAACCGAGTAAGATTCACTTACTTGGCCGCGTAATATGTCGCCATTTAGCAGCTGAGCAGCAATAGCTGCAGTGTGGTTTGTATTGATGACGGGTACTACGGCAGTGGGCTCCTCAATGCCAGTTATGGCTTGAAATAGAAAAATAGCTGCCTCCAATGATCCTAGAAACTGACGCGCGCCTGATAGGAAGAAGTTGCCAATCGATCCGTTGCGAAACGAAAACTGCTTGTGTGCGCGCTTGAGAATCTCAAAGTTAAAGAGAACCAAAAAACCTCGGATCGCTTCCTTTTTCTCAATGTCGATGCCTTGCCAAATGGGATGCCGCCCTTCCACGATCTTAACCCAAGTGTCACGAACAGCGCCTTCCGGATCGGTTGCAGACAGTCGGTAGCTCAGCAGCTCTTTAATCGCTTGTCGTTCGGGGCACGTTGTAGGTATGAGACGGGTTAGGCGAGCTCGCAAATCCCCGATACTCGGCCCTCCTAGCACTCGCAGCAGTTCGCTCTATGTAACGAGCACATATGTTCAGTATACCTATAATTTGCATGTTGTCGTATTCTTCTTTTTTTTTCAATGCTTCTAATGCTTACGGTCGAGCCGCCGTTATCGGATATCCCCAGGATGTAACACACATCTCTGGTAATATTTTGAAATGCAGGTGCTATACGGCAAAGACAAAATCAGGTATGCGAGTGAGCGTTTGTTACATTGTCTGGGGCCTCGATATGATAATATGCAGTGTTTTGTATACCAATGGCATTGCAGGCCGACCCGCCGGATATAATCACAAAGGCTGGAGACATACAAAATATGCGAAAGAAACGAAAAGAAAAAGGGGCTAAGCGGAGTTTTGGGTGATATTATTCGAAGTCGATTGTGAGAACGCAAGCAAGCTCTCGATCGATACTTTTTAAATGATGCAATATTTAAGAGAACATATAGAAAGGAGCATTAAGAAGACAAGAGTGTGGCGCGCAAGAGGTGAATAGTAGGAAGATATGCGGAATATAAAGAGTACAGGCGAGCTTGGTGGAATCGGTTCAGGTCGACGTTTCTGGAGCAGGCTCAGATGGGTCTTCTGAGGCAGCTTTGTCTTCTGCTGTATCATCCTCGCCCATGTCTTCATCGACGTCATCGTCTTCTTCATCATCCTCGTCATCCTTTTTTCGTTTTGCGTCCTGTTCACTGTCGTCGTCAAGGATACCGCGCTTTTGACCCGCTGCTGATGATGTTGTTTCGCTATCGTCTCCAGCTGCTGTATTGTCCACATCCACGTCCGCACCTGACGTCCGTTCCTCGTCATCCGCTTTCTTTTCTTTCTTCTTTTGCTTCTTGTCAGACTGGAGCTGCTGATACGCTGTGCGCCGAGAGTTTATGTTTAGTCAGTGGTATAGGAAAGTATGGCTTTGGAGCTGAGTATTTCGTTGACATACCAGTAAAAGACTCTTTAAGAGCTGGCACGAGGTGCTCCATTTCAATCACTTCCATGGCTTTGAAGACATCGGCCGCGCTGATCGTCTTGTGATTGGCACTCTTTGCTGTATCGTTTGCACTGACAATTATACTGTGAGTTATCGTTCATGTCGTGCCGCGGACAGCTTACACTGTGCTTAAATAGGTGATAAAAACGGTAGCCGCCTTGCTCACAGCGGTTTTGGCATCTTTCTGCAAAGCAGTACCAGCAGGTAGCTAAAGACTTGGGTGTCAACTGACAGCAGAAACATTGAAGGTGATACTCACTGCTTGCTTGAGCACACGAGCAATGTTAGCCTTTGGCAGTTCGAATTCTTCAATGGACGACATTGACGCGCTGCAAAAGGACACAATGCGCGTAACCTATATCTCGCCGTGGCTTTTCAGGTGCGGAGTGCCAAAATGGCCTCTCCTTTCCAACAGACCCAGCGTACAAGGCACAGTAGATCACCCACGTAAACACGCTTGCTTATATGAGCATAAACAAAAATGCAATGGAAGCATCCGATAAATGGATGTAGACATTTTATTCAAGGATTAGAGAACCGAAAACGGATGCAAGACAATATTGACGACTGCGTATCCTTCTGAACCACGTGTTACTCAACAATAAAGCCGAAACAGTTCCACGACCTTGGTAGGCGCACACAACTTTGTCCACTCTCTCCCTTCTTCATTGTATCTCCATGCCATCCTCACCTCCACTTTCGCCTTCGCCTTCGCCCTCAGTCTCGACAGCAGTGGACCAGCGAGGACGACGACGCCAGTCGTTTCCGCTGCAGACGTGGATGAGAAGACCCACGGGAGAGCAAAGTCAACTGGATGACCGTGGAGGAGATGCCCAGTCGCTCGCTTCCATGGTAGCGTATACGGCTGTTGGCTCACTTGCCATCGTGACGATTACTGGGCTCTTTTGCTTCTTTCTAGCTGTGAGCCTTTTTGACGATCTTGTCCGTATTGCAGCACCGAACCAGCTATGGCAACATGCAAAAGAACGCGGACAGTCTTTAATAGACTGGCCAGAGCTTGTCAGCAAGCTATCGCTGCAGTTGACTCAATTTGCCCAATGGGAAAGAAGCAAACGCGCTTCGTGGAAACAACCTGAAAACGACGACGACGACGACGGTTTTCATAGCTTGGTGGTTGCTGTAACTACGTACCTTGATCGATACGTACAGGCCAAACGACAACAACGGGGAACAGCCAACCACACCACCAAGCGGGCCAGTTAAAAGACGGAACATTATACTGGATAACCTCTCTCCATTCTCTTTTTTCTGTGCACTTGCGATGCATATCATTTCTTGCACTGTGTTTCTCACACAATTTGTGGCCCATGTGAAGGTCCAATTCAAGCATGCAATGAAATGCGTGATTTCTCCAACTTTCACACTATTCCTCATCTGGTCAAGACGGCATTTTATCCCGCCTTACCCCACATCTATTCCTTTGAATTTTTATTTCTATCCCTCGTTATTATAGAATAGCCGTGGCATACCTATATCTCGTTTGAACCGACATAATGAATACATCCAGTAAATAATACACTGAATCTACCTACCTTCAAGTCTTCCCCTTCTTCTGATCATAAAACTAGCCACGAAACGACGCGCCAACCAACAAACATCAATTGATCGGCTTTTATATCCTTTTCAGACAATTTTGTTTATAACCCTCTTATCTATCATCTGTATAATAAAATAATTTTGTCTTCTAACTAATTACGTAAGCAGGCCCGGGTTCAATTCCCGGGCAGGGTGTCTTTATATCAATACCCTTTTGGCTGCAAGGACGGGCCCAGTTGGATAAAGGAACCAATAGAAGAGTGAATAGGAAGCAAGAGAGAAGCAATGGAATCTAGATGCCATAATCTCTCGAGTGACCCGATTTTGTATTAAACAATGTAGCTCTCCTGCTATCAATGGGAAAAAAAACCGAACAAACCTATCAGGATATTCTGTTTGATGCCTATTATGTCAGGCTGAAGGTGGAAAAGCCTATAACGCAGATGATCATATTTAACCAGCTTGCCACACAGACGAAGCGTTAGTGGTGATATGAGGGCTATCCACAACTAGCGGTGGGAGCGGACTAGAGTGATTGAAAATTAAGTGGAGGTTGTGATGACCCGTAGCCGTAGACGAGGGGGTCACTCGCATTTGAAACACAGGTCATAGATTCACGTCGAGTCGTGCACATAAGCAGATATAATTGTATAATACAGTATGAAGCGTCTCTACAGATAGATTTTTAACTTTGCGTTATATTGGATGGCGAAAGCGGCCCGTTCCCGTCTCGACATTTGAGATATGAAGCGGGTAACTCCCTATAGCCGGAGGATTCATGCATTTATTAGTGTCTAATTCTGACCTCGACTTTTTTTTCTTTTCTCAGATCAACATATGTGAATACGAGCAAAGTTTCTGAACCCAACAGAAATAAGCTGGTCCAGGTCTCAGCCTTTTGATCACCGTTGTCGTTTCAACGTCACCTTTCAATCTTTAATTTCTCGATGTCATCTTTTTCTGGGCTGTCACAACTCTCTTTCATTCTTTTCTTTACATTGTGACTCAATGGCACGCACGAAAAAAGCGACGCAGCTACCTATCGATCGAAATCTCCAGCCCCGGCCGCTCTCCTTCAAAAGTCAAGCATCAAGGACACAGCGATCGCATACGGAAGAACATGGAGTCACCTATGACCGGGCTTGCCAGCTACAGCAGCAGGCCTTTGAGCAGCGCCTTACCCATATCATACAAACGATCAAAACTACATCGAAGCCTATCGATGCTACAGTTACCGAAAGCATTACGAAAGCTTTACAGACAAAGAAGACCGAACTGTCGAAAGAAACTGCAACGATGCCCAGGGGCACACTGCTGTTGGCTGATAAACTAGGTGGTCTGCAACCTAACACTACCTACAGAATGTTAAATCGTCGTCGTAAACACAACAATGGAGTCATATGGCGATTATACGTCATGCAGCATTTTGATGAAATTGAAAACGCGACAGCTATCACTGTACAAGACAGTTGAAGCGACACTGGTGAAGTTTGCAACCACAGGTCTCCAGCACCGTTTTCACCTGAACAAATTTGTACCTGAGGGCACCGAAAACAGAACGTTTACCATCGCCATACCCTCCGAAGATGATGTTGATGATTACGCGAGACTTTTCACAATCAACCATATCTCATATTTGCACACTGTGTAACTTGGCCATGATAAGAAGCTTTCCGAAAAACATCCACTCTGGAAAGAGTACCTGCCGTATGGAGACGGCGAGTTTCCTCGCTCCGTCCCTGCCGAAAGCGGCCTTGCCACTGTCTCGACTGCAGCAGTCAAAAAATACGCCACAAATTTCGCCGAAATGTGGAAGCCTGCAGCTGTACATAAACATATTAGGCTCGTCATCAAGACTCTGCTGAGCATTGCGCTCACTGAAGCTAAAGAGGTCGGCCACTCTCGCAAGGAAAACACTGAAAAAGCAAGAGCTACAACGGAGGCAAGGAAGCGGTATCGGTACCGCAAGTATTACAATTCCAAGAAGCTCGCCAAAGCCGAGGTCAAATGTCGGGATGTCTTCACGCCCAACGTAGACAAGAGGTACAGGCGCCGAGATATAGCCAGAGACACACTAGAGCAAATTGAAATAGCTAGGGAAAAAGAGCGGCTTGAGAAAGATGATGTAAGGAGATGCACATAAACCTGTATTCATGCTCTTACTAATCATGGATTGCGGTGCCAGTCCCTGAAGGAAAAAGAAGATAAGGCGGCCGAAGACGAGCAGACGCCAACTGGAAAGAAGCAAAAGGTAAAGTATATGGTGGGGGCGACATCATCCCGTATTAAGCCTAACCGTCTATGTTTTCTCGGCATAGGAACAAGCAACAAGCGAGAAGGTATGCCTTCATCCACCTCATTGGATAAAAAATACTGAAAAATGCGATCACCCACAAAGGAAAAGGTTACCGCCGCAAGGATCCGTCGTCTAACGGGTTTCACAAAGAAGATCTTGCTATCCAAAGATTTACCTGATGATTTACCAAACCATATCCGGGACACCTGGATGGACAAGGACGATTCCCTCGAGCTGAAAGAGATAGACAGCATCGTCAATGTATTACAAGGATTCCGACCGTATCTAGAGTCTGGCGTTGCCCGGTCCAAATTTCTGGTAGCCGATTATGCACCGTTCGTCATATTATCAAACATGATACTCGCAGCACTCGGAAAAAGCACGTGCAAGAAAGCTTTGGCTCCTGAAGCGTCTTCCGGCTCCATTTTGGCTCTTGACGTCGATGCCTCGGCCCTATATTCGATTTTTGGAGGCAAAGATTCCCAAACTGAGCTCTGCAAGGAAGATGGAGGAGTACTTACAAACGTCTTGGACGCAAACGCACGCAAGAGTTTTACACTTGGAGGAGTTTTGGATATGCCAAAGGTTCACGCTATATGCCGGAAATACTGTCTCACAGCTCCAGAGAGATTCGTTGTGCTTCCAAATGGCGTCGTGAGGATTGTTGCGGAAAAGATCAATCCTCACGCGTCAGTATATGAACGCCGGCGCCAAGCCCAGAAAAACCATCCCATCCAAGACCCTCATGAGTTACACACCAAGAACGACCAGTATATTGAAAAGTTGCTCAGCAAGCTGGAGAATCAGGAGGAGAGAATTAAGGAAGAAGAGCGCAAAGTCATCGAGTCAACAGAGAAAGCTGTTTACGAAAAGGAGATCCTGACTCAAAAGGGAAAGGATTTGCATATGGCCATGCACGTCGTGCGAAGAGAACTGGCTCGTCGAAAGGAAACACATACCAAGGCGCACAAAGGCAAAAGCAAGGCAAAAACGTCCCGCGAAGCTGAAGACGAAGACGAAAAGCCCTCGCCCGCGATCCCACACAGTTTACCGACCCTCAAGTATCACGGTATCGAAGACAATGCCGAAAAAATCGACCTCGATACCTTGAGGTCGGAATGCGCTATGAACAAGAGACAACTTGCATTCACTGGCACCGACTATGGCATATGTACTCTGGCGGTTTCGGCACGTCTTGACGACCCAGCGCCGTTCACAACTTGCAAAACTACGGCCATGCACATTCACAAACATTCTCGGGCCAACAAGCACGCAAGATTACGCGAGCACGGAAAGCATCATCGACCGGATGTACTGGAACAAGAAGCGCTTCTCGCGCGCGCCAACTCAAACCAGGATTACTCCACAGCTGGGATTTTGGAAGCCAACGAAGTAATTCTTCAATTTTCTATCGATTCGACCTATTTATAATATTTTCATAGGCCTGGAAGCGAGCCGCCGAAACTCTCAAGCCCTTTTATAACTCTCCTCGGTTTTTAAAGGAGATATACAGTCAAGAAATCGCCCTGAGGAAAACCTATCAGAGAGTGGCTGCGAAAGAAGCCTCATTTGGCAAGGTTAAGCGCAAGTCCGTCGTCATCCGTTGTATTGGCAACAAAGGTACCGGAGTCGGTTCCCGCCTCAAGGGCCGTCTCCGGTACGGTGGCAAGCAACTGAGGCGATACGAAAGCAGGGTCAGCCTCGTTGCGATTACAGATGAGCACCGGTCATCGAAGACCTGCCACCAATGCCTCAAACCTGTCATCCGGCCCTCCTACAACTACAACGGCATCCGCCGAAGAAATCTTGCTGTCTCGCGGTGCCTGAACACCGAATGCCCGCTTGTACAAAGAGGCCTGGCCACCCAAGGCAGGGATGCCATGGCGGCCCTCTGCATCGCAAGAGCAGGAAGCGGTTGGGCCATTGGAGGCCAGGCCCCGATGGCCCTCAACAAGAAGGCAACAATCCAGGCATTACTGCATCAAGCGGCGGGCGACTGCTAGGCCTTCTTTCGCTCGTACCTGCGCTCTGCACCCTCAGCATCATTTTTTTCGCGTACCTGCACCTTTCACCCTCATCATTTTTTTTTCTCGCGTACCTGCACCTTGCACCCTCTCATCATTTTTTTTCTCGTGTACATTTCAAAACAAACATCAAAATACATATAAATGTTTAACATATGCTAACTCTCATCTTGCTTCCTGAGTCTGATTCATGAGTCATGGAAACAGCAAGGGCTACAACACTCAGATGGATACTGAGATTCGCTCAAAGGCGACGCCTGAGGTGTCTGCGCAGGTATGTTCACAAGGACGTCGGTTGTAAGGTGCTGAACCGGTGACCATGAATGGCATCACCTACCTTGCATTAGAGCTTTCTCCTGAGTAAACCCCCCCCCCCTGAGTAACCCCAATGCATTCGAGCTCTGGCCTTAGTAACAACACAAGCAATCAGCCTCTTCGCTGAGTATCCTCTTTATCCCATATATCATATCCCTTGGCAATTCAAACATATAAATAGCCCTTAAATTCTTAGCCTTAGACAGACAGTATTCACACAGATCATTATAATTCAATATATTCTCCTTTGGAGACAATTCTCTTATCTCTCTGACGCTACAGAAGCATTTCTATCATCTGTCACTGATCTCCGTTGATTATTTATCAAGACACCATCGAAAAGCACAAGTCCTTACAACTCCATTCTGACATTGTCAACATTCCCAAACACCTCATTTCGACTCTCGAATTTTCGAATCCCTTATTCTTCTTTTTTCTTTACCTCTTTTTATCCCACTTATCACTTTCTTTGCAAAGCTTACCCTATAAGCTTTGCTGGTGCTCACACTTTAACACACAATAGTCTAGAAAACCCACTATTTTTTACTTTTTCCTATTTACCCCACATTTTCCCATTTCGCATTCCGGACCTACCAGTGCCTTGGCCCATACTACCTTAACTACCCTATTACACCAAGCGACGCAGCACAACCTTAATAGTACTTATACAAGGTAGTCATTCAATTACCGACAGCACCTACACAACCTATAGAGGTCCCGTCACAGGTGGAGACGACCAACCGCGTCATCCGCCATTTCGCTGACCACGCCGACCGATTCGCCAGTGTGCAGTTTGCCGACGAAGGCTACGGGCGAATCAGCGCTTCCCACACCGGGCGCAACAACGATGCTTTGTACGACCGCATCTTCCAGATTTTAATGAATGGGATCGAAATCGGGCAAGTGTCGATACGACTTTCTAGCGTTCAGCAGCTTGCAGTTGCGTGATCAGGCGTGCTATGGGCCAGGTATGTTAATCTATGGGATGTATTCATGCAGGCGCGTGAACGTGCGCGCTAACTGGCACCGTACTCACTTTCCCTTCTCTTCACTTTGCATACAGTGCTTCTTCTCCACGCGCGCCATCACCCGGTTGGACGGGAGCGAGACGGAAGAAAATCAGATTGTAGACATTAAAATGGAGCTGCGCGGCGCCAAAGGTGTCCTTAGCGTGTCGAATTTCTTGGATGACCGCAAAGTCCAGTTGTGACTAGACGTGTGGAAGTCTCTTGACGAGCCGGACTGGAACAAGTTCATCGAGAGCATGCCAGACCGCATCAACGCTGTCATCAAGGCAAAAGGCGGCGGTACGAGATGGTAGAGGTCTACTGCTCCCTATAGAAACAAATAAACTCTACCTATCTGCCTCAAATTCATACATCATAACGCATGTCATCGTGACCACAGAGGAGTGTATATTATATCTGGATAGCTCTAACAGCTGTGGAGAAACTGCAGTTAAAAGATATTCTGTTGAGTGATGAAAAAGACGGCCTTTTCTCTGTCCACTGACTATATACAGTATAGCTAATGGCTTGGCTGGTATAATTCAGAGCGTTTCCGTGCGTCTGAAGAGATCGAAATAGAACAGATAAGAACCGCGAAGTCTGACACCACTTCCGGGTGCACATGACATCTAACATTTTGCAAGAGTCAATCTTTGCGTCCTTTTAGCCGTAGGTAAGACGTCGGTTGCGTGATAGTCGGATGCGCCAATGGGTTCCTTGAAACGCGAAAACGATATTGACGTCAATACCTGTCAGCGTCCTTATCTTTACGCTCTTTTTTCCATTGGTAAAACGTGGATTGCGTGATAGCTTGCTTAGCCAATGGAACCTATGAAACTTGGAAAAATGCTCTACGTCAATCCCTGTCAGGTCCTTATCTTTTACTTCTCCTTTCCCATTGGCACAGCCCGCCCGTGTTCTTGCATGAATATCGATTGACACGCGCTCTTCCTCATAAAAGGTCTTTTGTTTTCTCCCACGTCTACTTTTCTTCTTCTTTTCTTTACCCTGGTCAAGTCTTACGCTGGCAAGTATATACGAAAGGATTTTGGTTACAAGTATAAACAATGTAAAGTGCAACATAGACCACTGCGTCCCCTTAAGTCCCTCTGCCGCCGGTTGCCCGCCCCCCGCTGCACCGGTGTGCATGATAGTAAGTTGTCCGTCAAGAGTACATGGTCTTGGACAGTACTAACCTTCTTCTGCTGTATACTTAGCTTGCTGTCTTCTTGCTCGCCTCTTCTCCTGTCTTGTTCTCCGTTCGCGCCTCTCCCTCCTCTCCGCTTGCTGCCCTCCCATCAGAGGTTTTTTTTTCCGCTTTTTCCTCTGCCCGTAAGTGAAACAGATTCAGGTCTATGCATTGAATATGAGACATTAACACACGTTTCAGTTCTGCTCCTTCCTCGCGTCCCCTTTACGTCTCTTCCTCTCCGCTTGCTCTCCCTCTCTCCTTCTTCCCGTTTTGCGACCCGCTAGCCGGCGGTCGGTGGCTGGAACCACCGTTAAAAAAACTCTCATAGACATCGCCCTTGCGCCGAATGTCTGCTCCCCGGCCACCGGTAAGTGTTATGCAACTGGGTAATGTGTCACTGTGACTCAAACATGTATTCAGTTTAGGTGAGTCGGCGGCAGCGCGCCGTGAGCGCGCATTAACGACCCCGGTTTCGGCCGCTTGGTATGTAGAATAAAATGAAGTGTAGCCACGCAAACTGATTTCGGAACGAAATTTCGTAGGCTAGTTGGTAATAGAGAAGAACTACAGCAGAAATAACATATTGGCTTCACTTGCCGAAAACAATACCAAACGCAAAATTAGAATACGAGGCGTGATCATCTGTGATCGCTTTGCTTAGCATCCGTATCTCACCGCCATCCCATAGGTATATCTAACTGTTTTATGATAGTAAGTTACGTATCAATTTCTAGGCTATCTTCCGTGGGTATCGCAACTAGCCATCGTCTTACATGTGTACTGTGTACAGACTGTATGGCATTTGACCGCCAAATTTATGCGACATTGAGTCGTGACGACATACGACGTGTAGTAAAGAGTCAGCTGATTAATCACTGGTAATGTGATTTTTTCGTGAAATGGCTATAGTGTTAGGGGGGATGATGTGTGATGTATACACATCATGGATTCGAGATATAGATTTGCGGACTTTCCAGCGCCCTGAGTCACTTTGATCAACTTCCCGAAATGTCAAAAAAAAAAAAAAAAAAAAAAGAAGGAAACACTTCGATAACTATTTTCTCCATACAGTATGGCTGGGAACGGAAAGGCACTCGTGGAGACGGCAACTGATTCTCCAGCACCTCACTTGAAAAGCAGCATGTCGCTTAAAGAAGTGCCGTACAAGGAGGATAACGAACGGCCAGACTACCTGCGTCTCATATTAACATCTCGTGTTTATGAAATGATCTCTGAGACACCACTCCAAGAAGCTGTTAATCTGAATGCAAAAATTGCAACAAAGGATGCCAAAATCTATCTCAAGCGCGAGGACCTCCAACCCGTGTTCTCTTTCAAAATTCGTGGTGCTTACAACAAGATCGCTCATCTGACACCCGCGGAAAAAGCAGCGGGCGTCATCGCCTGCTCAGCAGGTATACTATCAAAACTCTATCCACGCATTATATCTGATATGCTAATCAGAATCCAATTGTAGGTAACCATGCACAAGGTGTTGCCATGGCTGCTCAGAAACTCGGCATCAAAGCAAAGATAGTTATGCCACTCCCAAGTCCGGCTATTAAGGTATATTAACCCCCCGATCTAAGCAAAAACCAAACCGATGCCTGATGCCTCATTGCTCATATGACCTCTTAGTGGCGGAACGTCCAGCGGCTGGGAGCCGAAATCGTTCTCTATGGTAACGATTTCGACGAGGCCAAAAAAGAGTGCGCACGCTTGATCGAAAAAGAAGGCATGACCAATATTCCACCCTACGATGATCCCTACGTTATTGCAGGACAGGGCACCATCGGTATGGAGATCCTGCGTCAGCATGATTTGAATGATATCGAGGCCATCTATGTCTGCGTCGGCGGCGGCGGTATGATCGCCGGTATTGCTAGCTACGTCAAACGCATCGCACCTCATATCAAGATCATCTGCGTCGAAGCCAATGACGCCAACGCCATGACTCAGAGTCTTTCTGAACAAAAGCGCGTTGAATTGAGTGAAGTTGGTCTGTTCGCAGATGGTGCGGCCGTGCGTCTGGTCGGCGAAGAGACTTTCCGCGTTCTGGAACCTCTGGTCGATGAAGTGATCAACGTAACCAACGACGAAATTTGCGCTGCCATCAAGGATGTATTTGAAGGTATAGACCTGATAGATCCCGTTATATCTTTTCCTTAATATATCTGTGCATGTAGATACACGATCTGTATGTGAGCCGACAGGTGCTGTATCTGTTGCAGGCGCCAAAAAATACCTGACCATGAACCCTGGCCAGAAAGGAGCTCACGTCGCCATTGTTTCGGGCGCCAACGTAAATTTCGACCGGCTACGCTTCATCAGCGAGCGTGCCGAACTCGGTGAGCAGACGGAAGCATTCTGCAATGTCATTATTCCGGAGCGGCCCGGTAGTTTCATGAAGATGATTGAGAAGGTGCATCCCCGGGCAGTGACGGAATTCTCCTATCGATACTCTGACCCGGAAAATGCACATATCTACATCAGTTTCAAGGTGCAGGATCTTGAGAAGGAAGCAAAAGAGGTTCTCGAAGGATGGCATGAGACTGGGTTTAAGGCATGGGATGTGAGTCATGATGAACTCGCAAAAACACACGCAAGACACATGGTGGGCGGACGAGGCAGACCTGAGAATGAGCGCGTCTTTCGATTTGGTACGTTCTTGATCAAACAGTCTAAGCGGACAGGATCATGACGTCTTTCTCTTTACATCATCCAGTTTTCCCGGAGCGCCCTGGTGCTTTGATGAGATTCTTGACCGGTCTCGACTCGACATGGAACGTATCCCTATTCAACTACAGAAATCACGGCGATGGTACGCAGAAGCAGACACATACAGAAGTACACTTCACTAATGTCATCGTTTGTTAGACATGGGCAAAGTTTTTGTCGGCATTCAAGTACCTCCTCAGGATAATGCGGCATTCAGCAAATATTTGGAGCAGCTGGGCTACTATTACGTGGAGGAAACCGATAACGTCGTATATAGAAACTTTTTGTGCTAGTGGAGACGCTGGCTACATGTATGTAATAAAAATGAACATTCCTGGACTCTGTGCATACGGCAACGCTCAGTATTTGCATTTTAGATGTTTAGTTGCATGCTTGCAGATGAATATACATCTTTGTTAGTGGAAATGCACAATTGAAACTCAAAACAAGCGAGTACGCCGAAGGCGTACGCATCTTTGGATACACAACATATATAGCAATAGCGACTACCGTCGCGCATTTATTTCTTTAATTCTTCAGAGCATGTCATCATACATACGTTAGCTGCTAATCTATTAATGCCGCGTAGTCAGAAAAGTACATACTCCAACGTTCATGAGTAAATTACTTCATGCTTAGTGATCCCTCATAAAGCCATATGTAACATCGCTAGGATGCATAATAGGTTTCTGAATAAACGTGCTTGGATCCGACACGGCTGCTCAATTAAGGTTTTACCTGATAAAATTACTTCATGCTGCTTACTTAAGGGCTGTATGGGGACACTGGGCCGACCGAGATGTTATCATATTTAGGAATTAGAAGAATCAATACTCCTGAGATAAAGCAGATGTGCTTTTTCTTGGAAAATTAAGGGCGGGTATCCGCATCTTGCCGGAGCCTATTAGTGCACGTACAAGTACGCTGTCGGTCAGGTGTCCCGGTCGCATAATGACCGAGATTCGCAATCGAGCAAAGCGCAAAATATTTTATGACTGGGTCTCGTCTCGGTGACAATCGTACATCAATATAGGTTCAAGGGCCTCATTAATGATAAGGAGCAAGTTCATTATGAACAAAAGAGTGGACGATGACCTCGTTCTAAGCCGTGGCCCAACGCAGACAGGCTGTGTTCCCTTGCGAATACAAAGCGATCATCGTTTAATTAATTCACTGCGTTTATCCACAAAGGTGCTTAAGCAAACAAAATCCTACTATGACTACTCAAGCGCTGCTCCTCAAAAAAGTCGATCCTCCACGTGTAGTGCCTTCCACTTGAGGTGCAAACAAAGAAGTGGAACGGGCGCTCGGACGAGCATTTTTATGAACAAAAAAAACTACCTCTAGCTCAACCAATGAATGAATTGTACACAACCTTAACTGTACTCAAACATTCGCTTATTTTGCTTTCAATACAGTGTCTTCGGGTTGTCTTTCTTTCCAAAAAAGTTGGCAAGCTGTTTGCTAGGCTTTTGCTTTTTTCATCCACCAACATCCACTGGAAACAGAGGGGCAGAGACATACCCCCAGCCTCCGCCCAGACAAACCGTAGTTTTGCTGAGTGGTTTGTGCCAGACCATTGGTTTGTGTCTGCATGTTGCCGTTTTGAGGACTCCGTCTGATTGGCGTATGCAATGCATATCATGTGCTGGACGGAGGAAGTCCGTGTTTCAGAGGCACTTGCTGGTCCACGTTTTGCAGCTTCATGATGGCGCGCAGTAAGCATCAGTTCACCCGAATGAGTCTATGGATAGGCCTTCAGGTAGGGACGAAGTGTAAACACAGTCAAGCAAGCAATGCTCATCATCAGTGTGTACACATGGTCGCCCCTGAAATCCGAAAAAAACTAATGCACACTGCTGTCACGATCAACAGAGCAGCACATAGCGCACAAATCCCCCCTCTCGCCCTTATGCTTTCTCCTGCTACTGATGTGCGAAATACACGGTAAATAATAATTGTGATATGCTTTTGCTCGCGTGTCTTATGCATAACACGTCAATCAGGGAGAGTCGTGTAATTATATACTCTTTTCCTTCTCCATGCACAGAACGTTAAAACTTAAATGACCCTTTTTCGCCCATACTTTTTATTGTATACTGTGTATGTACATATGTGTTTGGGACTGTGCTCTTGTGCACAGCATGAATTCTTTCATCATCGCTTGGCAGCCGTCACATCGTTCTCATATGTATACGTGATTGTGTGAGGTTGCCATTATCTATTTTCTGTCTATTTTTTCCTTGGCTGAGCTTTGATACCCATAGCCTTCACCGCCACACTCTTGTATTTGACAGTGTTACGCAACCGGTCCAAAAAGACAAGTGGCTAAGTCTCCGGGCTCTGAAGATGATGCCACTAGTCTTTCCTGGTGTGGCCTATCATCGGGATTCGGGCCTTTCTTGCTCCGAGAAAACATGGCATGTATGATTTAAAAACACTGCTGTGCTCAATCTGCAGGCATTGCTGCACCATGGCACCACATCTCATTTATTTTTAGGCCAAACGGCTCTATCGTTTTTGCTTTAAACCGATGAAGAAAGCTGCATAAGTATGAGTGATGTGAACATAGTCGAGAGCTCGGGTCATGACAACCACAAGCGACAAATTATGGTGGTATGTGGATGCACGTCTGAGCACATTTACGCTGGGACAATGGGCATCATCACATGGTGTAACCTGACTGGCTGCGTGCGCAGACAGCAGTTATAAATATCCTACTTGCTCGCTCCCCCCATCTTTGATTTTCGCTTCGTTTACTCTCACTCAACCCTCTTTTCTTCTTCATTGAAACGGCATATAAAAAGATAAAAAAAAAAACTTTTTAATCGGATCGTCTTACTACTTTTTACTCTTTCCCTTTGTTGCCCTTCTTCACAATGCAATATTATCATCCACAATCACACGTCCCGCCTACCACGACGGCAACAGCAGCACTTAATTATCATGTCGCCTGGGGCAGCAACTGCGTGGCTTCACAGCAGCCTCAGCAGCAACGACAGGATGTCCCGGCAGTATCACAAGCGGCAACGTTTTACTCTGGTTGTCTACCTACGCCTTCCACCTCGCAAGACCAGACCTCACTTTCTTATCCATTCTATTCGAATTATCATCAGCCGTCTATCCAAAGCCCCAATATCAAGGAGGAGCCCCAACAATATATTAACCTGGATGATAATAAGTACCCGCTGACGCCGCACATTCCTACGTCCACCAGTGGCTACCAGCTGAGCACTTTCTCGCCTGCCTTCTCGACTGACTCTGATCCTACTCATTCGGACCTGTACTGTACCGCCGATTCTGTTACGCCAACAGGAGCACCAGTACCGCAAGCACCTCCGCCGACTGCAGTTTCCTACTGCTACATGGCCAATGGCAGTATACCACCCCGTCCTCCGCCAGCAACCGCACTGACACACTATTTTTTGCCCATGGGTCAGCCTACACCACCTGCGCAGGAACATCCCACAGCACTGATGGCACACGATCCCACAGCTCCAGCAGCGGGCCCGCCGCCGCTGCTGCCACAAGACTGGGTCACGGTGGCCAGACAAGGAAGTAAACAGGAGCACGTCCATAACAACGACGGCAATAAGGCTAAGTCGTCCCCGAAAAAGCGTCGCATGGGCCGAAAACAAACCAACAACATTAGCAGTCGTAATAATAGCAGCACCAGTAGCAATAGCAGCAGTAATGCCAATGGTGACAGCGCTCTCATGTACAACTGCCCTCATCCTGGATGTGGCAAGTCGTTCACTCGACCATACAACCTTACTTCCCATGCACGGACGCATACCTCCGAACGCCCCTATGCATGCTCGCACTGTGGCCGAAAATTCGCCCGTCAGCACGACCGTAACCGACATGAAAAGTTACACTGGAATATCAAACCGTATGTTTGCACAAATTGCTCCAAACCGTTCGCTCGGATGGACGCCCTCAATCGGCATTTGAAGGTCGAAAACGGTTGCGGCGCCGTGATCCGCCGCGGCCTTTGATTTGTTTCTGATTACATGCAGGTATTCGCGCCTTAGCATTCGAACTGTACACTTAGCCTAGCATTCACCACTTTTGCCTTACGTCCCCTTGCTCCCTTATCTTCTCCATTGCGTAATATCCCCAAAACCCCTTCAGCACATATCTCCTAGCTGCTCTTTATACGATTATGTACATAACCATCCACCCATGGAGAGTGTGATCATACCATTTGTAAATTATATTATGATGCCACCTTGGCAGATATCTCATCCTTTTTTTTTCCCTTTTCTAAAGATGCTCCCTTTTCTCCTCTGCTTCAATCCGGTTGATCTAATTGGCTAGCACATCCGTTTAGAAGTCATCAGCTCACATTCTTCTGACGGGAAGTGATCGAACCGGGCGGTTGGCGCCATGTTTCACGGTACTAGGCATGCGAGTTTGGAGCCCGATCGCGACGGATCCATCGTCGGGCCTTTTGACTGAATTTGTAGCAGTTGTGGACAGGGCAAAGGCGGTCTTAAGATTTACGCGTCAGAGAATTCAAGAGATAATGGGTATCGTTATTTAAAAGCTATACGAGACCTGAACACCAGGGGGTTACGTACTGCAAGGTTTTCTTTCTGTGTGAGATGAAATAGCTGGCCTCCTCCTACTAAGATATGGGTAATTCGCGTCGAGTTATAAGGGGCTGCTTAGAGCTCCGCAAAAAACAAAGCTTTTTTCCCGCACGGCCATAAATGGCTCCGTTCCGATATGTACTGTCGTTTGCGTTATAAAAAAGGAAGTCTAACCATTGAAAGATTCTAATACGACACAGCTGTTTCATATGCTAGAAACGCCTGAATGTCTCCCGATTCAATCGTGAAAGTGATGCCGGTTTCTTGCCACAACGATACGATGGGCACTTTCCTTTGCCATTCTTTCTTGTCAGTGTATCAAATGCATAACGATGATCGCAGCGGGGGACATATACTACAAGATAAAAAAGACGAACCGAAATACTCAATAACCAAAGAATGCCTCCATGAACCACAATCTTAAAAAGGAGCAAATATGGTGCTCTCTGATCACACAACAGGGACCGAGTCTTTCCGATGTTTACCATTCAATGTAAGCAGTGTGGGGACGTTGATGCGACACGAACAGCAATAGATACCGCACGTGTGGGTCTTTCAACGTTGATTTTTCATACCTGCCTTTTGGTTTGTACCCAGCTGCCGGTATAGATACAAGACACGAAAAAATATCCTTTATCGCTCTTTTTTTTTTTCGGGTGGTTTTCCTGGCGCTTGCTTTATATCATTTGGTCCCTAAATGTAGCTGCCCAACATCTAATACTCCAATACAAGAAGATATAGCGTGTGTGATAACTGTGGCATTGAAAGCAAACTCAACGTATGAATGCAAGAGCAATATATGTTGTCTTCTACGACACTGACAATAAAGCCATTGCTGTCAATGAGCGGCAAGAGAATGAGCTTGTGCAACGTAAAGTTAAATCCCTTTTTTCACTGTCTTCATCTCTTGCCCATCGAGCGTCATTTCAGAATGCAATCTGCTGTTTGCGATTAAAACGAACACTTCCATACACGCCACGATCAGCCACTCGAGTCGCTTTCAACACGCCGGTTTCTTGCTTTGCTACACTTTTCCTTTCCCTCCTCCCCCTTTTATTTTTTAATTTGGCCTGGAACGTTACAATTCTCCATTCTTTGTACTGTCACCTCACCAATTCCCCCTTCCATTCCTTCTCTAACTGGTGATGACGGCAAGTCTCGACAATGATGACGAGACCACTTCGCCTGCCCTGCCTCAGGACAACACAAATCTTTGCACTCAGTGCCAGAAACCTGCCTCTTTCATGTGCTCCTCCTGTGCCCTTGATGGTCCGCGATATTGTTCCTTAGAGTGCCAGAAGCTACATTGGAAAACAACGCACGCAGACGTTTGTCAGGCGACTTTGGCGACGAGGCGATCCCGACAACAAGCTGCTGTTGCTGCTGTCAATACGACGGATAGTGATACAAATCATAGCAATACCAACAATAATACCCAAGGTGAGTTCTCTACGTACGATCCTGATGACTCTACTTAATGTGTCAAAGATGACATCGCTATGAACGATCTGCAACATGTGCGCGACAGCCGCCAGCCGCAGAACGACAGCACGGTTGATGGCGATCACGAAACCGAAGCCGAATTCGCGGAAAGCCTTGCCCATTACGTGCGCCAGATATACTTTGTCATCCAGCCCGTCGTTATCTGCATAATCCTTAGTATCTTTTGGGTCAAAGTGTCCTTCAGTGGGAGCAGTGACTACAGGTACGTAGCAGGGTCACGTACGGTATAATGTGACTTATATTCAAACAATATGATCTTCTTTATCGCAGCCCAACGCGAAATTCCTATGTGACAATATCCGCCCCTAGTAGTAGCAACGGTGATAGCAGCAGCAGCGGTGGAGGCGGCGCGTCTACCAATTCTGGTCTGAGCTCGCTGGCGAACGCTATGATCATCGTTGCCCAGATTATCGTTGTGACTTTTCTCATCGTCTTTCTATTCAAGCGCGGATATATGAGGGTATGTTTCTTGCTACCTCCAGATGCTTATTCAGTTCTCATATGTCTGCTAGATTCTCAAAGGGTTCTTTGGTCTCGTTGTTTTACTGTTACTTGGATTCATGACATACCTTCTCATGCTGTAAGTCGTTTATTATATCGACGTTCGTCCCAAACGAGGCTAATCCTCTACAAGCAACATGGTCCAAGTTTTCTCTATACCCCTAGATTATATTACTATGGTGTTCGCGTTATATAATTGGTCACTAGTCGGCCTCTTTGCTGTTTTTGGGCCAGGCCCGCTTTGGCTTCAGCAAATCTACCTCACCGTCATTAGCTCATTGATGGTAAGCCAGGGTTTTGACACAAAACGCATTATACTGATCTTACAAAATATAGGCATTCGCTTTGACAGGCTTGGAAGAGTACACTACATGGATTTTGCTCGGTCTCCTCGCTGTCTGGGGTAATGTTCGGTGGTGTCCATAATATTTATCATACCATGCTCACTGTTGCTTTCAAGATCTGGTCGCTGTGCTCTGTCCTTTTGGTCCTCTTCGGCTGCTTATAGAGAGTTCTCAAAGTCAGCAGCGCGAAGTACCCGCTTTACTCTATTCTGTTAACGCCGTGTGGTTCATGCTTGCGTCAAGTGAACACATGCGATTATCTAGAAACCTTACGGATAACGATGATGGAAGGAAACGGACTATAACTCAGGCATCATTGCAAACATTAAGTTCTACCGAGTATGAGGCGTCCACATCTTCCCGTACGCCTCTCCATATTGCCACACATCAACCGTCTGTCCAAGAAGAAGAAGGGCAAACAGTTCATCATCGTTCCGAGCCTACACCCGGAGTCGACGGCTTTATGCGACTAAGAGGCAGTTCAGAAAGCGTAATGGGTAGCGATCGTGCCTCTTCCCATGGTACCTCCACCACAACAGCTGGCGACGCTGAATTGAGGCGGGGCCGCGAAGACACAAGGCGGCGGCCTTCGACCCAAGAAGTCGACGAGGAAACCGGTAAAGTTGCAGGTTGCAACGAGTAGCTACATTTCGCATACTAAATATTCCGTTTTAGCTGAACGCGAGGGCCTTAAGCTTGGCTTAGGTGATTTTGTATTTTATAGTGTACTTATTGCACGTGCAGGTACGATTAGCAATTCTCTGTCGAAGTCTTTTATTCACCGTTTTCCATGACAGCCCTGTATGACTGGATCACTACCGTATGCTGCACGATTGCGGTTCTCACTGGCTTAACGGCCACCATTTTTCTGCTGGCCATCTACAAGAAGGCGCTACCTGCCTTGCCTATTTCCATCGCATTTGGCGTCTTGTTTTACTTTGTGGCTAAGACGGTGCTTGTACCTTATATCGGCGCTCTCTGTGTATTTGGCATGGTGGGCTTGTAAAATAAAATTATAGCATGTATATCATATATATATATATATATATATATGATTCATCTTCAGCTGATGTCTTAACAGTTATGATAAAACGATGCGCAAGAATTTTCTAATGTCTTGGCGAACATGCTTTCGATCAAGTCAGTGCCTATGATATGGTACAAGATATATAGGACATACCTTAGGAGACTGATTCGGAATCTTATACACTATAATATACAGTCCTGTGTATACGTACTTTGTTGTAATGGGAGATCATATACATGTTTCAAGACGTGTTTGAAGACGCGTTTGCCGAAACGTAACGAGAAGCGGAAAAAAGGCAGGTCTTTATTCAGGAGACTCCATATGCATTCACTGCTTTATCCTTTAAATTGAGATTAGCTGTCTCTATATGCCGCAACTTCATAAAAGTATGTGATTTGTACCGGATTGAGCGTGATATCATATAGACATTCAGTGTGCTGCAATTAAGAAGGGTAAGTGTTAACCATGATGTCAAAATTTTACAAATGACAGTTTGGCTGTTTACGCAGCTAAAAAAACTTACAGCCGAGAAGCATCCTAGCCTGCGAAAATGCATTCTGTCAGCGGTAAGGCATCACATTTTTAAACATAGTATCACTCAATATTATATAGTATATGTAGTAAATCATGCAACAAAGTACCCTTGGCACAAAGAAATGCTTCCAAAAATCCTTCAACTATCCCGTTGCCTTTGTTTCGCCTTTCGTCAAAGCAAGAACTTGATATTCCTCATTAGGACGATGAAGGATGAGATTTTAGCTTCCGAATTTGGATAAACCGCCGTAGTGCGTCGATGAAAAAATGCCCGAGAAACAGAGCGAGATCCCTTTTCTCAAACAAAAAATTGCAGGAGTGAGAGATAGGGTCCCTTTTTCTTCTCCATTATTAATTCTTATATTTCGGCCATGAGTACAGGGGCGTCCTCCGATTCGAATCCTTCGTTGGATTACCTTGGAAACGTCATGTCTCGGTTTGGACACCATTTATCACCACATCAACGTACCTCGTTCTCAAGATCCATGGCAACTTCCCTCCAGAACAGTCTTGCGGGCCAACAAAATGCACAGCGCATGGCGACCGGCGGTACCACGTTCCCTCCCACCTCGACCTCCTCGTATAATAAGCCCGCTGTCAATACGGCCACCTCCACTACTGTTGCTGGAACAGACATCAACAATGCAGCAGCATCAAGCAGGATGGATATCGATAGACCTTGACTTTTCTATAATTCACTTGCATAAGGTTCTCATTCCCGCCCACCCTTTCCCGTCCACCTTTCCAATTACTCTCTTTCAAGATACTCCCTTCATACATTCACCTATACATCTCAACATACCATGCCAATTTTTTGGTGAAGCGTTCTTCTAAAGATGTCGAACATCATGTTTTTTTATAAAACTCTGAAGCAGTTCTCATTTGAGAAGAACTCAGGGAAAAGAGTTACTTGGCGGGTTCACAAGGATATCCTTTTGTAGCTGCTGCTATCTAGACTCAGCCACGTTTTTCGTTGGTCAGCATCAACATCGACGTCAAGGCGTACTAGCCAGGTATCTCATATGGTTTCACGCCTGAGACGATTGATCATCATACTGTATGTGTATAGTTAGCATTTGATACTATCAGTCTTGTAGCAGCATGGAGGAGTATCTGACATTATTACCACGTGCAATATGTAACAAAATAGAACAATGTGCTGCAATTCTTGTGACAGGGCTCTTCACGAAGATATCACCAACGGGTGCTGTACAATTGTAAATGGCAGGTGGACCGCCTTCGTAGCAGAAAAACCGCAGGTCTAAATTCAACTGGGAAGATTTTTCCCGTATTTTCGATGTACTCGGGTCTATGCAGGACATTAGCACAGCAGTAATAAAACTCCAGGATTCCTGAGCAATATCACATCATGAAAACCATTGAAAGCCTCGCGATAAGTTATAAAATCATGCTCACGCACAAATTATATGGTTCTTTTTCGAGCGCAAAAGGATACCCAGATTTATCATTTCTACTGAACACAAGAACGGGGCAGAGGGAAAATACCAGACGTTCCCACCAACGAAAGGTACACATGAGCCTTTCATCTTTGGGTCTTCCCATTTTAGGAAACTGGAGCAAGACCTTACTATCAGTACTCTGCTTATCTCTCATTAAATGTATGAAGTAGCTACAGTGGAAAATTACTATTAAAAATGTTTTCGTTTTATTGATGAAAGGAGGCGGGTATCCTCGTATATCTTGCGCAGCACATGGATTCCGAGTGAGTCAAGTGAAGAACATCAACCAATCAACGGCATTTCCGCTCATCCCCGACGGGTCGGTGGTCGGCATTTCCCGCTGCCACGGATCCACCTTCTCCCAAGTCGGTACTATAAAAGAACTGACGCTCCGTGCTAGATCAGAAAATCAATATCACTTACTATTTTCTTCATTACCATGCTTAAACCACTAGCGGCTTCTTCTACGCTTCATATTGTCAAGCCCATCCTAAGCCGGAACCTGGCACCTATGACCACCACGGCGGCAGCCATTGCTCAACGGCGCTTTATGCATCCGTCTCCGGCTCAAAGTACCAATGAAATTCCCAAGGATCTCTTACGAGAGGTTCAGTCGACCCGTCCTATGCCTATCCGTGGCGAATTTTTGGAAGGCCAACAGCTCACTACGGACGTCTTGGAGCACCTGGATATCGGCGAAGGAAAACATCGCGAGCCTATGACAATGAGTGACCGACTGGCATACCGCGTGGTCAAGATGCTACGTGTGATCCCTGATACCTACTTTGGAAACAACCACCTTATGCGTGCTGTTATGCTCGAAACTATTGCTGCAGGTAAGCAACATAAAGTCAGTCTGCTTGTTCAGAGCTTGGAAGCTTACCCAACCTTTGCTGTGCTGTCTAGTACCTGGTATGGTTGGTGGTATGCTGCGTCATATGCGCTCGCTGCGCAACATGTCCGAAGACAATGGTTGGATTGTCCACCTTCTCCACGAAGCCGAAAATGAACGCATGCATCTTATGACCTGGATGAAATGCCTTCAGCCATCCATTTGGGATCGCCTTCTGGTGCTCGGCGCACAAGGTGTCTTCTTCAACAGCTATTTCTGGCTCTATGTCTTCTCTCCTAAGACCGCACACAGAATGTGTGGCTATCTCGAGGAGGAAGCTGTAGTTTCTTACACCCATTTCCTAGAGGCCATCGATAGTGGCGCTATCACTAATGGACCGGCACCAACAGTTGCGGTTGAGTACTACAATCTCCACCCGGAAGCCACGCTCCGCGACGTTGTCCTTGCTGTTCGGGCCGATGAAGCGCTGCACCGTGATGCCAACCATCACCTTTCGGACCGAATCTCCAACTGCCGCGAGAACATCAGCTACGATGCTCGAACTTTGCAAGTTGGCAAGGCTAAGGATGTCCATAGAACTACCAGCGTAGCCTAACTGTCGGGCTCATGTGACATATACTTTTGCTTACCTCCTAATGTGAGCTGACACCTATATCAGTATGCCTCCTAGACGTATCTAGCTTTGAAAATTTTCTGATCTACCATCTTGTACATACGCAATTATCATTAATATACATCTATTTACATCTCATTAGTCTCACCCTAGGGAATTTGAGATGTTGATCTCAATTAATTACTTTTTGCTCGGTACAGATGTCACGCACTTGTATATATTAGGAGCATGACAGGACAAAACTGGCTTCACATACATTTATATCACGTATCTTTATAGAGAGACACTTCTGTGGCGATGTTAGTTTTACCAGCGCAAATCATCTTACGTCTCCTTTCGCATGTACCACTCTAATATGTTCATATATAATTAAGTAGGAAAACGCGTCATTTGTTAGCAATAGATAGAGCAAAGATATACCGATGAGACTAAGAGGAGGGGAATGAAGCTGAAAGATCTGGGCTTCAAATCTTTTGGTCTACGTGAATAGTCGTGCTGATGATATGATATAAAAGCTAATGAAAGCTCAAATGCTGAATCAAAAAAGCAGCCTCTCATGCTCTAAGTTGAGATACGTAGAGATGAGAGCTTCCATTTTGATGACACACTATGTGACTTATACCCCCTTTTCGCTGCGTACCACGCATCACGGAGCTCCCATGATCCATTGTCACCGTTTCACAAGGAGCTCTCAGTCAAGTAAGCAGCAATAACAAGTGAAGTGATGTTTAGACTCTCTCCCAGACATGCATGACTTGTTATAGATGACTTCCAAGTGTCTATGGATAACATGCATGACCGTGTGCACGACCATAGTTATATGTTTTATAGGCATGTAGCCTGTCACCGCAGCGAATTTGAGCAAGAAGCGCATGATGTACCGTTCCGGCTCCATCCGGAATCGAGTCAGGTGTGAAGCGAGCGCAAAACGGAATATGATGGGAGGCTAGGGAGCACAAGTAGCATATGATCATACCAATGAACCAAAAAAAAGTTTGAGTACGACGTGATGAAAACGTGCGTATGCCTGTATATCAGCTGAATATCCCGAAGCAGAAGCAAAAGAAGGGAGTTTGGAGTGATGTGCGAGATACACTCGATGTATACAGGGGCACTTGGGAGGAAACGATACAGAAAAAAGGTTCTGTGAGATTAAATGAGAGAGAAGAAAGAGAAAAAGCGCACGCACGCTGACCACAGGATCGGCAGCGATGGGTCTGAGCACGGGGTCGGCGTCTAGCGAACGGTAGTCTATCGAAGGATTTATACTTCAGCACATGGCACAAAAAAGCAAGCCAAGGTCAAATCTCGCCATATTTACCCTTTTTCTTTCCCCTCTCTCTCCTTCTTTCATCTTTTATCTGCTCTGTTCCTTATCATGTATCAGTCGGTGGATCAGACCCGACGGAAGAGACTGAAGGTGGCGGCAGCGTGCACCGAGTGCCGGCGCAAGAAAACCAAATGTAACGGTGAGCAGCCCTGTGTGGGGTGCCAGAAAGCCCATGTCAGCTGTGAATACAACAATGGCCAGAACAGTACCGCTGCCTCTCTCACCAACTCGCAAGCTCCTCATCACTCATCGCGATTGCTAACATCGCAGCCAGCTTTGTTTGTCCACCCACGTGCGAAACAACTCCAACAAATACATCACCACCAGCATCAAGAGGATACTATTCAATCGATTGAGCAGCGTCTCGTAGTAATTGAAGATATTCTTAAAGCACTGCTTGCAAGCGTTGATACGATGCCACGTAACGCTTCTCACAAACTGCATACCGATGGCCTGGACGATAATAATCACGTTCCTGTACAGCTGGCACCTCTGTTAGCCAATGGATCGAATGTGTTCTCCTCTCTGACTCCTGATAATGTTTCTGCTGCGGCTGCGGCTGCGGCTACGACACATCGTGGCCAGAAACGACAACATTCGCCTCCTATAATACCACCAACCGAAGCTGTCGACAGTCGTGAAACCTCCTACCATCGACTTCAGCATCATAGGCGTCCCAGCATCCACAATTTACTAGCCATACCGGCGTCCTCACCACCAGGTTTCTCATCGACGTCTTCCAACCACAGCACCTCTTCCTCTATATCACCGCCGCCTTCTTCTAGCACCGCATGGTCTACTGTTGATAAATCTCATCCATCATCCCAAATATCATCTTCCCCTACCTTTCGGCAACAGCAGCCGCTTCATCACACACTCCATCATACCTTACCTTCCCCACAATTATCCTCGGCATTCCACAGAGTTCATTACTCTACCACGACTTCACCCCGGTAAACTACGTACTCTTGTATAGAAGAAAATGTAAATATCTGTCCTTTGTCACAAACAGTAGCTATATAAAACCTAAGTAAACTCTACTGCTCTGTGGTGCAACCGCCCTGCAGCGCTTCTGTGTTCCCTCCTAATGCATCTCAAATGACACATGACCTGAAGCCCGCCTTCGTGTCCGTGCCAAAATATGGACGCCACATCTTTGTATTCGTTCACGTACATACTGTATATATATACATATTGATACTACATATTTATATGATGACTTTTTATCGCCGCTGTTGTATATGGTGCGTATTGCCAAGTTATGCTTCCGGTACCAAGCTAAATAATAGGACTCATTTCTTGACAATGTTTTTTTGGCCGGGTATACCGTGCACAAACTTTTTGGATAAGGGAACGTGCATGACTGGTTGCTGGTCATGCGTGCCTCAACTTTTTTCTTGTACGGGCCGGCGGAAAAGATAGCGCATCTTTCCATTAGATCACAGGTTCAACAGCGTGGCGTCCTTTACGTCAATTTCGATACCCTGAGCACAAGCGACGGGCTAATCTTTCTTTCACGCTCACGCATTGATGTTTGTATGTATTGTTGCCCTTTTGTAATGCTATTGCCTTCTCACGAAGATAAAAAAGGATAAATATATTTTTTTCTCATCAAATTTGCATTCATGCGAACCTAATGATCGCACGGTACTGTACTTGTTTAAAGCACGTATGGAGCGCCCCACTTCAGGTGTTTCTCAGACGTGTGTATGCCTGCAGCCTAGAATAGAAGTAAAAAATAAGACAGCTGCTTCAGTAGATATACAAGTGAAACATTGACTCCTGAATAGGACTCAGTGCATAGTGATAATCTTTGCTCTTGACGTATTCTGTATGTACATGTCAAAGTTAGTTTTAGCTATCTGATGGCCCAAAGTAGTACGCGACAATGATATAGCTCAACACATATGCGGTGCGCTAAACATATGCTCCACCTCGCTATATGCACTCACAAGAGTATATTCCTTAAACCCGAGAACCCGAGAACACCATGCTACTTCGCGAATGGATTCAAAGAACGTGCAAAATTTTGCCGAGTTGGAAACCTCGGAAAACCGTAGTAAGTGGACAAGGACATGACTTCTGTTTGCATTTAAAAATATAGGGTTAATTTCAGCACCTACTTACCGAAGCAACTACATGTTGCTTAAGAGGATCACTCTACATCTAGCTTCAAATCCCTATCGAGAATGCCCGCTCCGCGTTACATAATCTGGGAAAGGCTACAAAGAAAAAAAACTTAGATACAGAGGAACTTCGACGACTGTTGTCAATACTTGGAGAAAACGAGGGTTTGGACTATAAGTTTAGTATTAGAGCGAGTGGGCACGTGTAAAGCATTCTATAACTGCCACTCTGTTAATCCTGTCATGATATCATTACCTCACCATAAGACTATGAAGCTGTGAGGATATATACCAGATACCCTGTATAATGATGGCGGTTTGTGCATGTGCAAGCACATGGATTTCGGGCTCAAGAGCTCTCCTACATGGATACATATGTACAAATGTATCTGCATACGCTGCGTTGGAGAAAAGAAGTGAAATGCATGGAGTGGAACAAGAACGAAGAGCAGGGCATAGTTATGTTACTTTTATATAAACCATATTTGTACCGCATCTTGCATTTTTGCTATGTATTCAAATCTAGCACGATTCTGCAGCTCAAGCTGTCCCATTTTCCGCAACATACGCACCTGAAAAGGAAGGGTATTGGATGGCAAAACAAGCAATGACTAACTTTCCCCATTCTTATATTGATTTAGGCTCTTCCTTGAGGGGTATTGGTCAGGATGACACATGGAGAATCGATTTAAAGGAAACACTACGTTCAAACTTCGTGAAGAAAAGGATATGAATTTATCTTGGTTTTTTTTCTGCGTACAATAGGGAAAACAACAAATATGGCGACAAAAGGGAATGACGAAGGAGAAGAAAGAAAAGGTCTACGTTATATCTCTTCATTTTTCCTTTACGCCTTCTTGCATGCAAGCTTATGTCCGTTCTTGTAGTCGGACACTTGGCAATCGCGGGAGCAATACCAGATGCTTCGGCAGGCGCCACAGCACAGCAGAGGCGAGCCCTTGGGCTTGTCCTTGGCGCTCTCAGCGCCACAGTTGGAGCATTGCTTGGGGTTGGGTGCATAGGGTGAGCGGAGGATACCAGCCTTGATGAGCTGCTCCATCTTGGCATTGTGCTGCTTGGAAGGTATGGACTCAAGAATGATCTTGCGCGCCTCGTCGGGCGACTCGTGCATCTGCACGGCCTGGCGCTTGGTATCGCTCATGCCAGTGTTGGTGCCATAGAGGAACTTGAAGCGCTTCTCCTGCTCGCGCGCAGTCTGATAATGCTTACGCGCCTCCTGCTTCTTGTTCTTTTCAGAGAGGAGGATGGAGAGCGAGTACTGGGCGTTAATGTAATCAGCAGTGTCTTCGTGACCGGTGGCCAAGTATTGCTTAAACGACCGAATAGCATTCTCACGCTCCTTCAGGGACATGTAGATCGAGCCCAACACGCTGTGCGCAACAGCAAATTTGGGATCGACTTGCAGACAACGTTCCAGGTCTTTGATACCAACTCTATACGATACAGAAAAGAAAGATAGATGTGTGTGAGAGAGAGATGATGCGAACACGAGGTGTACAAAAACCCAGCTCACAGGGTAGCCAAGTAATTAAATATTACCTCAGGCGGCCCAATGAGAAGTAGCAGGAACCGCGCAAGAAGAAGACGCGTGCGGGAAGATCGTCGCCGTAGGTGTTGATGGCCAAGGACAAGGTGGTAACGCTGTAATGAAGGGCAAGACGTGCGTGGTTGTTTAGAAGTTTGACCAACAAAAAACGACAAGCCATCCTCAGATCCTTCCATGCATTGAAGTTCGTTCATAGCTTACCAGTGCTGGTACTGTTTGCCAACCAACAGGATCCAGGCAGAGAAGAGGAGCGAATCCTTGATGAAGAAGCCTTCCTTCTGCTCTTCAGGGATGTGTTTGAGCAGAACCTTTTCATACTGCTGGCCCAAAATGAGGACGCGTTCTGACATGGGGGCGGCCTTGTCGTCCATCAGCCAGGCGCTGACCATAGTCTCAGCTGCCGTCTTGACATCTTCCTCGTGCTTGTCCAGCACATCTTCATCCAGAGAGCGGGGGATGGTCATAGCCAGGTCGTAGCCTTTAAGGAACGTCTGCTTGGCCTCACGGTAGCGCTTGACATCAGGATCGGTCGTCTCCTCCGACTTGCCGCGGGCATCCAGCAAATCGTAGGCAATGATGCGCTGAGAGCCTTCCAAGAAGCGATCCTGGTATTCACCTTCTTGCTGCTGAGCAGTCTGATCGGGAGTGACGACGGGAGCAGGTTCCTGGGCAGTAGACATGGACATCTCAATATTTAAGTGGGTACGGTATGTGGTTATTCAAGTGAGAGGCGAAAAGCGCGGAAAGAGGAAAGGGGGAGTGGAAAAAGATTCAGGGCAGGGAAAGGGAAAGGGCAAAAACGCGGAGGGCCTTGCTGCTACATGGCACGTACATTCCCCCAAATTGTTGTCCAATCACAAACCGCCATACATGTCTCGGGTCCCCCGACGGGCCCCACCCACGACGAACGTTTCACACCCGACCGATGCAGCAGACACAGCTGTCTGTGCTAGTCTTTTCTCTTTTATTATTTTTTTTTGTTGCAGTGGAAGAGAGGCAGTGAAAGCAAGGATATTGACTGTCTGATCGGCGCAGTGTGCTGCTCTTTTTTTTTTTTTTTTTTTTTTTTTTTTTTGGTTTTCTACATACTTAGCCCATGTGTGGTCATGTCATGTACACAAAAATTATAGACTTCTCTGCCTCTCTCCCTCTTCCTCTTCATCCTTCAATAAATGTTCGTATTTTGACTTGCCGTATTCGCTTGGCTTTTTCTCTTTTATTACTGCCATCAAGCGGCGACTGATATGCACACTCACCCAATTCCACTTTGATTTGTGCTACGAATAGGCTTTTTTTTTTTTTTTTTTTTACTTTCTTTCTTTTACTTGTCCTCCCCTCGGCTACGACAACCTGACCACACGTCTTCTTTCTCAGTAGAAGACTTGCTTCATCGTCCCCTTCTCTGCGCAACACCGTCACACACGCTCGCAGAAGCGCGCGCCCGCGGTAGAGTCTATCAATACACGAACAAGAGAAGAATATATGTGCGGGCATCGCTGGCGAGAACCGTATTGGAATTAGTTGGAACATGAGTGCTTCGTCGCCACTACTAGACAGCGCAGACGAGGATCCGTTGCCGTCGTCGGGCAAAGCTACCAAGGACAGCTTGCCCGGAGTTACGTCTGCGACGGTGCCTCATTTGCGCATTGATGAATCACCCTTGGTTTTACGCCCGAACAGCAGTAGCAGCCGATCTTCGCCATCCACCTCGCCCTCACCGCCCTCCTCGCCCAGCAGTCGAACCGCACCTGCGCCCGTTGCTCCGCCTCTCTACAGACTCACTCGGACCAGCAGACTCGTCAGTCTGCTCGCTATCGTGTCATCCTGCCTCGCCCTCCTTGTTATCCTCGACTCCTTTACCCACCACCAGCGCGATGCGAACGGCTGCCAGCCGACCCATGCACGCCCGCTCTATATCCGCCAGCAAGGCTTCGACAGCGAGATGACCCGTTTCGCCAGTAAATATGCTCTCTACCTCTACCGGGAGCAGGACATCGACACATCTGATCAAGTAAGTTACTATCTCCAGCTCCGTTCCAAAAAAAAATATACATTTATGTGTATATAAAGACGGTAATCTTGGCGCCCAGCCCTCTCTAACCCGACTTGTTATAGCCAACCGGGGTGCCTGTCCTCTTCATTCCTGGCCATGCAGGCAGTTACAAGCAAATACGTGCCATCGCGGCTGAAGCCGCTGCGTATTATTATCATCACTATGCCTCTGCCCTCGATTTGCAAGACCGTGGCATGCGCACACTTGACTTTTTTACTAGTAAGTCTAAAGTTCTAGTCCCCCCCCCCTCCCCAGCCATCAGGATCCAAATCATATCATCTTAACCCTCTGTTTTATATAGTCGACTCGCATGAGGAGTTCTCGGCCTTGCACGGTCAGTCTCTTCTCGAACAGGCAGAGTACCTGAATGACGCCATCGATTATATCCTTAAACTCTACCCAAACTCGCGCAAGACTGGTCTACGCATGAGCGAAAAGTTTCCTGACCCCTCCTCTGTGATCATCATTGGTCATTCCATGGGAGGTGTTGTGGCACGGACCATGTTCACGCTTCACAACTACCAACCTGGTTCAATCAATACCATCATCACCCTCTCTACTCCACACTTGCTGCCGCCTGCGCCCTTTGACTGGAAGATATCCAAAATATACGACGACATTCACCAGTTCTGGATCGACGGCTACACATCCGACCATCCGCGCACTTCGCTCAAGGATGTCACCTTGTTCTCCATCACAGGTGGCACCCTCGATAATATTGTCTGCTCTGATTCTGCCAACGTCGGTACCTTTCTGCCTTCTTCCAACGGGTTTACTGTTTTTACGACGGCCATTCCGCATGTATGGACCGGCACGGACCATCTCTCCGTGCTGTCATGTAACCAGCTCGTGCGCGTCCTTGCCAAGAGTATGCTGGATCTGGTGGATGCTACGCGCGTGTCGCAGACAAAACCAGTCCATGAGCGGATGCATGTCATGCAAAAGGCCTTCTTAAGTGGACTTGAAGATCGTGCCGGGGATGGGTCCGATCTGTCGCTAGGTAAGTCGGAAAGTAGGCCGTCGTTTGAATTTGATTTTGATTTCATTACTCGGCAGGCCCCGGACGACATCTGGACATTTTACACTTGGAAGATCGGCTCCTGCCGGCGGGCATGCGTTTGATCGTTACTAGTGACATCGACGCTGGAATTACCTTTTTGCCTACCTACGATGGCGCAGATGCCTTCTCCATTCTGACGGACTATGACCCCGATCAGTTCGAGCTGTTGGGCTGCACACGAGAAGGTCGCGTCCGTGCCGATACGGAGCGTGTGGCCTGTCGCACCATCTCGGGCGTAGCCGTCGATGTCCCGTCTTCCACGCCTTACGACGAACAGCCCTTTTCGGGACGCACATTCACCTTCGCCTCTGTCATGTTTGAAGAGCTGCGTGGCCATGAATGGCTGGCTGTCATGGACCATGGAAACAGCGGTGGCTTTTTGGTCGTCGAGCCCTACAGCACCACGGACCATACCCATCGGATTGATAAGAGCATGCTGGGTATTGCCCTGAAAGGCGTGCACCTCAGTCTAGAACCCTCGTTGTTCTCTACCGTCGTGATTCCTGCAATCGAGAATCCCATGCTCGCTTATCATCTCAAGGTATCGCGCCCATCCTGCCAGGCACAAGACAATCTGTTCGCTCCCTTTTTAAGGCAGTCCATTTCGAGCATGCACGAGTCCAAGTTTTATGTCAATCTCGCTGGTGACGAGGACGAGACCGATGTTTCCTTGCACGGTCGAACCGCGTTCTCTTCGAACGCGATTAGCCCGCGTGACCACGACCATCAGGGTCTTTCGATGCAGATATGGATGGATCCCACGTGCCCGCAACCGCTCGAGATTGATTTGGCCATCGATTGGTATGGGAGCGCCGGTCGCTTGGGGTTCAGAAATGGCATGATGCTGGCTGCCTTTGCCATTGTCCTCGTTGTGTCGATCTTTGCTGCTCAAGTTCAGTGCTACAACAAGACAGGTATATAAAGAAATGATCGACGCACGCATCGGGCCATGCAACAATCCGCTCACGTTTTCATTTTCCTAAGGCATCTTTCCCCATTTTGGCCAGGGTCTCGCGTACTGCATACGCCGCACGCTGCCGATTATGATACCCATGGTGGCTCTCTGCAGCATTTATCAATGCATATCCGTGGAGTCTTTGGCCCTCGACTCGCTGGACGTGGACTTGGTCATTCCATGGCACGATATCCTGGCTGGCAACACCGATCCTTTCTTTTGGTGGTTGCCCGTTGCTGGTCTGGCCGTGATCACCGGTATCATGTGTCTAATATGGGTCGTGGTCGACAGCGCCTTGCAGACGTGCGCCATCGTTACGAAACAAGTGCAGCTTATGTGGCCGTCCCATTGGTGGTCGCGCAAAGACGAGAACCGGGACCAGCGCTTCCAGCGGCGTGCAATCACGACTGTAGTGCTTTTTGTGCTTGTGGCGACATGTATACCCTATCAGTTTGTCTTTGTCGTCGCTTTCTTGGTGCACATTATCACTTGCGTTTATGCTAAGATGCGGCTCGGTAAATCAGAGGTAAGTCGACACAGCTACTGCCAATCCACGGGTTCTCATACGTTGTCCACAATAGAATCAAAACGCGTTAAACCGATATCATTACCTGCAGTCGATCCTACTACTTCTAATCACGTTGCTGCCGTTCAACCTGCCGATCCTCGTCGTCTGGATCAGAAACTTGTCGGTGTATTGGTTTGTGCCATTCTCGTCAGATCATAGCGTGTTCGCCATCGCACCCTACATGCTGTATGTTGAGCTGCTGACAGGACGCAAAATGCTGCCTCGCACTTCCGGGTAAGGGAGATCATGATACAAAAGAGAGAAAGGAGTACTCAGTCATACCATATTGTTATTAGAATCTCGAGTTTGGTGACGTACCTGGTTTTGTATGGGATGGTTGTCTATGCCTTCCTATACGGCATCAAGTACACGCATTCGCTCTACTTTTCTTCGAATGTGCTGATCATCTGGTTGCTGTTCCTGCACGGACGGCAATCGCATCATGGGCGCAAAGCGGTCCGCTATCTCCTAGATCACCTCCATCCTTTTAAGAGCAAAAAGCATTCATGAAGGATAACACACACACCGTATTTAATTAATTGATTGTACTTGACCACATCCATTTCACTTACACTCACGCTCGCACTCACACTCACATACTTACATACTTACATACTTACGCACATACTACAACACGTAAAACACACACACACGCTCTCTCTCGTACTTTTTCTTCCCTCTCAGTGCTGTAAAAATAAAATTGCATGACGTACTATTAATATTTTACCAAACACAAAGCCAGGGGAAAATAGGGGACGGAAAATCCTCCCTGTTTTGTGATACCGTACCATTTACCAAATGGGATTGAATCTGGATTATTGTGTGCTTCGCACGTCCTTATGGCCTACACAATTGTCGCTTGCTGTTAGTTAGAATTGGGCCCCTCAATCTTCTATCAGAGAAAAGAAAGAGAAGAGTGTGTGTTGATAGCAATATAGTGGTGTATAATAACCTCCTCACAACCTCTTTTTCTTCCTTCACTTCCTTTTTCTTCTTTCCCTCCTCTCCTCTTTTCCCAATTCTAATGCTCTTGCGATCCGCCTGAACCCGCTCTATTCAGTCCAATCCAGTACCGAAACTGTTTTATATACCACGCATTGAACGCCATTCACGATACAACATTCTTAATAATGTTCGAAGTGCCGTCCATCTTTACCCTAAAAACGAATTCTGCCTTTTGGGATCGCAACGAGTGGTTCCGACGCCATGGTTATCACCGGCCATTCGATAACTATCTTTTCCTGCAATGGCTGGCCAGTGCCATTGTCGACATTGGCTTCTTTTACTTCTTGATTCACTTTATACAACAGTCACCTCTCGACGAAGAGCGCGCCCTCTTGTCTGCACTATGGCACCCACCCGCGACAGCAGCAGCGACCGCGCCCACCTCCACGACCGAGTACTTTGCTTGGCCCATGGCACAGTGGGCATGGTATATCTTTGCTGCATTTAGTGTCGCTGTCAAGGTCCTCAGCTTGGTTACCTCGTTTATCGAAACCGAGGACCAATCAGTAGCCATGCAACGCGACCATGTCCCGCGCAGTAAAGCTTACGTTCGAAAATATGGCATTCCTGTGGTCGATTACCAGACGAGCATTTGTGGTATCTGCCGCATCAAAGTGTAAGCATATACAGAGTCTTTAGGCATCTTTATTCATGTGTGGTGTGTTCGCTTAGACCGCGAAGGACCCGCCACTGCAAGCTTTGCAACAAATGTGTCGCGGGCATGGACCACCACTGCCGTTGGCTCAACTGTTGTATCGGGGCAAGCAACTACAGGTACGCAAAAAGAAATCAAGAATATGAAGACTTGTTTACAAATAACATACTGCTAGGTTTTTTATGGTGTTGATCTCCACTGCATTTACTGCACTCGTCTGGTACGCTTGTGTGGCATTCTACATCCTGTGGTCAAGCTTCCGTCAGCAAGATATCTTTGCTACGCGAGGTAAATCACGCGACTTCCTTAGAAGAAAAGTTATATTCACCTTCCCTTTTTTTTCTCTCTCTCCTTTTACTAGCGGTTTACTACATGACTGGTCGAGAGACTCTCGCAGGCTGCTCAGAGACGATCATCAGTCGCGTCTATTATATTTGCATTTCTATCACACTCGTACTCGCCATTCTGGCCACCACCGCCGCAATCTCCATGCTTCGTTTGTTTCTTTTCCATCTGCGACTCGCGTATTTAGACATGACGACCGTTGAATACATCAACCATCCCAGTCGAAACTCGCTATTTAACGACGAATACGAAGACGAAGACGAAGGCTACAGCGATGGCCTAGACGATGAATTCTGCTTGTCCGACGAAGAAGAAGGCAATGGCTGGCGAGCTCAGTCTCAGTCGCCCAGCAAAACCCAGTATGCGTCGCGGGCGTGGCGCGTCATGCGCGCTCGTCTGACTCGGCCGTGGCGCGCACTGATGCGCAAGGGTTACTATCGTTACCAACGTCTCCAGCCCACGCACCACCAGCAGCAACAGCTGCCCGTACGATATCATCGGAGGACGCAGGTCGCATGCTGTAGTTTCTCTCCTGAATCTTACAGCAGACAACGACGACGACGTCGCTATGCCCCTGGTGGACCCGATTTGGCACGGGCATCGTCACGCTTGCATATGGAGGACATGCTAGCGACACGGACCATTCGGCCTGCCGTTCACCTGGACGATGACGAGGAAGAAGAAGCTCTCAGCCCTACTGCGGCGGGCACAATGGCGGGCACAACGGTAGGACCCAACTATGAAGACGACATGGGTCTCGACATGTCCATCCTGGACGAAAAGGAGGACACGGCTCTCGTGCCACGGAAAAGCAGCAAGGCTGCCCGATTGCTGGACATTACAGACGAAGAGGCACGGCGATTGGAGAGCTTTTTTGCCCGGAAGGGCGGTCAGCAAGCATAGCTTCCTTCTTATTATTATCATTTTTAACCACATATCATTGCACAAATACCATACCGCACTCCATTCCATCTCTCCCTCTATTTTTTTCTACACATCATAATAACAAATTGTTTGAATTCACTCTTGCTAATCACATGTTTTATGTTTATTTTTACTTCAAATATGTGAAGGTTTCAGTATTTACATTTTGGTGGTTTGTGGGATGTGAATGGGTGGAGGTGTATGACGGGGAGGCTTTACGATGATAAAATTTAGAAATCCAAGGGGGGATGGGCATGTGAATGGGTTGCTGTTTTGGGAGGAGTCAAGGGAGAGAAAGGAAAGGGAAATTCCCTTCACTTAGGCGGCCAGCTGGGTAATATGATCGGGAGTTTCGATCTTGTCCAAAAAGTGGGTATGGACGCCCTCATTCTTGGCTTGATGGTACGTACGCAGCAGGGTGTCGACATCATCCAGCGACAGCGGCCGGACGTCGGCAAGCTCCTTGATCTTTTGGGTGACAGCCTTGGCGTCCTCGTCCGTCAGTCCGAGGTTGAGCTGCTCAAATCGGTTCTTGACAGCGTTCCAGCCCGTCAAACGATGACCGATACTGACATACCGGGTCATACCAAAGTCCTGGGGGTTGAGAATCTCGTACGTCGAGGGGTTGTTAAGGATGGCTTTGGCATGGATACCCGCCTTGTGAGTGAAAGCACAGTAGCCGGTGATGTAGTTGTTGAAAGGCACGGTGACCTCGACAGAGTCGGCAACGATGTTTTCGACGTCGCGAATCTTTGTCAGGTCATACTTGTCCATAACAAACTTCTTGTCAGCAGCGTACATGCGGGCCAACAGACCACCCAAAGGAGTGATGCCGTTGCGCTCACCAATACCCAGGACGGAGGTGTCAATGTGAGTGGCACCAGCCTCGAGAGCTAAAAGAAGCGCGCAGAGTCAGTACGTTTGCTCTTGTTCACCCTTTCATAACTTACCAGCATAAGCGTTGGCAATAGCACAACCAGTGTCGTTGTGGAAATGGCACTCAATGTCGCAGCTGACGACAGAGCGGAGGGTGCGGACGAGCTCATAGACCTGGCGAGGGTTGGCGCAGCCGACGGTATCGGCAATACCGACACGGTTGACACCAATCTTGTCGACGGCCTTGTAGATGCTGAGGAGATCAACGAGATCGGAGCGGAACGAGTCCTCGGTGGAGAAGCGGACTTCGAGGCCCTTGCTCTTGATAAAGCTAATGACCTCAATCGCCTTGGCCGTGATGTAATCCATGTCTTTGCCGTGCGAGAACTCACGAAGGTAGCTGGAGGTGCCAATCACCACATCGAGGCCGTCCACACCAGTGTCGATGGCGAGCTTGGCATCGTCCATGTGGCAGCGGACGTGCGTGAGGATCTTGGCCTTCAAACCAAGATTTGAGATGACCTTGCAGTCGTGGCGCGACTGCTCCGAGGCGGCAGGCGAGGTCAGCTCAAGGTAGTCCACACCAATCGCGTCCAGCGCCTTGGCGATTTCGACCTTCTTTTCCGTGTCAAAGAAAGCATTGGCAAACTGCTCACCCTCTAATATCAAAGAAAACCCCAGATCAGAACATTGCTCTCAGCGAATTTGCTAAAGATGCACGGAAATTGGCCACACACTGAATGTATGATATATTCCCGCACACCAGGACTTTACATACCTCTCAGGGTGGACTCAATAATCTTGAAGTTGGAGACGTTGGACATCGGGTCGGGGTATTTGGGCATGTAAGGCGAAACGATGGGCTCGCGGGGGCGAGCGCTCTCGTTGCCGTTCTGGCCATTCTGGACACCGTTACCGTTTTGCTGAGCCATGTTAGAGCGAGGGGATTACTTATGAAAGTAGTATAAGAGTAAGAGGGATTGAATGAAAGAAAAAATAAGCGATGCATCATATATAAAGCTTCCAACTTGGGTACGATTATCTAGATGTGCAGTCACGCATGAACATCTTTGGTGGTCCGCTAGGGAGATCTCTCATGGAGAAAGGATTATCGGCTGAGTTTATGCTTCATCCATCTCTTGCCCATTTGAAGCGCGGACGTTACGTAACAAAAGTGAGACCGAACGCATAGAATAGCCACCGACGTCAACCGTCTTTCTATGCATCGCATCGTTTGAGACGATATATCATATAATATAATCTCGCATCTTGGCACCTGTTTGCATATACAAACCCGATCTATCAATAGAGCCTTTTTCCTTTCCATTTTGTGCACTGCTGTCAACCTTACACATTTTTGGATTCATGTACGCGCACTTTCTAAATCCCATCACATGAGGGGTTTTTTTTTTTTTTTTTTTTTTTTTTTTTTTTTTTTTTTTTTTTTTTTTTTTTGAATGAACTGCTTTACTATTGTATCGTCACAACACTCTTAACATTTTGGCCTCCGTATAATCCTTTGAGCTAGTACTCAAGTTTACGGTTATCTTCCCTCTGTAATAAAATATTTCCATCTATATAACTGTGATATATAGAGTGCTGATGGCTGACTTGACGCTTGTATTTTGATGTTCCAGGCACGACGAGCACAAGCGAATCACGGCGAGTGGGTGTCGATGCTAGCCCTTAGTGCGATTGTTGTACAGTAGTTACTTGATCTGGATGCAGTGTAGAGTATTATCATATTTCCCAAGCTTGTTACTCGCGAGTCTATTTTCTCATTTTTCTTTGCCATATCCTCCTAGAAAACTTCATGTCTCTACAGATAAAACGCAAGACATAGTGTAGTTGAGTCGAGCTGGGTGCCTTTTTTTGCATGCAACTTTAAGGTATATCTCTATGAGCTCTGATAACCTCTGCCTTTGACTGGAGCCCGTCCATCTAAAGCGATACGTAATGGGCCTGCAAAGGAGTAGCAAAGAGAGACATGGTGTCTATATACAGTGAAATTTATATTATGCTGTCTGGACGTAAAATTACACTTTGCTCTTTTCTTCTGTGCAGATCTCCCCCAATCGCTAGACAGATTCTTTACCATGAGCAGTGCTTACGGCTCAGGACGCTCGGTAATGCGTTTGCATCCAAAAGAAGTGCCATAATCTGACTGCTTGCGTAGGGTGACACTGATTACAGACGTAAATGGGATAAACAAGAATACGCAGAACGAGCCCGTGCTCGAGAGGCCCGCGATCGCACCAGTGACGAGAATGAACGGCGCCGACGCATGGGATTACCGCCCATCAAGGCCAAATCAGAGGAATCCGAAGACAAGAACCTCGAAACACTGCGCATGCGCGACAAGAAGATTGTGCTCGATGCCAATCTCGGAAAGACCCAGATTGTCCAGTCCGGTGGGGCCAGCGAAAATGCGAAGCAGCCGGGTTTTTACTGCAAAGCATGCGATATCGTCTGTAAAGACAGTGTCGGCTTCATGGACCATTGCAATGGCCGTAAACGTAAGTGAAAGTGGAGAATACCAAAGGAAAGAGAAGGAAAGATTAGATAAGGAAGCGCTGACAGGGTAGCTGGATTTAGATCAAAAGAACGTTGGCTTTACACTCAAAGTGGAGCGTGCCTCGGTCACGGATGTCAGTGAGCGACTGGCCATGCTGAAACGCAAAAAGGAGGAACCGAAAAAGGAATATGGTAAGAGGGAAATCCAGCTTCATGGAAGACATGCCTCGTTCTGACAACAGCACTTTGAATTAGATTTGGATTCGCGCATTGAAGAGTTGACACGTGAGGAGGAAGAGGAACGGCGGAAACGAAAAGAGCGAAAGCGACAGAAAAAGGAAGCCAAGAAGAGAAAGCAACAATCTGAAGAGCCCGAAGCAGTCGAGGGTGGCGGTGAAGGCGAAGATGAGATGGCCAAGATGATGGGTTTCTCTGGGTTTGGGTCATCCAAAGCTGAATAGATTGTTTGACAAATCCTCTTTCTGCCTTGTTGTTACTGGCACACATTGCCACTACTACTACGACTACTACGACTACTGCTACTGCTGCTGCTACTGCTACTCCATCTGCTGTGCAACGGGCGGTCCCTTCTGCTGTGCAACTGTCATCGATGATCATGCGTACACGTGTCGGGTTTCGACTGATCAGCGTTCCTCTCTCCCTCTCTCCTCCGCTATCTCCCCTTGAACAATGAATAAAATATACTAGGGCCCTGAACTTTATTTCCAAACAGGCAAAGGAAGAACAATCACTTCTTTTTCGGCGGAATGTGTATTTTTTGGGGCGTTAGCGAACAAAAAAAAATCTGTACAGTGAAAAGAAAAAGGGATGCAAGCATACAGATTAACATAATTAAGGAGTATTATGGATATTAGAAAGACTGGCCAAACGATCATATAAAGTAGTAACCATAGAAAAAGAAATCGGGGGAAATGGACATATAAAAATGAGAAAGATGCAACGATTTGGTGAGAATGAAAAAGAAAAAAAAAAGGAAAATAGGTGCTGTGTGATATGGGGGCATATGGTTACACTCGAACGCCATTATGATGATGGATAGGTCGTCACGAGGCTAAAGTCAAAGTCATTGGGTCCGAAAATGGGGTCGGACAGCCTCTGATGTGGTTGCTGCTTGTGGAGAACAGGCAGGTTAGGTGAGGAGGACAATAAAAAAATAAAGCAGCTGAGTGGTACATACCTCATCATTCGCGCTCCACGTTTGTTGAAGCAGAATGTCGTTTTGAAGGAGCAGATCAGCCGCCGCCGTCTGCGTTGTCGGCCATGACGACGCGTCCATGGGTACCTGAGTCGTCGGCAGATAATAATGATAGTCATTATTGTTGTTGTTCGAAAATGCACCACTGTCACCCTCAATGAATGGCTCTGCTTTTGGTAGCTGCATTGCCTTGCATGGTGCTGGTTCCACCAGATCTGCCACTAAGGCATCCACTGCGTTACCAAATAAAAAGGGCGCCGGCGGCGGGCCGTCCGAGTACGGCGGAGTAGCGGGTGTCAATAACGCAGGCAGATCCTCGGCTGTCACGACAGACGACGTCGTACTATTCTGGCGTTCCATGCACCACGCTTCCTGGGGCATCGTGTCCTGGACGTTGGTATCTTGAGGTGATCGTTGCTGGGGCTGCTCTTTTGCCTCGGCCACTTCTTTGTCGTCTTCTTCGGCAGCGGCGACCGCCTTGCGTCGCTGTGCCTTCACCTTGGCACGGCGGTTCTGGAACCAGACTTGAACCCCGCGCGGTGTCATGTTGAGGTTGTGCGCCAGCAGACGGCGAAGGTCGGCACTGGGCTTGGGATGCTCTCGGAATGTCCGCTCGAGAACTTTGAGCTGAGCACGCGTTGTGCGCTTGCGGTGCTTGACCTCAAACGGATTGTAAAACGAGGGTCGGAACGACCCATGCGGTCGATTCATGGGTTCCTGCGCATGGTGTGGTACGGGGTGTGTGTATGGGTGATGGTGGTGGTGATGGTGAGGGTGATAAGGGTCTAGGGCGGTGCGGGTCGTTCCAGGGAGGGCCATGGGCGTGGGTGGATACATCATCATGCTGGCGGCCGGGTGCGGGGACGGCGGTTGCTCCGCGCAACTGAGATACGATCTGTCATCTCCACCGCCGCTTGGCATGAATGTTGCACAAGATGACTCCTCTGCTACGCCGCATTCAGGTGAAAGCCACCTGGCGTTATCTTCCGCATAGCTGGGTAAAGTACAATAGCAAGCGTCCTGGCATGGGTAGCCACAACAGCAGTCGTTGGTCTCGGAGCTGGACGTAGCTGTTGGCTGGCAAGTATAGTCTGCCACGGGCATGGGACCGGCAGGCGTAGGGTAAGGCGATGGGAATGCTGGCACCTGAGCTTGCTGCTCAGGCAGCATGGCAGGTGCAGGTGCTGCTGCTGCCGCAAGCATCGCCATGTGCTGTGGCTGCTCTTCGAGACATGGCGCCATAGTGTTGAGGTTGTGGTTGTTCATAGAGTCGCGGTGGGGCCGCAAATACATTGTTGCATAGAAAAGAGGAAAAAAGGATCAATGTAAAATATTCAGTTGCAAGGTGGTAGTAACACAGATGGCGGCATGTAATATAGGTGGATATATGCCTATATATAGCGATGCGTTGTAATAGCTCAAGAACAGTGGGAATGTGGACAGGGAGGGGGGTTTGAGCCAAGGGGGGATGGAGAAGAAGGAAATTCACTGATGCAGAGTTAGGAGAAACTACGAACTCGTAATCTAGCCACTTCGACAGGACTCACAAGATCGGCTAAAAAGAAAGAGAGACAAAGAAAAGAAAGTGCTATCCAAAGAGCAGCCGGAGTTCACTGGAGGGCGGAGTGAGCAACACACACGCGTGGAAAAGACCCAGTCAAGCCAGTCCAAGTCTATCCAACCCGAGCAAACGAAAAATACACGCAGACAGATCTATACCGGGATACACAACTCAAACGAAAAAGCGGCCCGAAGAGAAAGAAAAAAAACTTTCGGGGGATAAACAATGTGGGAGAAGAAGAAGAAAAAAAAAGATAGGTGTATATGGCACGTTATCAGACCATGCGATGAAGCAGTGACAGCTGCAGGTAAAAATGTATGCATATCTGGGGGTCTTACTACTTGTTTCTTGTTTCCAGCTCGTTCGTTCATAATGCTTTTTTTCCAGCCACCAGGGCCATGTTGTGACGAATGATGGCGCATCAGGCGATTTGCATTGGCTTATATATTTTGGGGCATCCATTTCTCTCTGTAAGGGCGGGCTTCCTCTTAAATTTTTTCAGCATGATGCCCGTCTCAGAGCTTTTTTTTTTTTTTTTGCTCCATCAATCCATGCAACAAACAAGAGAACCATAATAGTCTCCTGCATACCTTCATTCATCATATATGAGATATCTTACTGGAAAAATACGCGCGCACATGCACAAAAGTATCGCGACTTTACATGTACCATGTACGGTCTTCAGGTACATAGGACGCGTATATCCGCTAGCCGTTGGGTTCGGTATGCTTACCTATCTGTGTGCTTTGAGCCGAGAAGAACAAAAAAAAAGGAAGAGTATACCTGATCAACGTCCTCTTTACTATCCATACGAGGTTTATTTTTTTTATATTTCTGAGCTTGACATTCCTTGGTTGCGATTCTTTGTTTTGTTTCTACGTACATTTATAATCAGAAACCCCTTCCCCTACAATTCTATATATTCTAGGAAGTATGGCACTCTTCGCTTATACCTACTGATGTATCTACTAGACATATTGCTCGCTCCATCTGGATAAAGTGCTCGACGTAGAGTCATAATGTAAAGTAGTCCGCGTCCTTCACAGCGAAGGATCTATAAGTGTCATGGTGTGCTATGAGAAAAAATGGGACCATCCAATTACAGATTATGATAAACTCAAATGCAGCGCGCCCTGGTGAGATTGTCATGAATCACAATGTTGACAGAAAAGATGCATTCCTGGTGCATGATTGCTGATTGCGTGCGCGAGTACCTATCATGATCGGGTTTCTTTTCTTTTTTTTCTTTTTTTTTTTTTCTGGGACCCTACATGGGGATAGTTTACCCCTGAGTGCCCTGACAGAACATAAAAAGGGTAACTTCGAATGCATTTCTACTCTTGAGAGCTAGAAAGTCATATCATATCATCGTGCCGTTTTCGCAGCGTTCCACTGTATCTCGTCGGGTTTTTCCCCGGACATCATACTTTTATATTTTAGTGCGAAAAAAAGAAAACAAGCAAGTGAAAGGATGGTTGCAGGTTCGCACACGTGACGCATGCATATGTTTTTCCCAAGTATGATTGACGTCTGCCGCTATTGGTCGGGTGCATGCATCTGCCTCGGATCCGGGTTGTCATGGTGTGAGTGACGCCGAAAATGGGTTAAAGAATTTCATTGGATGTCCACCATAAGCTTCGTATGTCCTGGCAAGTATAGCAGGAGTCTCAATGGCGTGTTCCATCGTGATGAGCAAGATGAGCATGGGGCGCAACTCTGGCTTGAGCGGTCGTGATGAGCGTGTGAAGCTGGTGGAAAGAAGCGAAAAAATGCTACAAAACCAAGGAACCGGGTAAAGGGGGTTCAGAGTATCATGGAATTGACAACATCCACGTATGAATCGACCGTTTTGCCTCCTGTGTCACGCGTGCGCGCCAAATATTTCAAGAGAGGATAAAAAAAGAGAAAGGGCGCAATAAGTTATGCCTCCTAAAACCTGAAATTGACCCCGGGTAGGACCTATGAAGATAGCACACAGAGAGAGGATAAGAGGAACGTGGTGCCGCTGCAGTGACGACAAGACGCCAAACTGAGACAAGGCGTGTGCAGCGAAAGGGATGCATCCCAAAAGCAAGTCATTATGGCTTAAGGCTCGCTCTCTATGTTTCTGCGTGTGTGTGCCTTATAATTAATTCCAGAGTCGTTTCTCGGTTCCATGTAGGGCAGCTCGGTTCATGCGGCGGAGATGGGACTTTTTTTTTATACTCGATAGTCAGTATACACACAGAAGAAAAATTTGCAAAGGCTGTATCGCATAGTACGAGAACCATCACATACATATAGGAAGGAGCCAATGCAAGGATGTGTGCATCATGTGCTACGCGATATACAGCCGGATGATGCCATGCGTGGGCGGGAAAGAATAAACGCCTCACTCATCAGTAGCACAACTAAAAATGCACGCGCGCGCGCGCGCTGATGTATGCTGCGACTTGCAGACCCTAAAAATGTCCGTGAACCCAACGGCCGGAAAATGCCTGCGTAACTTAAACTCGAGCGACGAGTGATAGAGTTCGCTGTTGCCATTTTACTGCACCTATTTGTCTCAGTTTTTTCTTTTCTTATTAAGCTCATGGAGACGACACGTTCGGGTGTAATTAATATGACAAGCCAACTTTCGCATAAAAGTCGGCATATCGGAGAGAGCATTAATATATAATGACATAAAGGTCGATAAGAGACTGAGACAAATCATATATCACGCCCGACATAAATTCAGGAGGTGTTGATCAGCAGAGCTTCTCCCTTGAATTGCCCTTGGTGGCAGCTCTCTTCGAAGAAGGCGCGCACGCACGCTTGTAAAAAAGGGCGTTATATTTAGTCTCGCCAGGTCTGCAAGCACTAGAACCCCTCTCTTTAGTTTTTTCTCTATTCCTCCAATCTATTTTTCCCGTCATTCTTACTTCTTTCTTTCCTCTTTCCTTCTCTCTTTTTTCCTTTCATTCCCTTGGTTATCACCATTTTCCAGCCACCTTTTCGCCTACTTCAGCAGTGGTCCTTGCGTACCCTCTTTGGATCTACTGCGCACCCGATTCATCGAGCAGCACTTGACATATATCGCTTTTTCACTCACCGTTTCGTATTACGCCCCGCGTTCAAAGTACTCATGACATCTTTTGCACCTCCTCGATTGGCTCAATCAAAAAGCGGTGTCGATGTCCTCTACGACATGAAACATGAGCAGCTTCAACATAACGAACAAGCTGCTGTCAGTTTTTTGAATGCCGTCCTAGAAGACCACCCCGACATTGTGCGGGAAAACCTTCACCAAGAACTCAAAGATGGTGTTTTGCTATGCAAGTAAGATCCTGTTTCCTTTAATTTAATCGTCGAAAGGGAGAGTCGAGTGTATGTGTGTCATGGAGGTTATACGTCGTACCTGGCATGGTGCCCTAAAAGGCGTTTATGCACTCTTTGTGCACGCCGGGCAAGACCATGTCTCAACGGAGAAAAGAAAAAAAGAAACGGGATGAGGAGGAAGAGGAGGAGCTTACGCGATGGCGAAAAAAGAGAGCGAGGAACCGCATCTTAGCCTGCCGGACCCATTCTTACTCACGCATAATTTCTGTTGCTTTCTGTTAGCCTTGTCAACAAATTAAAGCCTGGCACAATCAAGCATGTTGGCCAAAGAGACCTCTCCTTCATCAAGGTATTGTTTCTCCCACCCCCACTCCCAACCCAAATGGGTCCATAGCATGAAGCTAATTATTGTGGCAAAACAAAAAACTTGCATCATTATTATACCACTACGTAGATGGATAATATCACACGCTTCTTGCAAGGAGCGCGGCAGGTAATGCACGCAAATTGCCTTGAAAAAGGCAACACAGTTCAGGTTGGACTCATGCGGGGGTTGTGCTTGACATTTAGCTCGGATTGGAGGATTCTCAGCTTTTCGACACCATTGATTTATTTGAGGCCAAAGATATGCCTGCGGTATGCACAGCTTTTTAAGAACAATGGAACAAGCGCGCTGACATGATACTGCATATTATAAAGGTTGTCCAAACCATCCTGATCATAGCGCAGAAATACTCGGTTTCAAATGATAAGGAGTCCGTAGCGGACAAGGAGTCCGGAGAAAAGATTGCGGAAAAGGAGACAGTGCAGGCAATCGAACTCAACGAGAAGGAGACAGGTAAGCTCGCACATAAAAAGAAATCTTTTCAAGGAGTTAAGGAGCTCACTTATATATCGGATCCTGATGTAATTGCAGACAATAATGATGGCAACAGCACAGACAAGGCAGTCAGCTCGTGGGATGATACCGGTTTAGGAACGTCCGATGATCCTGCTGCGCACACCTCGCCACATTATCGCGACGTACGCGACATCTTTGGCACAACCGACAAAGACTCTCTTCGGGTATCAACGCAGGCTATTGGCCGTGCACAGACATCGGTGGATATCACACGGCAATCCGGTGGTGATGACTGCGCATCCTTTAAGCGGCCGCCCAAATCGCCGCTGCGGCCCATGTCAAAACCCAATCAACGTAGTAACAGCATGCGACGCGCGCATCGCCGAAGGAAGAGTGCCGAGGACGTGCGCTCCAACCGCCGGCCCTCTGCGCCTGCCTTCTCATCTCAAAGCAAGGCTGGGGTCAACGTAAACAGCGATATCGTGCCCATGTCACGCACCTCGTCTGCATCCTCCTGCTCTTCTTTTCTATCATCCACATCCTCCAGCAACTCGTTCCCCGAGACGCCCATCACACCGCCTTCGCGCCATCTTCACGAGGGTGAGCAGACAAAGACACGTAGTAAGTCCATGGACCATCGCCGTCAGAGTCTGTATCTGCAGCACCAGCAACGCCATGCGGATTACCAGGAGGAGACAACCACCAACAGCCTCGGCCGCAAGCTCGACCGCCATCTCCTTAAATCTATGGAGGCTATCAAGCAGGACGAAAAAGACCGGGAGAAGCTGATGTTGAAAAGCAAGGACGGTTTGACCCGTGTGCAATATGTAAGTTGGATTTCTGACCTTGGCGCGACCCAGCTAACCTAAACAACAACTCCTGTAGCAACTGGGCAATTGCATTGGCAAAGGCCAGTTCGGCTCAGTATACCGTGCGCTCGATCTTGGTACGGGTGAGACCGTCGCTGTTAAGCGCATTCGCCTCGAAGACGCCGAGCTGGATCAGGAGATCATGGTATGCATACAATCTGGGCCTATCCACACCAAAACTCGTGCTCACATTCAGTTTCCGTGCTGTCCATAGAAAGAGGTCAGTCTGCTTAAGACTTTATCCCACTCCAACGTCATCCAGTACCTGGGATTTATCCGCAGCAAGCACCATATCAATATTGTGCTCGAATATGCTGAAAATGGCTCGCTCATGTCGACCCTCAAGGCCTTCGGCTCCTTCCCCGAGAAGCTTGTCGCTTCTTTCTGCATCAAGATCCTGAATGGCCTCGAGTATCTCCACGCCAACGAGGTCGTCCACTGCGACCTGAAGGCAGCCAATATCCTCACAACAAAAACAGGTGACGTCAAGCTCTCTGACTTTGGCGTCTCCCTGAACCTCAAAATCAAGGGCGCCGATGCTGGCTCTGTCTCAGGCACCCCCAATTGGAGTAAGTAAAAGCCAAAAGAAGTAAATGCATATGCAAGTGGGCTTACATGTCTCTATGTGCAGTGGCACCTGAGGTGATTGAACTCAAGGGCGCATCTACCAAAGCCGATATCTGGTCCCTGGGCTGCACGCTAGTGGAGCTGATTACGGGCAAGCCGCCTTATGCTGACATGATTGCTATGTCGGCCATGTTTCGTATTGTCGAGGATGACTACCCACCCATCCCGGAAGGTATCTCGCCCGAGCTCCATAGCTTCTTGCTGTGCTGCTTCCAAAAGAATCCTCACGACCGGCCCACCGCGTCGCAACTCAAGGAGCACAACTGGATCAGGAACAATCAGCGCAGGATGAAAAAGAACGACACAGCCTCAAATGGCCTGTCGAGCTACCTGGATCAGCAAAAGCGTAATGCAGCCAAGGATGGACACGCCAGTACGACGAGCAGCCGCGGGTCTCGCCGCCGAAGCAGCCACCGCGTCTCGAGTGCCACGTACGACAGCGCGTGCCATCCGTTGGATAACGCTTCGGTCTCGTCGCATCACACCACAGGTCATCAAAGTCACCAGCATCATCCTCATCATCACGCACAGCCGCCCACACCGTCTCGCCGCTCTATCGAGCGACCCCGCTCGGGTATCTATGAGGCGCATACCCCGATTGCTATTCCGCATGATTACATTACCCACCGTTTTATCCAAACGTCGTTCGGCAAAGGTATATGCTTGATGCTGCTTTTCCTCACAATTTTGCTTACGCTGTATTATTTATAACCTAGCCGTCGAATGCAAAGTATGTGGTGACCTAATCAAATCACAGACAATCTTTTGCGAGGCATGCGCCTTGATTTGCCATGAGGAGTGCAAGAAGCTGGCATTTTCTTGCCCTCCCAAGGTAAACGACCAGCAACCTTCTTACGATGTATGTATCAATTTCGAAAAAAAAAAAAAAGAACTTATGACTCATATACATACACACCTTTCCTCTCTCTCTCTCTCTCTCTCTCTCTCTCTCTCGATGACAGTGGGTGTTTTCAGCCAAGATTTACAACCGCAGCCGGGATGACCGGTCAGGCTCGCAAGACTCGGCACGCAGCATGCCGGAGGTGACACTCAACCGTCAAGACATGTTTTCGTCTCTCGAGAATCATCCGCAGGCGGAGAGCATCCGTAAATATTCACGAGCGCTCGGCTTGACACCGCAGGAACAGCGCGCCCTCAGCCAGAACCAGGCTTTGCTCTCTCATACCCTTGCGCTCCAACACATGGAGCCAGAAGCAGTCAAGACCTTGATTAAAAAAAGCAACAAGGATCGCAAGAAAGGCAATGGCTCGGACGAGGACTGCATCATTAGTTAATTCTGTGTAATGCTCCATATCTTCTAGTTTACTCTTCCTTCCTTCCTTCCTTCCTTCCTTCTTTCTTTGTATACTTGTATCTCCTTTTTCTTCTTATCCTCCTTCCTTAGTTATTCACCTTTCTCTTTTCTCCCCTTTTTATTGCCAATCCTTCTTAATTCCAAAACAATGAACGCTCATACATATACTGTGTCCTGATAAAGTCATTATCCTGCCATGATATGCATGAGTAACAGCGGATGGGCTGCCTTTAGTTGATATTTTGAGAAAGAAAGTGCGATTCACCCATGATGGTGCTCCTATTTCGGGCTGCTTTTGTCTCTGCGAAGTGTGTACAACTAGCATAAAAGTAATTTCAGCGTGTATTTACAATCAAAAGTACAGGTCTGGTGGGATGAAATGAGGAGTGTAAGGTGCCTGTGGCTGTGCCTGAGTTTGAGCCTGAGTCTGAGGCTCTGCTCGAGTTTGTGCTTGGGCTGGGTATGGAGGCATAGCAGTCGGGAAAGGTGGAAAAGGGAAGAATCCCATTGAAGATGTGTCCAGAGGGGCCAATTGCGGCGGCGGTGGTGGTGGTGGTGGTAGTTTTCCTGAAATATTACGCTGCGCTACAGCAGCCGTGGGTCGTTCTCGCTTTGCGATAGGCTGTGCCTTTTTCCGTTTCTTGGTTGTCGCAGACGCCTGTGTTTCTTTTTGCTTCTCCACCACGGGCAGTGTGGTCTTGACGGCGGATGGTGCCGGTTGGGGTATGTTTTCACTTGCCCGCGTCTCTTTCATTTTGGGCTTGAATTCTAGCTTCTTGTCTTCATTCAGTCTTCGCGCGTGTTCATGCTTCTCCAGTCGCTTCTTCTCATTTTCGCTGAGCTCTTTGCGGAATTCGCTGTATGTCACATTCTCAGGAAGCGGCAATAGTTCCACATGAGTCGCCTTGAGACGGTCCAAGAACGCCGTATCGTCCGGTCCGATCAAGTTCACGGCAATACCAGATGTACCTAAGCAACGATCAGTTCCATATCTAAAAAGATTCCTGTCGGACATACCGAATCGCCCTGTACGGCCCACGCGATGCATGTAGGTCTCGATATCGTCCGGATAGTCCATATTGATCACCAGATTGACACGGTCAATATCAATACCACGCGCAATCTAAATGCAAGCCCGTGAGCGCAGAACAGAGATACGTCTCATCGCATACTCACCAGATCGCTGCAGACAAGGACCCGAAGCTTGAAGTCACGCATCGCCGCCATGGTCTTGTTGCGTTTTTCTTGGCTGAGACTGCCACTGATGCTGGACGCGGTCCAGCCAAGGTCTGTCAGCCATTGAGACAGTTCATAGGCCCTAATGACTGCATCAGCACGTTGTTCTCCCTTTCTCCCGGTCTCTTTTTCCTCTTTACCTGGGTAGATTCTTGATAAAAATCATGCACTGGTGGAACGGGATTTTGCTCAGTAGATCAGCAGCTGCGTCAAACTTGGCCTTGTACACCCTCAAAGCCTTGCGTGCATCGATATCGCCTGGCTCGAAGTTGACTTGCAATTCCTTGACATATTGCTGAACCTCTGTATAAATTGTAAGATAGATGTATGTGTACGGTTAAGTAATTTTAATTACCTTCAAGAGAAGGCGCCACATCGGTCGTGAGCCGAACCATCTGCGGTTTTTTCAAAAAGTGGCCAACCGATTCCAATAGCTCGGGCGTAAAGGTCGCGGATATGACGATGCATTGCTTGGAGCGAGGCATTTTCTGTAGAATGTAGCTGAGGGTGGTCTCAGTCAGTGCGTTCGCTGTTGCGAGTAAGGTCTTACTGTGTTTGATCTTCAAAGACGCCGCTCATGAGCTTATCTGCCTCATCCAGCACGACCAATTTGAGGGTATCGGTGCGAAGCTTCCTCTCCTCGATATGCTGCATTAAACGACCTGATCATCCTCCTGAGTCAATGCCACTGCACTTTTACATGATTCCTAATTTCGTTACCTGGTGTGCCTACCAAGAGCTGAGCTTTCCGCAGGCGATCCATATCGTCACGGACGTCGAGGCCACCGATCAAGGCTTCGCACTTGAGCCGCGGCATATGCTTGCCGAGGTCGCGCATAACGTCGCGAATCTGCAAGGCAATCTCGCGGGTGGGTGCGACCATGAGCACTTGTGGATCGGGGCGTGCAGGGTCGATAGCCTCGAGGGCCACGACGCCAAAGACGACGGTCTTGCCTGTGCCTGACTTGGCCTGTGCAATCAGATCGACGCCGATCCGACCGAGGGGGATGGCCTGCAATTGTATAGGCGACGGTCTCTCATAGCCTGCTTCCAAGAGACCGCGAAGCAAAGCCTTGTTGCGTACCAACGTGTCGAAATCGACGTCCTGGCCCGTGTCAACGTCGCGGGATCGTTTTTGTGCCATCGTAGAAAAGGGAAGAGAGCATGGCTGCGGGCCTTCAAGTCAGCCACCACTTGCATTTTTTTGTGTTCATTCTTTTCTAATTTTTATTTTCTTACTTTCACCTGCTCATAATACAACTCACATAAACATACCATGGGAAGGTAATCGGGCTGGACCGCAATAAAGTGTAGCTCTACGAGACTCACACTAGCCTACTCTAGACTTCGACGATCACGCACGCATCACAGCATTCGCGACACATACCGAAAATACCGTACCCGGAATTACACTCGGGATTTGGATCAGATCCATGAAGACATTAAGCCTGAGAACATTGACAAGTTCAAGAACCAAGCGATCGACGCCGATCTGCCCGGTCTCGGTCAAAACTACTGTGTCGAGTGCGCGTGCGTAAAAAATAGCAGCTATCCATGGCGTGATTTTTTTATTGACCCCTTTTTGTTGTTCTTATTACAGTCGTCACTTTATCAGCCAGGATGCACTAAACGAACACATTAAAGGCAAGACGCACAAGAAGCGAGTCAAGGTCTTGAAGGAACAGCCCTACACGCAAGCCGAGGTAAGCAGTCGTAGTGATATAAAGTTCAAAGGACAAAGGAGTAAGGGGTCTGTAATAATGCTTGTCAAATCTATTTATTCAAGGCCGATGCCGCCGCTGGACTGGGTAAGCCCGATAATGGCAAACGAGGTGGCCGGTCATTGGTAAAGGGCGACGTAGAAATGGCAGACTAAAGAGACCATGTACTGTACATACACTGCTTTGTTTATGTTTATCTTCCTCTCCCTTGTTACCTGCATCTTGCATTCTTTTTCTTTCTTTTATTGCTTCTCTCATAATATATATAAAGTGATCTCGCGTCTTCTCATATCCTATCCATCGTCTTTCTTTTTGTGAGAGAAAAACTTGCCTACACCCCTTTTGTATTAAACGACAACAGGATCAAGTCTACTAGACATCTCCTTATTCCCTTCCGCCTCCATCCCCTTCCTGCGTCTCTCTCTTTCTCTCTTCACTTTCCGTCTTTTCTTTTAGTCCCCTCAGTGATTCATTCTTTCTTTCTCTTATTCATTATTTTTTCTTGATAAGGGATACTTCTCTCTTTCACGCATTTCGCTTTGCTGACGCTATATACACACTGCGTTGACATGGCAAATGACCAGTCGCCGTCAACATGGGCTTTCCGCCGCAGAGCGGCATCTGTACAGCTCCTCCGCAAGCCCTCTGGGCTGATTGATAATCACCTGCTGCGCAGCGATCATCACCACAGTGCTTCTCCACAGCCACATTCTCCTAATGAACACCACCACCACCACTATCCGCACCATCAGCACCACCCAAGTCAGCAACGCAACAAACGCTTCCATCGTTGGATGGCGTGCTTTGCTTTTGTCGCGAAATTGAAACCCGCCACGTCGAAAAATAGAATGCATACCGACGAGGACGGCGACGAAGATAAAGAAAATATGTCTTCTTCGTATCCTTCCTCCGCAGCCCAGATACGTCGCCATAGCAGCGTCGTCGTATCCCAGCGAAGCCCCCGAACTGCTATGTCTGCTATATTTGATCCTCGGCCTTTTTATAACCAAGGCACCAACGATTCCATCGGTAACATAGAGGAAAACCAAGGTGAAATAATTTTTAAAGTTGCTGATCGACAAACATGATTATATTAGCAAGTAGCATTCATCATCCCGAAACGCCATCGTCAGCGTTATCCCCTCCGCCACGGCACGCCATGATTAAAAAAGAACGAGCGCAGAGCATGACACCCGACATGTTACCACGCGACAAAAGCCATCAAGATATGATGCATACACCGATACCCCGCCGATGCATTACCCCCACCACTCGAAAGCTTGCATTACGTCTTTCGCTCGATGTGGATCAACACTGCCCCGTCATGGTGCCCACAACGTCTCTCTCCAGCAACAGCAATCGATCCGACACAGGCAGCCAGCGTGGTGCGATTGATGGAGACGAAACAGCCAGCAGCGTGACCATCGCCTCCTCCTCCTCCTCCTCCTCCTCATCATCATCATCATCTGCACAAAGTCAGCAGCAGTCTCCAGTAATGCAGCCAGACGTGCATGCAGATCCGATGAAACCCGTGAGGCCTTTATCATTTGCGATGTCCAACACGCACTTTGCACATACATCTCATCTCGACGAAACACAGTCCGCTATTGTAGACGCACCTCCCTCTCCCTTGCTATCCTCGCTGCAACCGTCTTCATCTTCCGACAAGCCGTTATCGCTCAAAGAGCGGCGACGGTGTCACCGGCCCCTCAGCCTACCCCGACTTGAAAAGCTCAGCACTACGCCGACGACAACGGCAGTGACGGGCAGCAGCTGCAGCAACAGCCGTCGTTCCTCCATGTATATCCCCACTCAGGGTAGCGACAACGAGAGCGCTCGTGATGACGAGCGTGATAATAGTTATGGCGACAACAACGACGACGACAATGATGACGGAGATACCAATTATGAGCAACTGATTGACGAATTTCAATTACCCTCGCAGACCCGTTTGCCGCCCACCGCAGCAGCAGCTGCTACTAATACTTCTGTGTACATATCCGAGGTGGCTAGAGAAAAGGATCAGGAGTCGTCAGAAAAGGAGACACGCCATCTTTCTCATCCTCTCTGGCTGTGCCAGCCCAAGACGAGCTACTCGGAAAAAGTTTTACCGTCCTTCCACAACAAGATGCGATCGCTTTCTCTCCAGGCACCGACCACTTCTCGCTCGATGGACATTGTACGCGACAAGCTATCCTATGACGCCGTCGTTGCCCGCACGCTTCAAAAAAGGCCACCATGGGCACGGGCAAGGGAAGGGGAGATGGCCAAGGAGAGCCAGGATCATTTCTGCGGAGACAGTCATACTCACCAGGAGACCAAGGAGCTAACAAGTCATAATTATCAGCATTATCCACACCATCCATATCATCATTACCAGCATCGGGATTCTGCCGCCGAGGACGAAGGGCCTTCTTCGGGCGATTTCTCCCCCTTAAAAAGGACTTCTCAGGCGTCCGTTACACCGTCTTCCGAATGCGTTCACTATTTTCCTCCCTCACCTAATTCCCTCGGCTAGTCAGTCTGGTACTGCTGGCCATCTCCCGTTTCACTATTCACTATAGCTAGCCTACAGGGTGACTTTTCTAGTTAATCGTCATGGACTAAATTCCACTTTTTTTTACATACCTAAGCGACTCATCTTGGAGGTTGTTGACTTGCTAACGGCGCATAGCTACGACCCCACCTACGCGTTTGCGAGTGAATGTGTTTTTGAGTCACCGCTACACAGCGCCCATTTGCATATAATTGCGCGGTGGGTGAGGAGCAGACATTGGCGGGAGGACACACGTTGCGGGGGTGCGGGTTGTAGCGGCGGGCACCATCATCGGATGCTTATGATAATTGACGCCAATGGAGAAGAAAAGTGTACGACAGGAAGAAGGAAGACTTTGAAAAGGTGCCAAATTCATTGTGGAACACCTAGAGATCTTCAGTTACGGGCAGAGGAAAAAGCACAGAGGAATATCTAGCGGAAGGGACGGCGAGCTGACGGTAGGCAGTAAGGCGCAGATGTTGGAGAAGACAAAAGTGAAGAGACAAAGCTACGTATATGTTGGACGAAGGATAACGATACCCTAGCTGATGTACCCTTGACGGAATATTAATATCGCACACCGGTGCGATATATAGTTGAACAACCGACCAAAACGTGGTAGAGGCACTTGAGATGAGCTTATACTGCCTATATTGCCCGGGTTGATTTGTGATTTGTAGTCATAATTTTTCATGAGTGTACTTACCAGAAAAATCTCGATCGAGGACACCAATTGTAAAGAGAATAAAAGGAAATGAAAGAGGAGAAGTATATCATGAAAGAACGCACGTAGATCAACTTTGATGTGGTTATACGGGTTCCGTGCACTTATGGAAAAGGTTCTCTCGCGTTTAAAGGATCTCATTGGTTTTATCTGCTATAGGCCTTCCGACTGTGCCAGAATCCGAGATAAGTCTCTGCGTTTTCACACTTCATAAAATCCTGCGCTTATTTGCGACTTTCCTACTGTTATTAGAAGGAGCGACGGCAACTTGAATATAATGTTTCTCTTTGACAGGCGGATCCCACAGCTATGAAGTGAAAAGCCTGCTTAAGGCAGAGGCGGCACGGAGTTATTAAAACTTGCTTCCTTTCGATATCTAAGAGCATGTTTAGCTTGGAGGAGTTCGGACCCTGATCCAAGCGTGATCTATGTCCCGAAAGTGAATTATTTTCTGGCCGGTGCTAAGTTCTTTTGGCTGGGAGAGTCGGTGCAGATGATTATCTGCAACAGAAGAATCGTTGGCACCTGCCAGAAAAATTATCTGCACCGGCTGTCCCAGCCAAAAGAATTTATCTGCACTGACTGTCCCAGCCAAACGAATTTGTCTGCACCGGCCAAAATTATCTGCACCGACTGTCCCAGCCAAAAGAATCAGCGACCTGAACAAACAGGCACCGGTCGACTTCACCATGAACTCACGTAGTATTTGGAACACGCGGCGTATACACGGAGCCAGGCGAAGGTGTGAAGGCGAGCCATGTGAATATCCGATCGTGCTTGAACAAGGTGCCTTGCAGCGCCATGGATCTAAGCCGCGAGAAGCAGGTCTTGATGGAAAATATCCTGCCATCCACCATCGTAGGCGAGCTGGGTTTTTGACCGCGAGCCGGCGTCGCACGCGTTCACACGTCGCGCAGGAGGACTCGGTGATTTGGAAGCTCACGCGGCCTGCCTTTGAAGAAATGCTGCAACCGTTTCTTGCTATGGCAAACGAGTTTATGCTGTCTAATATCCACTTTTCCTTGGAGCGATTGAATATCATGACGCGCTATGTGCATTTCAGCTTCATTGAAATCATGTGTAATTATATCTGTTGTTCTTTTTTATTTTCTTTTGCTTAATTGTGTCTATGATATAGTGTATATAGTCTATGCTGTCTCCTTGTCATCTCGGATTAGTTTGCCGCCCTGCTCGAGGTATTCCTTGACATAATCCTTGAAGCTATCCTTGACCTGCTGTGCCGTCGTGTCCTTAGCATAGCAGTCGACGAACTTGCCCTCCGGATCCATCAGGTAGAAGAAGATGGAGTGGTCGACGAGGTAGTCCTCGCCCTCGGCCACATTGGGCGGTGATGAGACATAGACGCGGAACGTCTTGGCCACAGCGCGGATCTCGTCCTGCTCACCCGTCAAGCCGATCATATCCGGATGGAAGTCCTGAATGTACTCGCGCACCACAGCTGGGCTGTCGCGGCGCGGGTCGCATGTGATGAAGATCGGGACCAAAACATTGCCCAGGTCCTTGTCAGCCTCTATACATCAAAAACATCGCCAAAAGGTCAGACGATAAAAATCACGACAGGGATTCGTTGTAACTCAACTGGTCATATCCATAACTTCGGCCATCTTGTCCAGTTCCTCAGGGCAGATATCCGGGCAATGGGTAAAGCCAAAGTAGACCATATAAAACTTGCCGCGCAGTGACTCGCTGCTAAAGCGCTCACCGTTTTCGGCATTGATCAGGTTGAAGGGTCCGCCAATCTTGGGTTTGCCGTATGCCTTGTTCGATTCACGTTCCTTTTCCTCACCTACATTAATAAACATGTACACGCACCAATGTCAGTCCAAGTACTATTGAATAATCTTTGGTGCTTTCTTACGCAGTTGCTTCACGCGTTCCTTCTCCTGGCGAAAATACAGGAGCAGACCGGCACCGGTACCCAGAAAGAGGGCAGCTGCCTTGAGCGTGAATGGCTATCATGGAAATAGATATCAGTACATATCATACGAGCACTTTTTGTTTACTCTTTCATACGTACACCGGTAGCAGCACGGTTCTCGCGCTTGCTGCTGTACCATTGTCGCCGGCATACTTGGGCGGGTTGGCGTGCAAGAGGAGGCATGGCAAAGGCCGATCTGTATTGGGGTGCCACCGATCGTGCCAAAGTCTGTACAATGAGGTTAGCATGTGCGGCGTCTGAGGTGTCAATCGAGTCCATGCCTTTAATCGAAACATTTTATTGTTGACTGAAGTATAACAGAGTGCGAAGTAGCAAGGCCGACAAGTGACAGCAGAATTGTCTCGCGCATTGGAATAATTATGGGTAGAAAAATTGAAGTCACGCAACACCTAATAATATGAATGCTGGATATGCCAAAGTCCTTCGACTTTGGAGGGGTTAATATTGAATAAAAAGGAAAAAAGGAAATAAAGAAGATGACACATGAGGTTAAAGGCAAAAGAAAGAGAAAGAAAAAAGATGTAGGTCGTGTGTGTGAGAGAGAGAGAGAGTTGTGAGGTGACTAAGGTGTGCGAACGGTGGATTTTTGGAGACGTGTATGAAAAAAAAGGGTTTATCGACGCTTCAGCTGGTTATCCAGCGTTCGGCGTTGTTGACCAAGCCATGAGTTGGGGTATGCGACTTTGGAATGCGAGAGTTCCTTGTGTGTCTTGCGGGCGACATCGTACCACGCCGAGATAATGACTTGTTGCTCCCGGCGCGCCTGCAGGCGGATCTCGTGGATCTGCTTTTTGAGCTTCTCGTTCTCTTCGTCTTTCATAAGCAGCTCAGACTTGAGCGACGCCACCGCTTCATCATAATTGCCCGTGTTCTCGCCCAGCTTGGTCTCCTTGAGCATCTTGTCTTGTTGCTTGATGAATTCCTTGGCTTTCTTCATCTTGTTGAAATATTCACGGTTCTGCTCTTGAAGGTGGATCACTTGCTGCTGCAGCTGCACATTCTGCTGTTTGACAGGTTCGTCATCCTTGGCCTCAAAGGCTGCCAGCGAAGATTTCATGTCGCTATGAAAAGTGTGTGTATATGAGTCAAGCGTCGGCTGTTTTCTTTCATGACTTTACCTATATAGACGCTCTTTCTCGAGAAGCATATCCTTTTGCTCAATCGTTTGGCTCTGGAGCATATCTTTCTCCAACAAGAGCTTGTTGATGTCCTGCAAGTGGCTCTTGTTTTGCTCCTCGAGCCTCTGTGATCGCTCTTCCATTTCCTTGTATTTTTGATGGAATTCGCTCAGGTCGTTGTCGCCAAAAGCAAACTTGCCCTTGGCCATCTCACCCTCCAACTTTTTGACCTCATCCTGGAATTTCTTGGACTCCTTTTCGAGATCCAGGATGCGCACACGCAGCGGCATCAAGTGCTCGTTCTCAGCCAACAAGGCGTCAGGAATGCCCTCACGGATCCGCGCCATGTCGCTCTGCAAGATATCACGCTCCTGTGACGCTTCAAGGTAGCTTTTTTCGTACTGCGCCTTCATGCGGTTCGCATCATCCAGCAGATGCTGGAGAACAACCGCCCGCTGCGGGTTGCCTGACGCATTCTCTTCGCGCAAGGTCTTCAACTGGCGTTCCAGACGGCGCTTGGACATTTTACTACACCCAGACAGGTTTAGTTTCTAAAACAGGTTTTTTTTGGCGGATCAGCAACTTACAGTTCGGTCACATTGGACTCTTTTAGTGATTCCTCCAAAGTATCGCCATTTAGGGGCTCGTCGTCGATTTCCATATCGTCGTCCATTTGACCCGAGCTCTTGCGTTGTGTAATGGCGGCCTCAACGGATCCTATACGAAATAAAAAACACTACGTATTAGGCACCATATGATCCTACGGCGCCGGACAACTATTGATGAATAAAAACTTACCACCAAACTGCACCTCCTGCAGGTTCTCCTCAAGGACCTGGATTCGGTCAGAGTCACGCACCTTGTCGGCCTCCAAGAGTTCAATCTTTTTGGTCATATGACGAAGCTCGTACTCTATCTTGTTCTTTTCACGCATGAGCTCATTATTTTGAGTCTCGAGACTTGCAATCTGCTCCTTGTACGAGTCCATCAGCGTCTTGAAGGCGAGGATCTTGCGATACTCCTCCTCAATATGCATGTTGCGGTCAATCAGCTGGTTGTTTTGCTCTTCCATCGCCTAGTTCAAACCGTTGCTATCAGAAAAGGTGGCTCAAAAATGGCATATACTATACCTTGATCTGCCGCCGCATATCTGCACTCTCCTCTAGCTTCTTTTTGTATTTCTCAATGACGTTCTCGGCTTTTTGCAGCTTTTCTTCGACATGGCGCAGCTCATCGAGCTTATCGCTCAGTCGTGAGGCTTGCTCCGCTTTCTTGGCCAATTGTTCTTTCTGTAGCCTTGTAAGTATCATCCTTGATACGCATAATGTTGTCTCACCTTGCGCGTTAACTCTTCAATGTTCCCGGTCTGCATCTCCAACGCCATTTCAATCTCTTGTCGCCGGTCCTCGCTGCGCTGGCTGTCATATGTGAACAAAAGGTATGAGTGAAAAGGGCATGTAATAACGAAGAGCTACGTACAGATCTTGCTTCAAATGTTCAATCTCGGTACGCATGATGAAGTCGGCTTTTCCGGTCTCTTGGGCTTGCTCGACTGCCTTGTCCATCTCTCTCAAACGAAGCTTAAGTTCCTCCTTTTGATCTTCCAGTTCATCCTGCGCAGAAAAGGTGTTGTTAAAGACTGCTGGAAAAGGGGCCGGGGGCCGAGGATATATGGCACACTACTTACGTATTTGTAACGCAGCTGGCCATGCTCTTCGATCAGCTGCCTATGCTGTGCTTCGAGTTCTTTCTTTTCCTGCATGACGCGCGCCAGTTCAGCAGGGTTGCGGATGGTAGGTACTTCTCTGTAGGCGAGGAAGATTAGGTTTTGTGAAGTTGACATTATTGCTCGAGCCTTACTCGTCGTACATGCCGGGATGACCAGTGCTCATCATGGCAGCGTCCTCGGACATGGAAGGACCTGCGTTGTCTGCCGCTGCAGCAGACAGAAGCTGTTTTTCATGCGTGTAAGAAAAAAAGCAAAAAGTAAAGGGAAAAGAGGTGGCTCACTTCTTCGATTTTTTGCATGAGGACTTGCATGCAAGGTTGCGAAAGTGATTGTATCTTTTCAATATAAGTCTGCCGTTGGGGCATGTCGCACTGGATGGCAATGCCAAGGACAAGTTGGCATAGGCTGATGGTTTCGTCGACGTCGGCTTCCTTTGCAATCAAGTTGAGGTTGACCGACGGAAGTGTGGAAGGGTCACGGTTCAACTTCTCCTTATAAAAGAGTGACACCAGTCTATGCAGCTTTTTCAGGTTGTTGACTCTCAGGACCCAGTTGTCTCCCACGTCGGCCGACCGTATCAGCTTGAACCACTTTGGGTCACTTAAAAATAAACAGTGTTACCGCAAGACAACAACAATGACAACAACAATGACAACAACAGAGTGCGGCCAAAAAAAAAAAAAAAAAGATTATTATACTTACATATCGGCCAAGACTTCAAAAAGGACAATGCCGTCGTAGAGATCGCCTATGCTTTTGCACGGATGCGAGATGTGGTCAAACGAGTTGATCTATACATGAATCCAGGCGTGCGTGTTACTCAGGGTGAACACGCGTTAAGACAGAAAAGGTAGCAAGTTCGTACCCATTCAATAAAAGCGTCGGCGACGGCGTGGGCAGCGTCGACTCGTGGTTGGAACATTATGAATTGTCTATGTGTGTGCGTTGTGTGCGTGACTAGTCCTGAGCCAGTAGAAAGGGTCGAGCGCTAGTGATTGGGGGGTTCAAAGGAATGAAGGGACGACAATAGAATAAAAGAGTATATAAAAGTAAAGTTGTGGAAAAAAGGGAAGAAAGAGAGAAGAGAAGAGAGGCAATATGATTTTGCCCGAAACGCAGAAAGAGCGAGCAGCAACAAGAAAGTGAGGTACACACTTTACCGATTCGCGCTCCGGTACTCTTCACTTTCTCTCCTTCTCACCCCCAACGTCCTCATTTTCATCCGTCTAGCCTCACATATCGCTTTCCCCAGCTGTGTCGCGAACTATACATTCAGACTTTCTTTCTATATCTAACTATGTCGATCATCGGGCTGTTTTCTTTCTTTTCGGCTATGTCCTACTAAAAACAGCGAGAAAAGATCATCATGCTCAGATAATAAATCACGATCCCCCCATTTTTGCGTTGCAACGTGGAAGCAAGCTCGTGCTGATGAACACAAACGGTAAACTACAGCTTTTGAATAGCTTTTTATATGTGTACTGTATGACGCTCGACCAAATTAATCTCCAGACGTGCACAATAGAAAAGCTCGCAGTTCTGATCTATTGCTGCCATGGTAATCGACCCGGCGCTATTTATATTTTTTGTTTATACCACACATCGCAACAAGATTTGGCTGCCCTGGTATCTCGGCCCGAAATATCCTGTCCCCGCATATGAATCACCTTTTGGTATGTACCAACCCTTACCGTTTTAAATATATATATACATATACATATATACATATACATCTTATCATAAGCTAGTCCCTTTCATTCTTTTCTACCAGGTCCTAAAATACTTGTGCGTCTGTTTCTCTTGACATAGTCTCTCCCACATTGTTGCTTTGTCCTTCTTTCAACTGATCATTAACGGTAGAACACCTAAAATGATACAGAGCCCCGCAATCTTGTCCTAGCCGCGCATAACAGTTATTAACGACCATTACTGTCGCATTTCGTTTGAGTTTATGAAGCACCCACTGTGATGCACGCTGGTGTCCTACAACGCGACGGTTTTCTTTTGCAGGGATTTTTCAACAGCTTAAGGTTAAGCACACACTCACAGGGTCACTTGCACACCGTGTCATCGTTGCTTGATTGGATATGCTTGCTGTGCAGTGTGAACTGACGCATAAATGTGAAGACTTTATTGTTAGATCCACCAAAATTATAAGGGCAAACAGATATTTGCCAAACTACTGTGAAGCAAGGGCTGGCGAACCAGCCGGATTGCTTTTATTGTTCGTCTTTTGTAACCTTTCTGATGCATGGAGCGCGTACGGCTAACATGAAATGATGCTGTTGGCACGCCTGTCAAGATTAAATGTGTCGTTAACATCTACCTGGTAGATTAGTTCCCATCCATTTGAAAGTTTTGCCAAGAAGGGAAAGTTGCCAATATTTCCAGTTAGAACTCCCCTTGATCTTTGTTTCTGAACTCCTCCTACACTCGAATATAACCACCGTCTGCTGAGTTGCTGCCATTTGGTTGTCTCTTCGAAGAAGAGGGACTTGCCTACTTCACTCCTGGTCTAAAAGAACCACGTCAAAAAATCGAATCCATCAAGCGGACAAAGTGCTCTATATCTTTTAAACCGCCGCCTTTGGGCTTTCTTTGACATGTCTGCGTCGATAATGCGATCTACCTGTCGTAACAGCAGAGGAAGTAATAAACAGTCGGATCTCCGTTTTCGGCCGTCCTGCTGTAGATGACTATGAAACTGGCTGCTGTAGTGACGAAATACTAAAGCTGGTCTTATGCTTTGTACTGGTAGTTGCATGACGAGGCATTTCTCCATGCATAGCCTGCTCTTCGGAGCAATTACTGATGGTTCTTCATTTATTGTTACCTATCGCATGAATACCTCCGTCTTTCCACATCATTATTTTTCGACGCAGGTATAGAGCTGACTTCTTGATGCTCAAATGACGCGACACTTGCAATAACTCGTATACGGAGATTGATGCATTTACCTTTGCTATTTATCCACGAAATATAAGAAAACAGTCGCCTTGTTTAGTTAAGAAAGTGCACCAAGATAAGAAGAAGCGTGGGAATGTCAATTTGATGTAGAAGTGGGCGCACTGACACAGTACCAGGAGATAACGTGCCTATGCTCAGTGGCAAATACAGTTAATTTGACTCATAAGTGCGTCTAAGAATTACACGTACGAGTTTCCATCGTCCATGCAAGAGTGAAAAATCCGTTGTCCTCCGACGGGCCCGTGCACACAACGCGGACCTCAAAGTAACACCGCAATGGACCTCCCAGTCTCCAAGGCGAGTCGAAAAAACGGGAAGCCTGGCTAGGAGCTCGACTACCGATTATTACTTTAAATTTTAATATTTGTGCAGTTCCATTCTCTCGGTAGGAGTGGAGTGGGAGTACCAAAGAAACATTGGTGCTTCTTCGTCTCCTTCGCCTGGGGGGTAGATGCGTTATAAAAGCGAATGGTCACTATCTATCTACAGGCGGAAAAGAGATTATGCATTGAATTCCGTGGAACTATGTGCACAGAATTTCGTAACATCGTACTGACCCGCTTCAGCAAAGCAAAAGGGATGTCACAGCATGTCTATTATGTGTCGAGGGAACAAAGACTTTTCCGAAACGCTAATCATCCAAATTTTTTTCTTTAGAAAAAAGTGAATATGCATGGTATCAGGGAAGATAGATAGAAATATTTAAGCCCTGATAAATGCGATGAAATTGGATGTTCCGGGTTTTGTTGAATTTTTGGGCATGGCAGTGAGGTAGATTTCATCCGGGAGTTTCCCCGCCGGCTTCGAATTTACCAGCTCAGTGGACCGACCCTCATCAATGACGTCTTGACACCATCAGTACGAGGAAAAAAGTATTCGCGCCCCTGGGTTGGTGACGCTTTATGTTGCTGTCATGAGGGAATATACCGGCATGCGTCTGTATGTACTGTACATAGGATGAACGAAGCGCATCTTGCCGTCAAACTTGAGTTTTACAGTGTTGCTGCAGTACGTGTCTTAAACTGGGGTGACCTACACAACAGTGTTCCTCAATACCCATAATGGGAAAAGACAAGAAATTTTTACCCGTTCCGTTTCATGCAGTTCACTATAAATTGCCCCACGCGCCGCGACCCTTTTTCTTCTCAACTGCCTTTACCCTTCTCTTCTCTTTATCAACGAGTCATGCCTAGTCCTCTTATCTCGAGCTACTTTATCAAGTCTGCGCAGGAGCACAAACCGTTTGCGCCCACCACGCCCATCGAGCTCAACAGCACCCGCTACTTTGTCTATTGCGGTATGGGCGGTGTGCTCGCATGCGGGTACGTACAGCACAGCAACGTTTTGCCTTTTCCTTGAGGGAGAACTCACCCCTTACTACTAGCCCGACGCATTCACTCATGACGCCGCTGGATCTTGTAAAATGCCGACTTCAGGTGAGATGCTAGAATTGAAAAGAGAGATAACACTGTAGTAACACGCGTCGACAGGTCAAACCGGATTTGTACAAGGGTATCTTTGACGGATGGCGGACGATCCTCAGCAAAGAAGGATTCCGGGGCATCATCACCGGTCTAGGACCGACTGCAATCGGCTACTCCTTCCAAGGTGCGGGAAAATACGGCCTGTATGAATATTTCAAGTATCAGTACGGTCAGCTGGCAGGTGACGAGGTGGCACACAAATACCGCGCTGTGCTTTATCTCACAGCGTCAGCATCGGCCGAGTTCATTGCCGACATATTCTTGTGTCCTTGGGAAGCCCTCAAGGTCAGGACACAAACGTCCTACCCACCTTTTGCACGCAACACGGTCGAGGGCTTCACGAAGCTGAAGGCGGCCGAGGGTCTGACCGGCTTTTACAAGGGCATCGTCCCGCTCTGGGGCAGACAGATCCCGTATACCATGATGAAGTTTGCTTCGTTTGAAGGCACCGTCGAAATGATCTACAAGACTTTCTTGACCAGACCCAAGTCCGAGTACAACAAGATGCAACAGGTAAGCCGGTGGACATGACAAAAATAGGATGACTTGCTTATCTTTCCATGCAGCTTGGTGTCAGCTTTGCGGGAGGTTACATCGCCGGCATCCTGTGTGCGACGGTGTCACATCCGGCCGATGTCATTGTGTCGAAACTGAACAACTTGCCGAAAGTGGCGCCAGGCGAGAAGCAAATGGGTGTGACCGATATCGCCAAGGAACTGGGCTGGAAGGGAGTGTGGCGTGGTCTTGGACCGCGTATCTTTATGATCGGTACCCTGACCGCACTACAGTGGCTGATTTATGATACCTTCAAGGTGTACGTCGGCTTGCCAACCACGGGTGCAGCCGAAGAACCGAAGAAAGCTGAGTAGATATACACACACGCACACACAGTGTTCCTTGTAAATGTACATTTTACCGCTTTTGTAAATTATTTTTATGTTGAGCTGTAATTAAAATGAGCGCGGGTTGCTTAAACCGCCTTCACTGCTGTCTTTTTTTCCGTATTCTTTGTAATCATGGCCAAAGTAGACAAAGTTGATCTGGAGTCATTATGTTATCTGGAGAACATGCAAGTGTCAAGAGACCAGTAGTTAGTTTGAAGGTGTTCATCCTAATATTTATTTTTAGGTTTCAGGAGTACGGACGAGAAGACGGATTCCGGGACGGGGAGCAATCGGGTGAACTCGAAGGCAGAATCTTTGGCTGCGAAAAGTCGTTTGAATTAGGACGTGAGATTGGCTTTTACGCTGGCTGTGCAGAGGCATGGAAGAAGCTGGCCGAACAGCACCCCGACAAAATCTCAAGCAGGTAAGGAATGATGTATCCTTCTTATTGTTATCTGGGAATCGTGTAATAACCAAAGAATATCGCTTGCAGAGCGATCAAGAACCTGGAAGGTCTGCAAAAGTTGGTAGACGCGTTCCCAAGCGACAATTGCCCCAAGACAGATATGTTCGCCGCCAAGGATAAAATGAAGGCCAAGATGAAAGTCATTGAGTCCGGGCTTGGTGTTCGCCAAAAGTTTGACATGGCTGAAAAACCCAAGATGACTTACTGAGCTCTTTTGTCCCATCCAACTTTGTACATAGCACACATCCTTCCTTGCGTTAAAAGGGTGGAACAGATGACGAAACGAGTATAGTAAATAAAAATAGACAATAGACGCAACGATTACTATATGAATAGGGAAATAGGGAGGATTAATGTTTAGGACAGAAGAATGAGTAGCGGATAAAGGTATACACAGGATCGGTTAATGGAGGGCAAAGTTGAGATGGATACAAGTGACAGTGTTGTCGTTTTGGTCGCTAATGCGGATATCACCCTCAAGTGGCAATTTGGGTATCTCGCGAGGGATGTAAGCTATACAGGAGAATGTGTTTGTGTTATGATGTCATTGACTCTTTACAAACACTGGCAATCCCCAAACCTTCTTTCTCATGTTTCTTACCTGATGCATCTAAAACAACATCCCCTTTCGAAAGAGGGCATTCCTGTCCTTTCATAACGTCGGATCCCAGGACCTGGCACAAGTCGAGGTCTTTGTCGACTTTGATCATTGAAAGCAACTTCAAGTGAATCGACACTTTACCACCCGTCACATCGGACACTGGGGTGTATAACAAAATATGCGTGCGTGAGTGCGTGTTATATAAATAGATTTGCAGGAAAAGAAAATCAAGACAAACAAGAAGAGAGAAAGAGACATACGTAGGTTGCCGTTGATTTTGACGTTGATATCCTGGCCTGTCTGGGGAATGGCAGGTGAGATGGAAACGCCATCCTCGTACGCTCTTAGGGTGTGTGTCGAAGGATCGCCGCAGAGCGACCAGATTTCGCCATGCTGGTCAGCGGCCATGAACGCTTGTTGCTGTTGGACAGGAGCAGCCATCGCGGCCTGATAGAAGAGACTTGCCACGAGTGTAGAAAGAATGGGCACACGCATGGTCAATATCGTTACAGAATACGCAGTAAGTGAGAAAGAGCCAAAAAACAAAAAAAAAAAAGTAAGGAAAAGAGGTGAGAGTAAGGCGAAATCGGCACAAATCCAAAACCGAGAGAAAAACTGATCGCTCCAATTGGAAAGGCTGATTTTCATGATGCTCGTCATCCCATTAGCTCAGAACTTATGTCTGTTTCCCACCCATACACAAACGCCTAGAGTCTTAGAATTTCTCTTTGTTGGCACTTGAGCGAGCGTACATACAGTACAGCTGTATTTACTATGTGCAATCCTGTTCCTTTTTTTAGCTAGCTTGGAGCTGCCTTATTTTATGCACGGCATATCCGTACACACAAGCGGATGCCAGCAGGCGTAATGGATGCAGGCGTATGTGGAAACCATACACTCACCGGCTTATTTTTCATGCTACAGGTCCATCCGCTGACAATAATTCAAACACAGTTACGATTCTTTCTGAATAGACACACCGATCAGCCATGAAAGACACCACACACACCCTGTGGTAAGCCATAGTCAAATCAAAAAAGGTTAAGTCCGCCCATTTTCTGCATTCTTTGGATACGCGTTCTACCATCCTATTCAACGTGATATACTGTCATAGTCTTTCAACAACAAGACACAGTCCAAGTTATTGCAGCGGGCGACGATTAATTTGAAGCGCAAAGCGTTGGATGCAGAAAGTCTAATACGTATATAATTTATCCAAGGTAGTGAGCAATGGCCCACATACACAGACAAGTGATCAATAAACCAGCAAAAAAGATCCATTTGTCCTGAGCCGTCCGTAACTCGATAAATCGAATCACGTTTTTCGATAATCCAAGAGTGTTGGCTGCGTCCAAAAGTTTCTTTTGTGTTTTCTGCATGCTTTGTTAAATACATGATACAATATACATATATATAGAGAGAGTGTGTGTGTGTGTATTTTATTTACCTTGAGTACATTGTGCTGGTCCGTCAGGTTTTCGAGAAGGTTTTGGGCCTGGAATATAAAACTGTCGAGCTGTGTGTCTGTGGTATCATGAAATGCTGATTCTCGCATGGCGAACTCTGAGCGGGTCATCGGTTGGTACGGGTTCTCGGGCTATATAAGATATGATTATAGAGTGCGTCTCAACCTTTACATGTACATTGACTTACGACAGACGTATCAGAAGGTCTGCCGCCTCGCCGTGCGAGCAAACTTTCGCGGTTCTGTTCGTATTTTTGTGCCTCTTTCTGGGCCTTGACCGACTCGAATTGCTTTCGCATCTCTTGCAGCTCTTGTCGAAACTTGGATACCCGTCTGTGGCGGATGGGGTGAGTGGGACAAGGCAGCGCATGCTGTTTCTGTGTGAAAACTTACGTGAGGGCTGTTTCTTTCTTGACCGCCACCATTTCACGCTTTGCCATGTTGTCATAGTCGTCAATCGCGCGTTGCATCGTATTAAAAGACGCAGAGATCTGGCCTACAGGTTGTCGTGTAAGAGGGTAGCTTGTTCATGTACAACGGCTGATGTGGGTTACCTTGTAAGCCAGCCGAGGTATCTTGCCCGGAAGCGAAGGCTGCAATGAGAAGAAAAGGAGATGGTGAGATGGGGGATGTGGGTTGGTCCTCAAGGTCTGTCTACCTTGGAGATCTTTTTGTAAGGCGTGACTTTGCTTCAGTGCATGATTGTACAATGAGTTCATCCTCCGTATGAGTTTTTATCAAGTGAGTCTTGGGGCAGAAGAGCCCGGAAGCAGCGAGTGAACAAAAGAAGAAACGGAAAAAGGTAAGAGAAAAAGGTGAGATGTTACACTATGATCGTGGTGGTGGCAGGCTGACATTGGACTTGATTTTTTCACAAAAAAAAAAAAAAAAGCATGACGCGTGAGCATGAATGAGGTATCACTCGATAGAATATAGAGCAGGTCATGCTGATGGACAGGGACCATTCACGTCCACTACCATGCACTTTCCATTTCTCGTATTTTCTTGACAAACAAACATAGCATACACCCGCGCGGTTCTGCTTTTGCATACACTGTATTTGCATACGGTGCAAACCATACCCTCTTTTGAGCCATCCTGTTTTTCATATGGAAGAATAGATGTTTAATGGGGTACGTAAACTGGTATCTAGGCTAATCAGGGCCAAAGAAAAAGAAGGAAGGAAGAAGAAATAGGGATGAATAATAATAGAAAACAGGCATGAGAAGACATTAACAGCAACGTCATAAGGCGGGAAGAAAGACTCTACTGATACGATAGCGGATGCCGAGGTAGCTCAAGTAATCGGCCCCGGGGAAGACACGAATTCGCTGAACGTCTGGGAAGTGGCTATCCTGGATATCGACAAATACGCCGCCGAGTTGAAGGGTCCGTTCGAGCTTGGTATGATTATGCGTATCGAGCGGGATCCAGCGTGCGTTGCTAAAGTAGAGCCACTGCGCCTGGAAAGGCGTCGTCGTTGGAGGAGGAGATGCGGAGGAGGGCCTGGTATAATGATGCGTGTCTATAAAGTGATGCATAGGCGGCAACACCACTGTATCTGAACATTGCCGGCGTATATCAGGAAGGCGATGCTGCTGCAAGACTTGCGTTTCGCCCGAGGACATGGTGATGCTATGAATGACGACGTGTAGGTGAGAGAAAGAAAGAAAGAGAGAGAGAGAGAGAGAGACAGAATGAAGAAGAAGAACAAATAAAAAGAGAGAGAGAGAGGGAAAGAAAGAGATTAGAGGCAGAAGAAGATGGGTATGCTAGTGTGTGTGCGTGTGTATGAAGAGTGAGTTTGCCTCCAAGCTATCTTGTCATGGGATCAACCGTTTCAGATGACCGCGCGTGGAAAGAGTGGGGGAAGAAGGGACCCCTGACTGCGAATGATGCACGTTTTTCCATACACAAACACAGAAATGCTCAGATGAGCAGATATACGGTTGTTAAGGTTTGACCATCCCACCACACTTACTCCACCACAACCCCTCATAAACCCCCTTTCCTCAACACCTGCCGCCTTTTTTTTACTTTTTCTTTTTCTTTTCTTTTTTTTTTGCAGGACACAGACGGTCATCCGCTCTGCTCTCTTTAGACCCCCTTATCCCTTTCTGCACTCATCATTTCTCTTTTTCCTATACCTATGTATACCCTGTTACATCAATACCAACAACAATGACTCGAAGCGTAGCACTAATTTCTGATTTTTCATATGTATATAAATAATCCGGGTGTGAGCGCACACACATGCGTGTTTCATTGTTCAAAGATAATGACTTCATCACCAGAACCAATGCCGTAGAAGCGCAGGTCGCGCAAATCATCTGTGATATCCATCAACACATGGCGTGCCTCGCTGCGTTGCAGGACGTAGAGTTGCTGTCGGGATGCGGGTATGTTGAAAAGTTTACGTATGATGTGCCGCAAATTGCGGACTAACAGGGTGCCGAGCAACCGGCGCGTTATGGTTTTCGTTGCTTGGGGGAGTTGGCTCGGATCGGTCAATTCTTCAACATCCACACGTGGCCTGAGACTTAGGGTAATCTCTAACAAATAAAAGGCGACGACGCGCACGCGCACGCATGTCATTCCATATCATGATAGCGATGCTGAATCATAACATACCTATCAGCCGATCGTTCATAGTTGCTGCGCTCTTCTCCTTGGCGTTGGCACCAAGATCAGGCTCGCCGTGCTCTGCACGCGAATGAGTGCATGATAAGATTCAGATTATTGCCCTTACTGGTGCACAATTCTCGGTAACGCGGGTGATGCTGTGCGATAGCGTCGTGGGTCGCACCATCCGCAACGCAGCGGCTGAGGTAGTACCGCTCAAAGTCATCGCGTTCGCGGCTCGTCAGCTATAATATATTATAGAGGTCGCGTGACTTTAATTGGCTGCGAAACTTGCCAAAACAATACTTACAGTAGTACCATTGACCATATGGAGGCGGGCTATGCGACCCATAATCTCTGCTGTCGCCTGGGTGTTACTCATATCTGCTCAGCGCATGGTGAGTGGAGGAAAGGAGAAAAAGAAAAAAATCAATATAAACATTCATTGATCCCGTGACATTCATACCGTGAAATACGGGGTTTCGTTTGATGCGGAGCTTGGTCAGCGACGGCAGCGCGTTGAGCATATCGAGGTTGTGCAAATCAGTGAGAGCATTGTCATCAAGGCGCAGGAATTCGAGCCGCTCAAAATGGCCGCTCGGGATAGCGTGGACCTGTGAGATTTGGTTGTGATTCAGATACAGGGTATCAAGACTAATTGAGTTGGATATGCATTCGTCAACATAGTGTGAGCCATTGAGGGCGAGTTTTGTGTGTGTTTATGTTTTATGTACCTCTGCAGCTGGCCCAATTTGGCAACCTCTCCCCAATTTTCAATCCTATTTTCTTCAAGATTCAGCCACTTTAGCTTCTTTAGCTGATGCGGCTGAACCGTCTCTAGACTTGCAAGTTGACACGCGCCAAGCTGCAAGTCTTCCAGGTGGGGAAACAAAGGCTCGAGGCGGAGGATGTCGGCGAAGGTGGTGCGTGTGCCGCTCAAGGCGAGGGTGGTGAGGTCAGTAAAAGGCGAATGGTCGAGGCGGTGCAGCTGCACCGGATCATTGGGCGGCGGTAGAAGGCGGGTCTGACTAAGTATGCATGGGTTGGCCTTGGTATTCATTAAACCATAAATGCAAAACAATTACTTGAGACGTAGAACCCTCAGGTGGGGCAACTGCGCCACGATGTCGGCCAAGGTATCCCAGTGCGTGATCAGGCATTTGGATAAATCCAGGTCCCGAATGCCTTTTGGGCTTTGTTGTCAGTCAAAAAGAAGAACATGCAAGATGCAGCGCTTTACCTAGCTTCTGCTCAGCAATCTTGCCAAACGGACCGGCATGTGCGACCTGAAGATCTCTCAGACCAACGACAGCAAGTTGACTCAGCATCCTGCAAAGACGCGAGAATACAAAAAATAAAATAAAAATAAGTAAAAAATAAGGTCATTCGAATTCGAAACCAACTGTCACGGGTGCATTGACTGACCTTTGCTTTCGTTTGATTTTCTCGAAGCCTACAGTTTCGACCATGATATCTCGATTGGCGCCAAAGACGACCTCACCGCGGTCTTTGGCGGCATCATAATCACCCGTGTCGACCTGGTCAAGGTATTTTTCGACGAGGACAGGTAAGAATTCTTTGCCAGTCAGCACTTTGGTCGGGTGGTGGCGGATAAACGAGCCGCTGGTGGGTGCACTGCCAAAAGGAAACAAGGTGTTGGTGTGTGACTAGACAACAAGGACGAGATTGGGGGATGTACCTGCACGTAAAGTAAGAAACGCCCTGATGGGTGCCGTCATGCTTGCCACGGCTGGGATCGTCCCATTCCACACCGAGCCATTCGCCTTTGGAGCCCGCGACGGAGCCGATAAAGCGGATCGTCGCACAGTCCTGATCGACTTGGATGCGATCGCCTACCGCGACCATTCTGTTCGAGGGTGGTAGAAGGAGTTTAAATAGCAAGCGTGTTGTGCCACTGCGTTGAAAGATTTCAGCATGGATCACTCAAAAAGGAAACCGCCTCGTTCATTTGCACATACTGTACATACAGTATAGCTCTTATATACACATTTCCTCTGTCGCATAAGTCCTCCTTGCGTCAGACACACGCTACAGTATATGCTCCGCTCACATAGAATGTTTATGCTGCATCGACTGGATGCACGGTAGCCGTCTATAATATATTCATACTGTACGGTACTGTACATACAGTACAATTAGACGTGTGCAACTTAAAATGAGTTGCTTTCCAGACCACGCAACATACAGACAGAATCAATCAAAAGATGGCTTCATTTTTCATCGAAGTAACTGCATAGGGGTACAAGCGTACATTATGTAATCCAAGAGGATGGCAATTTGAAATTATGTGTGGCTTTGTTCACGTTACTGCGTTTTCTGCGGGCCACATTTTTTTAAACCTCTTGGGACAAGTCCGCTTTGCTTTACTTGACAGGAGGACCGAAAAAAAAAAAAAGAGTTGTTCTTGGTGCCATGAACATCTCGCGCCCCATTAGTTCCGAAATCGACAGTGTGTCGTTCTCCTTCTATGATCCCCAGGAGATTCGGAACATTTCAGTCAAGCAAATCACCAACCCCACTCTTTTTGACAACTTCGGGCACCCCACCAAAGGCGGTCTTTATGACCCTTCCCTAGGTCCCTTCCGCAAATCAGAAATGTAACAGACAAGAATGACACAGAAGCACTTGTGAGCACTGGACTAACCTGTATGCAGCTGTGGTACATGTTCGCAGAACCACTTCAAGTGCCCTGGCCATTTTGGCCATATCGAGCTGCCCATGCCGACCTACCACCCGCTCTTCTTTGACACTCTCTATGCCCTTCTGCGCGCCAAATGTAACCACTGCCACAAACTCAAGGCCACCCGATTTGAAGTACGTTTGCCATGCCTCTTCGCCTTTTGCTTTACTTATTCGAAACGGCAATAGGTCCGGAAGACGATTGTGAAACTCGAGCTTTTGCAGCGTGGCCTTTTGCAGCAGGCCCAGGACGTCGACGACCTTTTCTTGTACACGAAGCCCAAGAAGGGCGAAGAGGAAAAGAAGGACGATTCAGGCAGCCTTTCGACCGATGCCGAGACCACCCTCCTCGAGAAACTCGGTAGGCCAGACAAGGTGTTGAGTGAGAGACGAATGGAAAAATTGACCGTTTGCCCTAGACAATTACCTCAAAGAAAGTCTCGACGATAAAGAGGCGCGCCGCACCGCAGCCGCCAACTACAAGGTGACCGTCATCAACGATGTACGCAAGCGGGTCATGTCCGAGTTCTTGAAGGTCTGCGTTGGCACGAAGCGCTGCCAGAGCTGCCAGGTCATTTCGCCCCCGCTGCGCCGCGAGGGCTCTGTCAAATTCTTCCAGCTGCGATTGACAAAGAAGGACCAGAAGACGATGGAGGCTGAGAATGCCGTCCAAGAGGAAGGTGAGCAGGAGAAGCCAAAAAAGAAACCGGCTGGCAAGCAGCGGTATCTGTCCTCGCTCGAGGTGCGCAAGGAGATGGAACGCCTCTTCAAAGAAGAGACCGACGTCCTCACCCTTCTTTACGGCGCCAACACCCCGGGCTCGGCCGGCAAGGCCCGCAAGGCCCGCTTCACCATGTTCTTCATCGAGACCCTGGCTGTGTCGCCTACCCGCTTCCGCCCGCCCTCCGTCATGGGCGACAAGGTCTTTGAATCGGCCCAGAACCAGCTCCTGAGCGATATTCTCAAGGCCAGTCACCGCGTGTCCGAGATCTCGGGCCGCCTCCAGGAAGCCACCGAGAAGGAGCAGATCACGCGCGCTCACGAGATGATGCTTGCCGCCATGATCGAGCTCCAGCACCGCGTCAACTCGCTTATTGACTCGACGAAGAATCCCGATAACGTCGGCAACGCTTCGCGTGCGCCACCCGGTATCCGACAGGCCCTCGAGAAGAAGGAAGGTCTGTTCCGTAAGCACATGATGGGCAAGCGTGTCAACTTTGCCGCGCGTTCCGTCATTTCGCCCGATCCATACATCGAGACCTCCGAGATTGGCGTGCCCATGGTCTTTGCCACCAAGCTGACCTACCCCGAGCCAGTGACTGCCCACAACTTCAAGGAGCTGCGCCAGGCTGTCATCAACGGTCCCACAAAGTGGCCCGGTGCCACCCACGTCCAGCACGAGGACCAGTCGGTCGATGATCTGTCGTCGCTCACCATGGAGTCGCGTGTCGCGCTCGCCAACTCGCTCTTGGCCCCTCGCAGCTCGCACGGCGCCAGCGACCCCTATGCCACGCGCACCCAGACAGTCAACAAGAAGGTGCTCCGCCATATCCGTAACGGTGACATGGTTCTGATGAACCGCCAGCCCACGCTCCACAAGCCGTCCATCATGGCCCACAAGGTCCGCGTCCTGCCCGGCGAGAAGACCATTCGCATGCACTACGCCAACTGTAACACGTACAACGCCGATTTTGACGGTGACGAGATGAACATGCATTTCCCGCAAAACGAGATTGCCCGCGCCGAAGCGTCTTTTATCGCCAACAACGACAACCAGTACCTCGTCCCGACCAGTGGTAACCCGCTGCGTGGTCTCATCCAGGACCACGTCGTTTCGGGCGTGTGGATGACCTCGCGCAACTCATTCTTCACCAAGGACCAGTACCATCAGCTCTTGTACGCGTGTCTGCGCCCCGAGCAGGACAATACCGGTAACGGCCGCGTCCTGACCATGCCCCCCACTGTCATCAAGCCCCAGCCGCTCTGGACCGGCAAGCAGATCATCTCGACAATTCTCCTCAATCTGACCACTGGCAAAGCCCAGCTCAACATGGAGTCCAAGAGCAAGGTCCCCGGTCGTTTCTGGGGCCCCGTCGCCAAGGAGGAAGAGAAGGTGCTCGTCATGGATGGTGAGCTCATCACCGGCGTGCTCGACAAGTCTCAGTTTGGTGCGACCGCCTACGGTCTCGTACACGCCGTCTACGAGTTGTACGGTGCCGAGTCGGCCGGCAAGCTGCTCAGTATCCTCGGCCGTTTGTTCATCACCTTTGTACAGACTCACGGCTTCACCTGCCGTATGGACGATTTGATCCTGACCGAGGAGGGTGACAAGTGGCGTCGTGACCTCATTGACAACGGCAAGGACCTCGGTCGCGAAGCCCATCTCGAGTACCTCGGCTTGGCCGAGACGGCCAAGACGGTGTCCAAGGAGAAGCTGCAAGAAGGTAAGAACATTCTATTTTTTGCGCGGAATTTATATAAATGTGCTCATTTCGTGCTGTAGAATTCGAGCTTCGCATGCAGGAGGTCGCACGTGACGATAACAAACTGGCTGGTCTTGACAACGCCATGAAGTCGAAGGTCAACAAGCTGACGTCGTCCGTCACCGAAAAGTGTCTGCCGCACGGCCTTGTCCGCCAATTCCCTCACAACGACATGCAAATGATGACGGTGTCTGGTGCCAAGGGCTCCAACGTCAACGCGGCCCAGATCTCGTGTATGTTGGGTCAGCAAGAGCTCGAAGGTCGCCGTGTGCCGCTCATGATGTCCGGCCGGTCCTTGCCCTCGTTCATGCCCTACGATACTGCTGCACGTGCGGGTGGTTTCGTCAGCGGTCGTTTCTTGACCGGTATCAGCCCGCAAGAGTACTACTTCCATTGTATGGCGGGTCGTGAAGGTCTTATTGATACGGCTGTCAAGACCTCCCGTTCGGGTTACCTCCAGCGTTGTTTGATCAAGCATCTTGAAGGTCTGAGTGTGCAGTACGATCACACCGTGCGCGACTCGGATGGCTCCATCTTGCAATTCAACTATGGCGAGGACTCGCTCGATGTGACCAAGGCCAAATATCTCAACAAATTCGGTTTCTCTGCACACAACTATGCCATGCTGTCCGAGAAGTACAACCCGAAAGCCGCGCTTGCCACCATTGATACCACGACCGGCGAAGAATACACAAAGAAGGCGCTCAAGAAGCCAAGCAAATACGACCCGGCACTGTCCGTCTACAGCCCATCCAGGCATCTGGGTGTCGTGTCCGAGAGCTTTGCGCTGGGCATGAAGAAATACGTCGAGGATAACCCGGACAACATGCCGTTCTCCAAGAAGACGGGTATCACCAAGAACAATGAGCGGTTCTCCAACCTCAGCAAGGGCAAGTTCCGCGCACTGATGCACCTCAAATACTTGCACAGCTTGGTCGACGCCGGTGAAGCCGTGGGTCTCCTTGCGGCGCAGTCCGTCGGTGAGCCCTCAACCCAGATGACGCTCAACACCTTCCATTTCGCTGGCTACGGTGCTGCCAACGTCACCCTCGGTATTCCCCGTCTGCGTGAGATTATCATGACCGCCGCGCGTGTCATCAAGACCCCGACCATGCTTCTGCCCCTCAAACCGGACGTGTCCGCCAAGCAGTCGAGCCACTTTTGCAAGCGTGCCTCGCGCCTCACGCTGTCACAAATCATTGATAACGTGGTCGTGGTCGAGAGCATGACGGCTCGCTCGCTCGAGAACAACAACCGCCGCTCCAAGGTGTACTCGATCCGACTCAACCTGTTTAGCGAGGAGGAGTACAAGGAGGAGTACCGCGCCCGGGCCAAGCAGGTCAAGGAGGTGCTGGCAACCACGTTCATTCAGCAGCTGGAGAACGCCATCCGCAAAGACATCAAGGCGAGCAAGAAGATCATGTCGGACGACATTGCCGCTGGCAAAAAGGTCGGCGGCGAGGAGTCGCTCATTGACGATTCGGCCGAGGTCGAGGCCGAGTACGAGTCCGACCACGGTGATGGCGACGCCACTGATGCCCGTCTGAGCTCGCGGACAAAGGAGGCTGCCAGCTACGAGCCTGATGATGAAGACGAGGAGGCGGTCGAGGACTCGATCGAGTCCGAGGAGGCCGCGCTCGAAGCGGCCGCCAAGGCAGGCGGTGACGATTCGGATGAGGAGATGGTCGAGGTCGAACCTGCCCAGGCCCGATCGCTCGAGAACGTGGCCAAGGCCAAGAGCCAGTACGTGACGTCCTGGAAGTTTGATGACAAGCACGGCTCCTGGTGCGAGGTGGAGATGACAGTAAGTGGACAGCGAGCCGTATTCCCTGAATTCTGTTTTCTTAATCTTTCTCCTTTTCCTTTTACTAGTTCCCTGCCGACACCAAGAAGATCCTGATGGTCAGCTTAATCGAGCGCGTCACACCCAGCGTCGTCCTCCATGAGATCAAGGGCATCCAGCGCTGCTTTGAATACATCAACCCGACCGAGAATGATACGTCCAAACGGTTGCAGACCGAGGGTGTCAACCTCAAGGGCATGTGGCAGCATGACGATCTGATCGACATGAACTGTATCGACACCAACGATATTGCCGCCATCCTCGAAACGTATGGTGTTGAGGCCGCGCGCAATGCCATCATCAAGGAAATCGGCGGCGTGTTCGCCGTCTACGGTATCACAGTCGACCGTCGCCATCTGACACTTATTGCAGACTACATGACCTTTGAGGGCGGCTATAAGCCGTTCAACCGTATTGGTCTTGCCTCGAACACGTCTCCCTTCCTCAAGATGTCCTTCGAGTCCACCTGCAAGTTCTTGACCGACACAACCCTGCACGGTGATTATGACACGCTCGAATCCCCCTCTGCGCGCATCGTCATGGGCAAGGTCGTCGAGGCCGGTACCGGCTCCTTCCAGGTCTTGCAGCCCCTTGTCGCATCCCAGTAATCAAGATTTTCTATTTTCTTTTTATTTTTTCTCTTCACTTTTGCCATTTGCCTCTCGCTCTCTCCTCTTTCTTTTTTTTTTTATAAAAAAAAAAGAAGTCCTTTTATCTTTTGCATAATAAAGCACATTCTCTTGTATAGACTCAGCATACGTAATAATTATCGTTCTCGTATTTTACATGGTGGACATGTTTGCTTTTGTATATAAAAGGGTATGGAGGGAGATGGATTGCAGCTTGAAGGAGATATGTGCTCTAGGCTCCCCCACTAGTGTACCTTATCTTCGCCATTGCAATCCGCTGCTCAGCCCGCTTTGTAGATTTCCCCTGTGCAATCCATTTTGCCAGAGATTTTATTTAGCATCACAGTACTTCCCTACACAGCTGCTACCCTCACACCTTAGCATAGTTTATATTTACGCCCTGCGTCTAGAATACTCTTCTCTAGATAGTCTTCTAATATATTGCTATTTTCATGCTTTAATTATATATGGTGATATGTGTAGTGATCGTTATTCGAAATGTAACACTATATCTTGACAAGATCTATCCGACGTTATATGGTTGGTGTCTATACAGATGCAGGATATGGTGGAAAAAGTGAAATGTGTGCTTTATATCGAGAAACGTGCGGGGTGATAAATAGTGGAGAAACAATGTGATATCAATGTCATGAGGGCTTCAGAAGAGAAGGGGTCCAAAGATTTCAGTGTTTTACGACCAATTGCCGTAGCCAACGTTGGCATTGGCGACTTGCAAACTTGGGGTTATGTGGGCAGCCGCTACTTTTAGGATGACGTTCAGGTCCTTGTTGTCAATCACAGGCATGGCATCCGCTCCACCGAATAAGTCGAGGAGGTTATCGACGATATCTTGCAGAAAGCTGGCAATCGGGTTGACTTGTAAATACACAAGCTTTTGCATGTCTTTTTTCTTCAACTGTTCGCTACCTTGCTGATCATATAGTCCAGGGTAATCGCCATTCGATTCCTTATTTCCTGTTGCTCCAGGTATTTGCAATGGGTTCGCACATATGCTCCCAATAGTGCTGCGCTACCTTGCAAAAGCGACAGGGATTCGTGATTGTGCGAAGTGCATACAGCGGTCGCCACTAGCTGAAATAACCGAGACAATACCTTTGCCCGCGACATGACTGCAGTAAGTGTCATCATAGTCACAGACGGTCCAAATTGTGTACGGGCGGAGGTGGTTGAAGTCTGTTTGTGGTGATGATCACCGAGTAAGAGGGTAGCTGGTGTCGTGATCGAATTTGGACCGGATCTGCTTCAGTTGCTGACAACGTATCATGGGTGTCATAGACATAGCTAAATCCGCGCACGACGGCTCCACAGCTATTCGACTTATGCTCCGAGATCCAGCATTGTCACACCTAGAACCTCCTACGCATATAAACTGAGTATACATATGCCCGGAGAGCATCAGTATCGGTGCGAGGGCGTGGGATACAAGGTTGACAGGAGGAAACACAAAGTTCTATATTACCAGGGTGGAAGTGCTAGTAATTAAAGATATCCATCTTTCAGTCTCACTTGACTTGTACTGTCTCGTCTCTGTGCTATCCACTCTACCTATTTTACAACGGGTATACAGGCTCATCGTTGTTTCCTTGGATGTCATGTCCAAAGCCGCCATGTGTTTTGGGACAGAGAGGAATATCCCTGACTTGGGAGATGGTCTAAAGTCAAGCGTCGATGGTCCAACTTCAGGAACACGGTCTTTGTCCAATCGTATCGACGACGTGACAAGAGCATTCATGGTCAAAGTTCCCATCGCCAGTTGGTTGCTGTTGTCGTTGTTGATCATCGTGGCGACAATATTACCATATCGCGATGCCGCGGGATACGGATGGAAGGCGGTAGTATCCTTGCCGAGCAAATACCGTTCGTGATGGGCATCCAAGGAAGGAACTCGCCCATACACCTCTACGCAGTTGACCGACAATGCTTGGAGCAGGACGGGGCTTCAGAAGGGCCCCCCACTTCATGTATTGTTTTTTGGCAGTCTGGTGCCAGTTTCGACATCGCTACCGTCGTCTTCGGCCGAGCGATCGCCATATGCACCTTTTCCTATGGTTTCATAACATCAAGTTAGACAACGTTTCGACTCTCTGTTCCCAGCATAACTTACGTTGGTTATGTTGACACCGGCAATAGAATAACAGATCGTCGGTTTCAAACAGTCGCCCCAAGACAGGCCTGGGAAGATGCAATCGCTCGTAAGCTTCGCTGTGGAAGCCAGGATCGAATTTCATGCTGAAGGTGGAAAAGCCCATAGCAAGAACAATAATATTGCACCAACTTCCTGCACGCGCGAAGCATAAACGGGGATATGGGAACCGGCCCGTGACCGTGGGAGCGTACTTTGGTGACGGTTCACTCACATCCGAAACGCCATCGAGGTATCAGTTACCGCTTGTCTAAGCTAAAAGCAACAGTGTCAGTTTAACAAAGAGTTGGTGGTCTGGCTGTCAACACGTACCTACTGATTTCAACAAATGGGCATTTGCGCAGTTGTTGGCAAGTTTTCAAATGCCTTCGAGCTGCGCAAGAGGAACCGTAAAATCATGTCACAGCGAAGACACAACAATAAGAAAAGGCTTGGACCTATAAACAATCAATACCTATTCATCACTTTCACTTGTACTTACTATTGTGATACCATGAGCCATGGTCCAATAGTCTGCGCAAGCAAGAATTATACAGGTAAAAGGATACAAAAGGCTTCGAACGGCATGAAAAGTTTCAAATGGCTCCCAGAGGCTCTCAGTAGCCTTTTCGGGCTTTTAATGTCTTCTAGAGCCCCAAAAGGTAAGTTCAGCTTCCCAACCAGTTTCGCATTTTAAGGCCTCAAACGGCCTTTTAGAGCCCCAAAACGCAAAATAAGCCAATGGTCCAACTCTATACCTCGTTGTAGATCATTAGCTTCTTGCCCTGTACCTCTATCTTTGATTCCTTTCTTGTATCTGTTGACGCGGCATGTTTTGTGTCATTTGTGTCGATGGGTAGCGCCTGATCCCCTTTCCTGTCTAGACCCTGCTTTTGTTCTGATACCCGCTCCGTCCAGGTGTCATCGATGAATGCATTCGGTAGTCAAGGAAGATTTGAAGATCCAGTACTTTTGAGAACCGCCACTCTCCCTCTCTGCGCTACCGACTGTCCCATACAATCAGGAACAGCGCCAACTTCGCCGCAAAGAAATCACCGGGCTACTGATCAAGCGCGCTATCGAACCAGCTCCGGACACGCCGGGCTTCAGCAGCCGTATGTTCGTTATTCCCAAGCACAACGGCGGTCACCGTCCCGTCTTCAACCTTCGCGCCTTGAACGGTTTCGTGGTGACGCCTCAATTCAAGAAATTTGGCGAACGCCAACAACACGGGCTGCGGCGGGGTTATGTCAGGGCAAACCAGTGCAAGGCCCCTAGTCGACGAACGAAAGTCAAGCAATCGATAAACTGCCCAGAACGAAGGGCCATCGACCTTGTTCTATGGACCTTCCCCGCACTGCGCCAGACGATGGTACTGGTACGCACACACAGTACCACGGCCAAATCATATATCAATCGACAGGGCGGCACGCGCTTGCGGTTTCCGAGTCGACTTGCCACCTCGATATGGGAAATGTGCATAGATCGCGGACTCAGGATCCAAGCTCAACATACTCCGGGATCGAAGAACGTCAAAGTCTATAAAGCCTCACGCCGCTTCCGCCTCAAGAAAACCTGGCAAATTCTTCCGTCGACATGCGAGAGCTTCCAGCAACGATGGGGGGCAGTACGACGTAGACCTGTTCGTAGACCGCACGACGAACCTGCTTTCCCGTTATGTGCCTTGGAAGAGCGTCCCTTTGGCGACGGCGACGGACGCGATGACTCTCTCTTGGTCTCAGTTCCGCAATCCGTACCTGAAGATGAATGATAATGAATGCCGGGACACGTTGACTGAGTTTGCGACCTTCAATCTCTCAGCCAACCAGTTCCGGATCACTTTTACATTTATTCTTGCCCGATGCCAAGCTGAAACCCTCTGGAGCTGTGGGAGCAATTCCGCGATGAGCTCGCTGCAGATTTTTTCTACGAGCAACAGGCGCACGGCCGAGCACGAGATGCCGATGAAGCGTCCGACAATGCTCTCGTGGAGATCGACCTCCGATTGCGTACGCACGGTGCAAGTCTCGCTCAGGTCAGTGGTATGCCTTTGCCTTCCACTCGCGCGCGCGCGCGTAATCGTCGAGCAGCCATGGCGAATCTTCCCGTCGACCAGCAAGAACGTGCTCGCTACGACATCGCCCTCCTTGAGCAAGAGCTTCCAGGCCAGATCGAATCACTGGATGCCGGACAGCAGCAAGTGTACCATTCGATCATGGCGGCGATAGACGCTCCGGAAGCGGATCTTTCGCAGCAAAGACTGTTCTTCCTGGATGGGCGTGGTGGAACGGGAAAGACGTACCTCTACAACGTCCTCCTGAACTCGGTTCAGTCCGGTGGTGATGTCGCCGTTGCTGCCGCTTCTTCCGGTATTGCCGCGCTACTTCTTCGTAGGTGGAAAGACCGCACACAGCACTTTCGGCATACCTATCAGCCTCGCAAGCAATTCCAGGTCCTCTTTGTCTCTCGAGCGCAATGGTGCCAAACTTCTTCGTGCGGCAAAACTTATTCTTTGGGACGAGGCGCCTTGGCCCATCGATTTGCAGTTGAGTTGGTCGACCGACTGCTCAGAGACATCATGGGCGCGCCGTTGGAAAGCCCCCATCTGCAATCTGTCCCATTTGGAGGGAAGGTCGTGCTTTTTGGTGGTGACCTTCATCAATGCCTTCCGATCGTCCCACATGGCAACCGCAACGATGTGGTCAATGCCTGTGTGAAGCGATCCGCATTGTGGCCACGTATCCGAACGCTTCGGCTCACGGAGAATATGCGCGTCCAACGACCAAGGGCAGAGTATCAAGGCCAGGCCGAGCAAGTTGCATCGTTCACGTCGTTCTACCCTCCTTGGAACGTGATTCAGGCATGCCTGAACAAAATTTTCCTTCGAGTAAGTCTGGCCAGCGACGGGTGTGGTTCCCCACTGACCCTCAGCGATCTGGTGGCCCCTTCCTTCAACAGCTGGCAATAGCTGCCCCGCTCGTCTTGGGCCTTCCGAATCACGCCCGGCTGACCACCCCTTCAAGTCGCTCTCCTTGGACAAATCCACATTGGAAACTCTCCGGCGGATATCAAGCGGCGGTTCGAACAGCTCGGTTACTCGCAAGACGCGAATGATTCACCTGTTTATCCAGTGCACGCGTTCAAGTCTCTGAAAGCCCAGCCCGCAGCCCAGACTCGTCCTGCTGACAAGCTCCTGGTCAACAGCCTCAGTCCCTCATCGCCGCTCGCAGTGGGTACCATTTCTTCCTGACTTTGACGCGTTGTACAACTCTCTACCGACATCCGCCCGATGTCTTCAGTCCGTTCCTTGGCTTCCGACCTAGCCATAGCTCGCGGCATCGACCTGACTGATATTGTCACCATGGGCAACTGGTCTTCCTCGGCAGTCTTCGACTCCCATCAACGGCGATAGCGGCTCGCACACACGGACATCAACCACGGCGCTGCTCCAGTCGGAAAATCTCGATGCTCTACGAATGATGACTTGTTTGATTTATATGCAGATCATGCATTAATCAAGTGGTCATCTATTTTATATCACGTAGAAAAGAAAATCAGTATTATATTACCTTCCAAAATAAACTTTACACCTGTTTCTTTTTTCTGAAATCGATAAGCGGCCAACGTCTTACTTGACAACAGCCTCTTTTTCCACTGGCAAAATTGACACCGCTGAATCATCCGACTTGAATTCGAGGATTTCGTCTATCAGGATAGAGCTCAGACGGAACTCTTGCTATCTAACACCATTTTCGCGAAGCACAGATGGCATCAGCACCCTTTCAGACGATCCTTTTTCCCCCTCGATAAACGTGGACCGCATGATAGCAAAGCAGGCCAATGAATTCTCTAAACGCGACAGAAACTCGACGTCAGTATTTATCAGAGTCTTTTTCTTCTGTGTTCTTTTTCCCATTGGTACACGCGGTTCATGTTGCCTCATGGAAGTTAATCGATGCGGGTCTGTTTATTGGCTGGAGGCTGAAGAAGTCTGAGACAACAACTGATTGGACCATCAGCAGAAATTGCGCCTAAAATGGTTGTTGTTGATGCTCGCGTCCTGGGAACTGTGACCACTGCTGATGTGCTTTTCCTTGACCATGCCAACTGTTGCACCCCTGACTTTGTAAGAATGATACGTGGCAAGAGAGCAGATTTAGCACAATGGGCCAAAAAATGTGTGTCAGGCGGTGAGCTTCACGACGTGGGCTGTATGTGCAGACATCTATGGTGGGCAATGGCCTCATGCGGGCAGCTGGTGTGGTGATGCCTCTTGGTTACTGGATGATCACAGATGCATGATCTGACTAGGGAGGGAGGAGATAAGGATAGGATCTATGACTCTGGTACTGCGTAGACGGGGGGAATGACAGGTGGTACAGAGGTCGTGTATCAAACTCTTTGTTACGCGATGCATTGACAACGTACAGCATTTATTTGTAAAGTAGCCCTGTTGAATGTTTCATCTTCGCAGATAGTCAAGTCGGGTGAAATACCTATGTGAGACGCACGTACGCTCAAAGATCAAACAACAATTTTCATTGATCTTGTCAAAGGTTAATGTAACTGCAGTGCGGGCGATGTATACTATGTTGTAACTTAGCCTATGGCTTTTCGTTTCGAGACCACTTCTCGTGAACTACAGCTCGATTTGTCTAAAAACCGTAGTGGCCTGAGACAGAATCATCTATATGTGCTCAAGACACTTTGACTACTACCTCGTCTGTGCAGTAGAATACAAGTAGGACCTCAGGCACCAAGTATTGCAAGCCCCACTTACCGCAAAATATGATCTTATTTGGATCCTAAAAGCATACTCATACAAATTATCCATTCGAGCAACTATTTGAGCTCAAGGGAACATTGTATGCATGATTTTCATTCACGCTGTGCAAGGAAGCGGTGAGAGGGTTGATCATGGTCTTTTATTCAGGTGCACGGATCATTTCTTGTGCTACCCCAAACTGCTTTGACATGTGATACACGCAGTTTGAAATGCTAAGCTCAACTGCAAGTGCTAACAAACCCTTGTGGTGACCCGTTCAATTTATACACCCTATTATAGCGGGCATTTGTATTAATAAAAAAATGACACACGCCTACGTATATATGATATCTATAGTTATCATATCAGTAAGTGGTAACCCTCATCCATCATGTGGCTGGTTCTCTTATCGGTTCCCATCTTTGGAATGCCGCTTGCATTGGCCCTGTTTCAATCACAGACGAAGACGATGGCAGGTATCCAAGACGGTGGCAAAAGACAGCCGATCATAGCGTTCCGCTCTGGAGATATTAAAGGTAAGGATGGACGGAAAAGGTAAGAAAGATATTGGTAACCTTGCATACAGAGGGGATCGAGAACCTGGATCAGTGGCGGGTAAGGTTCTCATGAGTGTCAAAATCGGCGCTCAAAGCAAGCTTGGGCCAATCACAATCGATGCCGTAATCACGCAAATTCATGGAAACATGGCGTGAATGAGTAATAGGCAAAAAAAAAAGGGCAAACCAACAAAGTAAAAAAAAAAAAAGAGAGAGATGAAATGTATGGATAAGTCATATGAGACATAGAATGAGAACATACAGAAAACAAAGCATAATAGATATGAGAACATTAAGAGACAAAAGTAGCGTCAGCTATAGAACAAGTGTTTAATCTTTTCTACTGAGCGTCAACGTTGTTCTTCTCAACCAAACTGACGAGCTTGGGGTCTTTCTCAATCACAAGGGCACGCAGCCACTTGGCCTCCATCTCGAGTTCCTTGACGCGCTTCTCCAGGGCTTCGGCCTTGGAAGTCATCTCCTTGGCGGTCTGCTCGAGGGCCTGCTCGCGCTGCTTCTTCTTCATGCGGAAACGAGCCGATGCAGCGGTGTTGCGGCGACGCTTGTCCTCCTCGGCGGCCACCTTGTCCTGTGGGTCGCTGCTTTCGGAATCAACGGCAGCGAGGGCAGCAGGCGCAGCAAAAGAGGAAGCCGACTGCTTGCGCTTGCGGGAGATGGAATGATTATGAGCGGTGGCGTGTGTGGTGGAGGACGAAGGGGTCATGGCGGGCGTGCCAGGAGCGCTGAGGTCACCCGCGGCAGACGGAGCAGGCGCAAGACGAGGCAAACCACGACGGACTTCGGTCTGCTGAGCCGTGGTGGGATGCGGCTGTTGCTGAGGCTGGTGCAACTGCATGAGGTACGAAGGCGTCATGTAGTGGAGCGGGTTGGCCTGGGAGGCTATTCAGACAGCGGGTAGAGCGGTCAGTATCAGCGTCACTTGGTCGATTGTCATGGTGAAGTGGATTATGCAATTAGACAAAAGAGAGGGAGGGAGGGCTTACCGTCCGATTCGGTCAGAGCAGCCAACAGATCAGCGGAATGCGAGGGATGCTGGTGCTGCTGCTGGTGCTGTTGGTGATGGTTATGCTGCTGGGTTGGCTTCTCATGGAGGTCGTCGAGCAGAGCGGAACCGGGCTCAGTGTCGAAGGTGAACTGTGCATTGGCCCACAGCGAGAGCTCTTCGGTGAGAGCCTCCTCCGAGATATCACCCGGAGACTCGCCACCCAGCAGGTTCAGAGTCGAAATGTAGGACATGACCTATTTTCTTCAAACACGGGCTGGGAAAGAAAACTAAGTAAAAGGGAAAAAAATGTATGCTTTTATTTTATCCATAAAGTAGGATATTCCTCAGCCGGCGGGATTTGTGAGGATCTTCTGCTACCATCTTGTGTCACGCTGCCCGCACCCATTGACCCCATTCACTCGTTGGATCATATCATATCACTGCATGACTATTGACTCATATTCATTTATTTGTTTGTTCCCTTCTTTCATGTGCCACTCTCCATCTCTGCGTCTTCCTTTTCCTTGCGCCGAAGCTTCTCCTTGGTTTCCTCTTGCAATTCCTTGACGGGACGGTCAGCTGATTGATCCGCTTTCACCTAATGGCCCCCATTTAATATCTTATTTCTTATGTTTTCGCTCGCCTTTTTCGCATAGTTTTCTAACTTACAGCTGCTTCACTCTGTGACGCAAGCGTTTCGTTCCACTCGCTCTGTCCTTTCTTGTGCTGTTTTTTCTTCTCCTTCTCCAATGTATGCGGGTCGTTGTCTGACATGTGTGAGAAGGCGGACAGATAGCGTTTCTCCATGCTGATCTGCCAGCTCACAAAAGGCAGCATAGGCTGCACATAGTAGAGGCGTTTCGGTATTCTAGAAAGCAGCATCATCGTAGGAAGCAAAAAGCGTGTAAAATTCATGCGCCCGTCCGAATCACCCGTCTTATCAGAAGCGAGGCAAAACTGGTCACTGATACGTCATAGAAAAGCTCATTCCCCTGCCTTAGCTTAATATATCCGCGACTCACACCAAACACACTGGACTTTTTGACCTATCCTTTTGACATATCTGCCACCTGCCCTCTGAATAGCAGGCATGCCTGGCTTCCAACACACAAAAAAAAAACTGAAAGGCAGATCCCACGTTTTATATCACACCTGCTACGTACACAATTCACGATTGTTTGTTTGTATGTACTTGTTACATATATCAAATCTCTCCCAACAACCGGGCACAGACAAAGATAAACAAAGTTCCCGACTGTTTTCGGTCAATTGAGACGTTGTGTGTCACCACGTTGTTATGTTCAGAACTTTACCGAGCATTATACGGAACAGAAATCGAGTTTGGAGAGTGTATTAAAAAAATGATTAATGACAGAGGTATGCAAAGGAAGAATGTACGAAAATATGCGTAAATGATGTGATCTGCGGACGAATGGTGCAAATCGAGAGAGGTTGCTCAAAGTTTGGTACAGGTGGCGGGACGTAGTGTGAAGAGATAAAGGAGAAAGGGAGAATAGAATAGCTGCGTTAAACAACCGCCTGAGGGCGAGTCAATGGTGCAGTGCTCTTTTGAGACTGTTGATCTGCCTGAGAAACTTCGCTGCTCTGATAACTGCTCTGATAAGCCGAAGAAGCTCTGCTTTTCTTGTCGTCTTGTTGCGCCTTGCCGGCTTTCCGTGAAAGAGCGCCCGGCAACCACCGAGGATTGGGAGTCCTGGAGTCCTTGCGCTGTCGGTAGAGCAGAAAAGCAAAGCCTCCCACGATAAACAAGAAACCTGCCACCCCGAGGGATGCGCCCACTGCCTTGGCTGTAACATTGGAGCTATTGGGATTGGATATGACAGTTGGATCATAAGGAAGCTCATTGCCATCGTCACCGCCGCCGTCGCCTCCGTCGTCTGGCATATGTGGCATCGTGAAGCGACAACTGGGCTGAGCCGAGGGATGCGTGACCGTCTGAGTTTCTATGGTATCCACCCACTGCCATGTCGACATGTCAAGGATAGAAATATCGTTCGTGTATATACGACCATCGTTGCTGCCCAGGTCAGGGTTGAAGTCGGTGTAACCTAAGCAGATCAGTTAGAAAATATGAAAGTCTTGTATCCCTGCTTTTTTCTGTCTCGGGATGCATATATACCTAGCATGACCAGCATGTAGTTACCGTAGGTTACTGCCTCATGACCTGCTCGGGCAGCTGGAAGGTTCCCGCCCACCGTGGGTTTCGACCACTTGAGGGTGCATGTGTCCAACAAGAACACATCCTGGGAAGGTGCGAATTCGGTGGCATTTGGGTTATGGCCGCCAAAAACAACAATCGACGTACCGTCCGGTGCGGCCACAGCAGAGAAACTACGCAGCCATTGTAAGAATAAGTCTACTTTGAGCAGAACTTCATATTCTTTTTTTCCAGTACCCTAAAGTCCCATCAGGCGGGTCGCCGATCGTCGCCATCGTGATAGCCTTATTTTCCTCGGTATCAAATACTATGATAGACAACACGTGTTTAATATGCGGGTCCTAGCCGCGATCATAATGCCCTTGCATACCTAGGACACTCTGGAAATCAGCTGGTTTGATAATCCAATCGTTGCTGGATCCATTCACCACCGCTGTCTTGCCACCCAAGATAAACAGCTGGCCCTGACTACAGACACGAGGAAAAAGTAAAATAAAATAAAATGAGTATGGGTATACTTTTGTTTTCTCTGTTATCTACTTACACCATGGTAGCACTATGCCCAAAGCGTGCCGGTCGCTGACCCCAGGCGTACTTGACAGCAGGCCAACTCCAGGTATAAGTCGAGAGATCAAGGCTATAAAAATCATTAAACTATATAAGAATTAGAATCTGCAGTCATGTTCTCCTTTTTCTGAAAGCTTACAAAGTTCTCCTGAGTCTGGGCTTCAGAGTTGTGTGCTGTGCGTCCACCATAGAACCAAGTGAATCCGGTGGTTCGATTGACGGTAGCTGTCATTTGTGAGCGGGACTCCGGAAGCGGACCGTCTTGGTTTATGGCTATGTAATATACAATAGGCAATATAAGAATTAAATGTCTAACTGGTCTCTTTTGTGCTTTCTTCATCTTACGCGTTTGCTCCCACGTTTGAGAGGACACGTTGTATGTGACCATGTTGTCCATAGCCGTAGTGCCTCCGTCGCCTGCTTGGACGTTGATGGTTCCGTCCTGGATACCTCGAAAAGCAACGCCGTCAGTGTAAGATTGCACTCCTTCTGTACCCAAATCTTCGTTGTTCTGAAGCTGGGACCACGAAGGGCAATGGGTGTTCATGCCCGAGGTCAGGTCAAGCGACCACACCTCAAGTGTACTCTAGAAATAACATAACCAGTCATTGTCAATGGCAGCATGCTTTTGACGGGGTTGCATACGCACTGAAGAACCACCCGTGACAATTATTTCGTCCTCATGGATGAGAATGGCAGAAAAGTCGCTGTAGTTGGAAGGTGCTGCGGTGGAGCATTCGCCGCCTTGGGCTTGTACACTTGCCATGCATAGGCAAAAGAGCAATAAAGAGAAAGACAGACTATCCACGATGGTTCTCGTTCGACTGTTGGGACGCCATGAAGGCATGAGCATGGACAGATAGAAATAGAAGACGAGGAAGAACGAAGAGGAGAAGACGGTCGACAACAGGAAAAGAGAATGGCCGAACCAAGACAATGAGAGTTAAGTGTATGAGAGTATGGGAGTTTTTGAGAGAGAGGGAGGGAGTGAGAGAGAGAGAAAGTTTTACATTAACAATAGTCTGTGCCTGCGCATGAAACTGGATGAACAAAATTCGTTCCTTTTACCCGCAGGGCGACCTATTATTATAATTCATCTCTCGCTTGGCTGATGTGGGTGCGCTGGTCCTATTTCACACGTCTTGATTCTGCCAAGGTCACATTACCGTAAATATAGCATGAAGCTAAGGATCGAAAATGAACAATACGCTGATTGCCGTCAGATATTGCGTGCCCGCGATCAGGATCATTGCCTTTGTTTTATCTCGTGATATAAATGATATAAGATGAGGAGCTGGGTTCTGTCGTGACCCGTCTGCGCAGAGTCAACCAAAAAGAAGAAGAGAGAAAAAGAGAAGGTGAAGAATTTCACGGCTGTTTACAGTTGGGCGTCAATGCAGTTTTAAACTCTGCTATTGATCATGATGCTGTTACTGCCCTCAAGGTAGACAGACAGACAGACAGATACAGGTCAGAGGGAAAACTTGGTACGACGATGAAAGAAGGCAGGGGAGAAGGAGAACGGGGAAGGGGCAAACGTGCCTGCACGCTGACGAATAAGGCGTCGCGATTGAACAGGTTTCAGAATTGTTAGCAGTAAGCCCGACCACTGCGCAATTATCCCAAATCCATAGACAAGCGAACAACAATTATCCCGCGTACTTGTTAAAGTTAGCCTCGCAACGTCAAAGCGAGGGGATCTGCAGAAGCACCTTTCCATAGAGGCTTAGAGGAGTCATCCACGCGTAACACGCTACCACATGCAACTCTATCACTACAAGAATCAGAACGATGCGCATTCGCATTTGACTGACTGTCTCACGTACCGATGAAGCAAAAAAGAATAAAAAGCTTCTGCTTTAAAGAGAGATTAATAGTATTCAGCAATTTCATGTCTGCATTTCTTTTTTTACCATCCAAGGCAATGTTACACACAACGGCGGGCTAGATGAAGCCATGAAGGAAGGGGGCCTCAAGGGCAGGGTATACACATACTCTATTTTTACCAAAAGAATGGAATAAAAAGGATTACATGTAATTACTGATGCGATTGGAATATTTATGTAAAACTGATATGAAGGTCCGGTTCTCTATCGTCTTATTTTTATTTTAGCGCGTGTCAGGGAAATGAACAGCAAACCGTTATTGGCAATGCGTCGTACAAAACCACGCTTTCGGTATTCAAGAACAACCCACCGAACAATACCACACATGGATGGGTACGCTTAATTTGGCACATTTTCATGTGCCCAACACCCAGGTTGCCTTACGCTTCCATCTCTCATTTCATCGTATATCTTTTACGTGCAAAGACGCCAAAAAAAAGATCATTCCATCTTTTTTCTTTTTCTCTTCATTTCTTTTTCACAAACGGCATTGTGCTGAACCCTTTCCACTCCTTACCATTGTTTTTGTTTTTGCACAGTTTGGCATTCCTACGCCTGGCCCTGTGTTTTCTCCCCCATTGTACTGAAAAAGTCCAGCTCTTCCTGTATCAAGGGTGAATTGTGCATTAGCAGCGGCACGCAGGAAAAGAAACAGAAAAAGACAGAGCGAAACAACAACCTCTTTTTTGTTTCGATCTGCATCCTCGGTTACATACCTCGGTTTCTTTGGTTTCGGGTCTCCCAACCCCTCAGTTCCCCTCTCTCCTTGCTTTGATAGCACGACGCCCGGGTCTCTCACATCCGTCCCCGCTATTTTCTAACCCCTTATTACCTACTCACCTACTTTAACGTTACCTGTTTTCGATACACAGACTTTTTTGTTGTTCTTCCTTTTTCTACTCTTGCACGCATCACATCATCCACCGCCACCTCTTCTTTCTATTCCTCGCTCTTTTTCTCTTCCATTTTCTGTTATATTACATCCATTGGCCTTTTCTGGTTTCATGTTCCTCGGCCATCGTTCTACCCGACCAGAATTTGTATGAACATCCGTCCTTGAGCTATGGCCCACGGTTCAACCAACGCATCCATCCACAGCCCTACCTCGGCATCTCACCAAAAAGACGTTACGCCTGTGCAAGTCGGTAAGAAAAACGATAGCAATTGTCCTATCCAGTGACTAGGCCATGATTATTTTATTTATTTATTGTCATGGTACAATAGCATTACGTGTACGACCTTTAACCAGCCAGGACAAAGCGCAGCCGCGCTTCTCTCAATCCACCGCCAACGATGTCATTCAACCGGTCGAGAACACAGTGACTATTGTACCGCACCAAAAGTCGTTTTCTTTCGACCATGTCTTTGGACCCAACAGTACGCAGAAACAAATATTCGGTGCAGTAGCCAGTAATCTCGTCGATCGCTTCATTGACGGTAAGTTTCGTTTTTAAGCTTTGGTGTCGTCTCTCCGATACTGAACCAACCAATTTGACTTAGGCTATAACGTCACTATACTTGCTTATGTATGTACTATATAGAACCTACATACAGATGGATACGTCATGTCTATGCGGATAGGTTGCTTATCTAGTTTTTATGATACGAATAACAGGGACAGACGTCGTCGGGCAAGACGTACACCATGGGCACCGAAGTCGATGATAATCCCGACAAGGAGCATGAAGGTACATCTCTTCCCTTTTGCTTTCAACTATCATTGGTCAAAAAAGAGTGCAATGTATTCATATATGTGCAGGCATCATCCCGCGCGCCATGTCGGCTCTGTTTCAACGCTTACAACCAAACGAACCACCCTCGCAGCCTCCGCCCAAAGAATCTGCGAAACGGCCTCTCAGTGTCATGGCATCCTCGTCATCCTCGTTGCGAGCACCACGCAGCACCAAAACGGGGACGAGCAGTCGGTTGCGTCCCATGTCCATGCTTCCCTCCCACAACAACAACAACAACAACAATGACGCAGCTTCCGCTGCGCGACGTGGGTCGGCACCATCGTCTCCTCCTCCTTCTGGTTCTGCAGATGCAGGCAAGACGGGCAGCTTCACAGTGAAAGTGTCCTTTGTGGAGATTTACAACGAAGATCTCGTCGATCTATTGAACCTTGCTCCACCGTCCGATCGCCCGCCTGTGACGATCCGTGAAGACACGAAAGGTCAGATTTACTGGACAGGCGTCAAGGAGGTCACTGTCGAAAGCGTCGGCGATGTCCTACGGTAAAGGAGAACTCATGCAACAGACGTGACACTAAACTATCCCGGGCCGCATGCTCCATGCTATGCTTAGATTTCTGCAAATGGGCACCCAAAATCGCGCTACAGGCTCCACTGATATGAACGCGAAGTCATCGCGTTCACATGCCATTTTCTCTGTCACGCTCAGGCAAGAGAAGTGGGTCCCTGCTGCTCCCAAGGCCACCACCTCCTCCCACAGCACCCGCAGCAACGGCTCGCATGGTCGTGACAATAGCATATCACCAACCGCATCCCGCTCGACTGTCGGGAATCGGCGCGCCAGCACCCTCAGCGTCCGCGCCTTGGTCGGTCAGATGGAGCGGCAAACGCAGAGCTCTGATGAAGACGGCAAGTGGGTGATCAGTCACTCCAAATTCCACTTTGTCGATCTCGCCGGATCGGAGCGCCTCAAGCGCACTGCAGCTGAAGGCGACCGCCGCAAGGAAGGTATCAGCATCAACGGCGGTCTGCTCGCATTAGGCAATGTTATCTCTGCCCTGGCTGAGCCGTCCAAACGATCCACGCATATCCCTTATCGTGATTCCAAACTGACGCGTCTTCTGCAAGACTCCTTGGGTGGGAATGCCACCACCTTGATGATCGCCTGTATCAGCCCGGCCGAGGTCAACCTCGTTGAGACGATCAATACCATCAAGTACGCGCATCGCGCGCGCAGCATCAAAAACAAGGCCGAGCGCAACGAAGCCGAGGAATGGATGACCAACGACAGCCCTGAGTTTTTGCGCGGCATGATCACCAAGCTCAAGGGCGAGTTGCGTCTTCTCAAGACAAAAAACCACGGCTCAGTCCACGGCACGAATGTGTCACCCTCGTCTTCCCTCTCGGACACCGAACGTCTCCAGATCTCCACCTGTCCCTCGTCCTCGGCCACCACCACCATCACCGTGCCTGACGTGGATCTGATTGACCAGCAAGCCCTCGTGGCCGACTTGCGACGCCAGATTGAAGAGCTCAATAACGAGGTCACTGTCACGCGTGAACGAAACCAGCACGTCGAACGTGAACTGCGCCAGGCCAAGGCCGCAGTCAGCAATGGTGCCTCCATGTCGGACGCCAACTTTCAGCACCTCGTTGAGCCCGTGATCGAAGAGTACGAAAAGTCCGTGTCTGCCCTCGAGTCGCAGCTTGCCATGGCGCGCGCCGCACTTTCCCATTCGGACCAGGCGCTTGCGGAGCAAGAGGAGAAGATCGCCTACTTTGAGAACCTACGGCACTCAGAGTCTGCTGCTCTGGACGAAATCAAAGCGCGCCTGGCCAAAGCCGTCGAGCGCGAGCAGACGGCCGAGTCCTACGTCCATGAACTCGAAGGCCGCCTCGCCAAGTCGGCCGACGAAGCGCTGCGCGACCAGCAGGTTCTCAACGACCTAAAGCAAAAAATCACAAAGTTCAAAGAGACGGATCAAAACACGGAGCAGTACATTCAAGACCTCGAAACACGGCTCGCAAAGTCGGAAGACGAGCGCGAGCGACTTGTGATTCTTTCAGAACATGCTCAGGCACGCCTCACCGAACAGGAGCGTCATCTCGAAAAGATCAAGCGACGCCTGTCGCGCTGTGAAGCCGACGAAACCCAGAAGCTCCTGCTGGCCGAGCTCGACCAGTCTCAAAACCGCTGCCGAGAACTCGAGCAGGAACTCGCCACTTTGAGCCTTGCCATGACGCCCGCGGCTGCCACAGCAGGAACGTCTGAGAGCCCTGTGGATGCGCAGCCAGAGCCCAAGGCTATCGAGAATGCCCCCAAAGTCACAGACGCAGACGCAGACGCAGAAGAAGCCGCAGAAACCCCTTGCAGTGATCCTAAAGCGGCCGTGGAGGAGGCCATTGAGGCGAGCAACTTCAAGATCGAGGAGCTGGAAGACCAGGTGCGCCAAAAGACAGCCCAGGTGCAGGCACTGGAAGAGCGTCTGGAAGAGATCCACACTCTCCGCCGAACACTTGACGAAGAGCGCGTGGAGCATGTTCAAGAGATCGAGCGACTGCAAAAGATCGTGACTACGGTCACCCAGGATTTCGGAGCCTGCCGCGAAGACCTGCAAAAGGAACGCCAGGCTCACGCGCAATACCAGGCCGAATCGCGTGCAGAAATCGAGCGCTTGCAGGCATCTGTCGACGATCTATCCGTGACCCTGTCCTCAGCCCGCGCGGTGCAGCAGGATCAACTCCGTGAAGCTGAGTCGCATGCGGCCCTGCTCGAGCAGCGCATCCACGAACAGGAACACACCGCACAAGTGGCCATCCACGAGCGCGTCCAAGCGCTCTCGCAAGCACAATGCGAAGCCGATAACCTCGCGCTACTGCAGGCCAAGCAGGATGCGTTGATCGAGCTCCTCGAGGCAAAGACGGCCGCAATGGATCGTCTCGTCGAGGACCTGCGCGGCGAGATCAAGGCGCGAGACAAGCAGATCTCGGAGCTCGAGGCCTCCCACGCGGAAAAAACCCGGTGGGCGGAGCATGCGCACGATGAGCTGAGGCGTGTGTTTCGGGACATGCAGCGGATGGGCGTGGAGCGCCAAGAGCTTCTCCTGAGCATGGGTTGCCTCGAGGCGGTCCTTCTCCAGCAGGATCGCAAGTCAAGCCTGGCGCTGGAAAAAGTGGACGGCCTCCGTTCCACCGTCAAAACCCAGGAGGAGCTGGCCCAGGGTGAGCGTACTGCGGCAGACGAAAAGCGGCAGCGGCAGGAGCAGGATCTGCGACGAGAGAACAAGGAGCAGCGGCAGGTCATTGAGTCACTCGAGCACACCCTGCGGACACTACAAGAACGACTCGAGGAGGCGGTTCAGAGTCACTCGCAAAAGACAGACCAGATCCAGAACCTCCAGGACCAGCTTGCACGACGGCGACGCCTGACACTCGAAGAAAGTGTCTCGAACAGGGACAGCGGCCTTCCTGACGAGCAGCGTGTCTCTGATCTCGTCAGACGGGTCGAGGAGCTCGAAAAAGAAAACCAGTTCCTGGCAAGCGGGCGGTCTTCCAAAACAAGCAGCGCCGAGGAACTCTTCATCGAGCCACATCCGGAACAGGAACCCCCTTCTGCGCCAAGCCAGCCAGAGACTAACGTCGCCACTGTCGGCGACGCCACGACTGAGGATGACGACAGCGATAAAAAGAGGCTGGAAGCCCGCGTGAGTGAGCTCGAAGCGGAACTGGTGTTGCAACGCAGCCAATTGGAACTCGAGAACAAGAACCTGGAACTTGAGGTATTAAAACTGGCAGCAGCCAATGAGCGACTCGAAAGAGAAATGGAACAGGCGATACCACGAAGCCACAGCTTCCACGGCGGTCTGGCCACGGCAACAGCGACGGCAAGCTTGAGCGAGATCATCACCACAGCGGCCTCCCCGCCACAGACCCCGCGAATGTCGTCACCCATCCCGCAGGCCTCGGTCAGTCTCCCCCATCGGTTTTCGACCTTGTCCAAATCAGGTTCGCTTCGCTCGCTGGCCGACGATCACCGCCGGAGCTCCTCCTCCTCGTCATCCGCCTTACTGCGTGGCCGTGCACAATCGACCCACTTGCCGCCACCCACCGCTCCGCCGACCAACCCCCTGCCTCCAATCCCTCAACAACAACAACAACAACAGCAGCAGCAGCAGCAACAGCAGCAACAGCAGCAGCCACACCAGGGCCCTGCCTCTCCACCTCCCCAGTCACCACCACCACAGCCGCCGTCCCGCTCCATGTCAACGCCCTTGTTGCTCCAACGCCAAGATTCCACAGCTTCTTCGCGGCACAGCATGAGCCACATGATCGACGGCAACTTTACATCCGAGCAGTATGAAAAGATCGTGCGTTCCTTGCAGCGCAAAGTCCAGATCGCCGATAACGACGTCCGCGCTCACCAGGAAGTTATCTCCAAGCTTGAATCGCAACTCACGCGCTCTGAAAATGCTGTGCGCGACGTCAAGCGCCAGATGGATACCCTCAACCGCGAGAAGCAGACCTATGCGATGGAGATCGAGTCCCTTCGTGAGGCCCAGCACCTGCTGCAACAACAGCTCGCGACCCCGCCCGATAGCAGCCGCAACAGCTCCAGTTCCAGTCGACGGAGCAGCAGCCAATCCCAGGAACAGATACTGGACGACGACGCGTCGTGCCGCTGCAAGGATCTGCAGCGTCAGCTCGCAGAGGAGCGCAAGCTTAAGGAGAAGGCGGAGAAAGCACGGCGGATCTTGGAAAATCGCATGGAGGAGCTGATGACCAAGAGAAACAAGTTCATGTGCTTCTAGTAGATGTATTGTACCATAGTAGTTATTTAATAATATTCGTAATAGCATAAGATTATGATTTTTTCCCTTTTGGACATCCTCTGTTCTTTTTTGTTCTCGTTTGCCACGTTGCCTCCAGCGCGCGCGCCGCTGCCAGATGTGACACGCTCATGTAAGTGCTTGTGCAAGTCCAACCATGAACGTTACACACCCCTCGTGGTATTATTTACTGAAGACAATTGCATGTGGCCATTAAGGTTTAACAAGGTGTCACTTTTAAAAATTAGCATACGTGAGGCAATCAGGATCGCTCTTCTATAGAGTAAACGCCGACAGAACTATATTATAGCAGGTCATAGTCTACTTGCAGCTGTCGTTCTCATGCTCCTGTAGGACCGTCCGTCTCCCATGTCTATAGCAAAAAAACGGCCGGTCCTACACTTTGGCTGATCAACGAACATTTGAGAAAAAGAGCAGAGGTATTATGCTGGCTTAGGCTAGGCATTCCTGAGAGATAAGCGAAGATGTATACTTTCTCGTACTATCATGAAGAAAAAAGATGTACGACATGCGCGAGTGTATTTATAATCCCTTTCTCCGCTACTCTCACTTTGCAGCTACAGCTGCTTAGTTAAATCACAACAAGTGTCACCAGCTTGTTCAAATTAGTATTGCATGTTGCATATCCATGTGGTGGTGTGTGTATGTGTGGAGTTTTTTATACGAGCGTGCTCAATGGTACTTTAAATTTTATTTTCTTGTCCCTGATAAAGCAGAGATGAAGATGAAGAACCATCGAGAGGTGATGTCTAGGTGCGACTCATCGGGGGGAAGTTAGAGCCATACACATCATGACCGATAGGGGTGATGCGATTTAGAGCCCGTGCGCTCATGTGAATGGCTGTCCCTGTTAATTCTCAGAAAATATATGTCTGTGTTGTATGCAGTGCCTGGTCGCATTGCGTAAATGATGCTCCGTGTGTCTTTGCACAGCCGAGTGACACTTTGCTAACAATGGGACGTCTATTAATTAGCTCACCTGAGTATTGTCTTTCGACATCATACATTATCAGGAGTGAGCACCATCTATATAAAAAAAAGGGCGCTAGGCATTAAATCCTCACCTGATGCTCTTTAAAAACACTCCAGAATAGAATGGCAACGAGTAACACACGTACAAACGCAACTGCGTATCTTGTTTCTTCCGTTTCCGGGGAGAACAAGTGCTTGCCGGAAGGAACGAAAGCAGCATCAACAGACACACATTAGAAGAACGCAAAGGGTGCAGGGGGTTTGAGCAATTCAGTGTATTTCCCGCGCGATGTAGAAACGATCAAATGGACTGCTGTTTCCCGCCCGGTGCGCGCTGATGGTGCAAAACAAGGCAAGTCGGTTGATGAATGCAGATTATATAGGATGCAGCAAAAAAAAACTTACTTTTGCGCTGTCTTTAATTGAGGTGGGAAATTCAGGATGATGATCCCCGCCATTTTGCGCATACACATACATCCCATGTAACAAACATACAAAAAAAAAAAAAAGATCGCTTATCTAATGTTAGGGTCAGACGCAGACAGATAGAAGCACAGGGATTGCTCTGCTTGTGGCTCCGTTCTCCCCGCCAGGCACCCCGCTATTTCCCTTTTATCATGTCTATTGCTTCACATAATATCGCTCATTCTCGTTGGATCTGCTTTAGAAAAAAATTCCTCGTGAAACGCCAAGCAACAAAAATTTATGGCTCAGGGCAAGTCAATACACTGAGATCGACCCTTCCGCATTATCTCTCACACTCGCTCCCACTCTCACTTCCCACAACCTTGTCTTTTCGATGTCGGCCAACAGAATTTGCCAAGCGCCGTCTTGATATTGGTCCTCATTATCAGATTAGCGACCTTATTTTGAATTTGATTACGTCACACCAAAAAAGTTATCTCGTATATTTACACAGACGTGAGCATCTTGTTTGTATGGAGCACGTGCGGCAATATGTGTAGGTAGAGAGGATTGACGGGGATGGGAGGAGATCCAAAGTGGTACATCGGGGGGGGGGGGGAGGACTGGACTCGGGCAAGGTAATAGTGTGATACTATTTTTATGTGAGTGAAGTTTGCAACACACACACACATCTCTACCCACCCAGCGCCAAACCTAATTTGGTTCGTGTCAGAGGGACGTGTGTTCCCTCCGGATTCCTTTTATGGGGCGCCTGGAAAAAGTGGATAAGCGTGCTGGAAGTGGGCACACTACACGACACAAGGGCGGGAATCTATTTAAATTATGATGGTCTGCGATGGTCTGTTATCTCTTCCCCTTCTCTCTCACTCTCTCTCACTCTCTCTTCTTTCTCTCGCTTCCTAATTCTCTGCCCTCCTCTTCTTCCTCGGTTCTCCTGTCCTTCAATGAACTTTGCTCCTGTCCCTCATCCTTATCGTCAAGTCTTTGGCCCCGTGGTGCCTGCTGCTGGCATGGCCGACCATCCTCACCACCTCCAACATCATCAACCTCAGGTCGTCGTCCCGTCCATGTCACCGTACTACTACTATTACCAGCAATACCATCACCACCAACACTCTCCGCATTCTTATCATCCGTCTTCCACCGCTGTTGCCGCACCTACGCCTGCTCCTACGGCAACCGCGGCGCCCGGGGCGGCTGCACCTCCGCCTGCACCTGCGCCTCAGCCATCTCCACCCGTGATGATGCGTTACTCGGTAAGCCAGACAAAAACAGTAATTCCTGGAATCCATATCTGATTATTATTTTTTTATGTATGCGCATGTATAGCCTCCTCCGATTCACCATACACTCGAGAACGCCACGATCTCTTATGATAATACCATGACCATCCAGCCCAACCAGCTCGTCAAGGACGTCTTCTTTTCCTCGCAAGCCCTAGTCGACCCCGGCTTTTGCTCGTCCTTGAGCGAGTCAGACGCCTCTGACATCACTCCTTCGGACCTTTTGCACGACCAGGATGATCCGCTTTTCTTTATCGGTCTCGACTTTGAAGACCCCGATGAAACAGCGGGCAAGAAGCGCAAGCTCCAGGACGACCCAGCTGATCAACAACAACAGCAGCAGCAGCAAGAGAAACTCGTGCCCACCATCAAAAAGATGAAGCAAGACATGCCCGACATGCTGGACTGCCAAGATGATATTTCTGCCTTTACCGACTCGTCCTGCTCCAGCACAAGCGGGAGTGATGATGAAGACGACGAGGACGAGGACCATGACGACACTGACGCCGATCCGTCTTGTGTGGATGGGTATGTTTCAAAAAATTGAGATATTTATAACCGCTGTTTTTTAACATCAAAAATCAGTCCGCTCGTCGAGGCACGACCGACCGCACGCCCAACCCTCTACGAAAAATTAACAGAGACCAATGTGGACTGGTGTCGGTATTGCGGCACCACTGAAGGTGTCAACTGGCGACCAGGCCCCTGGGGCAAGCGCACGCTGTGCAACAAGCACGGTTGCGACTACAAGGGTTACGGTTTTGCTTGCAAATTGCCAAGACTCGACCTGACTGGCTTCCTCCACGAGTCAGTCACCGACCGCGAGCGACCTGTGCTCCAACTGTTTTGCCATGTCTGTCATCGGGCCGAATCGTACGAAGGCAACGTCCTCGTCCGCTGTGAAGGCTGCCCCAAAGCCGTCCATGAACAATGCCACTCAGATGCGTTGCCAAGCTCCGGTGCTTGGTACTGCAACGACACGTGCCGTGACAATGTGCGCCGTCAACGTGTGGTGGTCGAACTGCCACGGAAACGGTTGCCGCTCATGCGTCAGCCCAGTCCCGCTTCTTCCCCGGCTGTCTCGGCTGCTTCTTCCCCTCCCACCCCGCGCACCCGCTCCACTCGCGCCTCTTCCACCATCTAATAATAGCATCTCACTCTAATAACCCTATTAATCCACATCATATCCATTGCCACCCCCAACAAGTACAAACACATACTCTTTTTCTTTGTAAATAATAATTGCAATTTCAAAATAGAACTTATAATACAATCCATTGTTGTAAACTTCCTTTTCTTCGCGCGGACTGCGAGTGTCTGTGCGCCCCGACATTTTTGCTTCTTCCGGGAGTCGATGCGTAGCAGGGCGGAGGAAACCTTATAGATAGACAGAAATATGTATAGACGATTTTTAAAAAAAGGGTGGGGGGTATCTAATAACAGGACGGGCTGTCCATATTATGATATTGTTCGCCGTCCCAACGGCGCTTCAATTCGTCAACGCTGCCACTGCTGTGGCGTGCCATCTTGGCACGTGAGGCACGTGTGGGTGTTTGTGACAGTCGGTCAAACACGTTGCCCTGAGACGACGGGGGCCGCGTTTCAACCATCGAAGACAAGCTGGGTGGCATGGTCGCCCGTTTCTGCTGCCGCTGGAGCGAGTAGTTGGCTAAGGGAGAAGAGGGTGGCTGGGGAGGTAATTGGCTTGCGTGGGGTTGCAGCTGCTGCTGTTGTTGTTGCTGTTGTTGCTGCTGCTGCATCAGTTGATGCTGGTGCTCGAGTTCACGCAGCGAAGCGCGTTGGCGTAACAAGGGCTGCTGCAGTGTGTGGGCCCGCTTTCGATTGCCGCCACCGCCGGTGCTGCTGGCTGTGGAAGTGGTGTTGTTCCACGAGTTCTGCGAAGAGGAATAGTCCGACTGCAGCGAGGACCTGCGCAGGTGGCTGCTCCGGATGGAGGAAGTGGACGAATCACGGTCGGCGGCGTAGCGTGCAAACTCGGCGGGACTGATCATGGTGATGGGCACAGGCGACTCGGACCCACCAGAGCGCTGTTGCCAAGATAGCCGCTTTTGGATCATGTTGAAAAACCGGTCAGGTGAGGGCGTCCGGCTCGTGTTGTCAAGCTCAACTTGCTGGTTGAGTGGCACCGGCGGTTTGAGCTTATTCGGGCTATCGAGTACTGGCGAGGTCAGCGGCGATGCATGCACTTCGTCAATAAAGGCCGCATCCACATTAGACTCGTCAGGCTCGGGCGTCGCAATCATGCCGCGCAGGCCGTCCTCGTAGATCTTGTCAAAGATAGTGTTGCCGCTGTTGATATACTCCTCAATCTTGGCGTCTATCGCGTTCTCGCCAGAAACGTTGCTGCGGTCCTCGAGTTTCCGGATCCGGCGCTCGTTCTCCACCGTAGTGGCGATCGCAGCCCGCTTCATGACAATTAACGTACGACGCAGGTCCATCACTGTCTTTTCGAGGTTCTGCATCGTCACTTGGCGGTTGCACTCGCTCATGCGCAAGTTCATAATATCGTCGACGAGTGACTCGGCAATGCGCTTGCATTCATCGGCCTCGAGTGACTTTAGGAGTTTGGTTGTAATATCGTATGCCATCTCGGGTGCCGCGTTGTTGGGCACGCTGTACTGCTCCTCAAACGCATCCATGTCAGCCCATTCGTCCGTCGGGGCCGGGTTCGTGATGATTTCGTCTGCAAACATGACGTGTTTCTCCGGTCGGGTGACCGTCTGTTGTTGCTCCTCGGCAGCCATCGCATCACCTGCGGCCTCGGACTGTAGTGCACGGATCCGTGCCGACAAGTACGAGATCTCAGCCGACATGAGGTCGATGCGCTCGTCCATGAGCTCCAACGCCATGGTGTCCATGGGTTCGCCTGTGCTCTCGGTATGCTCCTTCTCCGTCAAGAAGATGTGCTTGCGCTCCTCGAGGAGCTCAAGCTTCTCGTTCGCTAAACGTTCGCGGCGCACCAAGAGCTGTTCCATCTCAACCACAGCCTGCTTGCTCTGGATAAACTGGCACAACGCCTTGTCGAGCAACTCCTTCTTCCGTGTCGCTCGCACATTCACAGGGATTGGGTTGACCTTCTTGCGCACGCGACGCGGAAAACCATGACCGCCCCGGGCTACGACGGCAAAGCTTCCGCCGACAATATGCGATACACGACTGAGCAGACGCTCGTCGAGCATACCCCCTTCGCGCACAGCTTTCTTGAGCACGTTTGTCAGCTGCTTGAGCTGGGTGTTGTTGACCAAGATCTCTTCGTTGCGCTTCTTAAGCATCAGCTTTTGGTTCTCATGCTCGCGCTCTAATCGTCGCTTAGCCATGTTGGCCTCGGCCTGCTGTCGCTGAAGTTGGTGGATGCGTCGCTCTTGGGTTGACATCTGTTCGCGCACGCGCTCTGCCTCAACTTTCATACGCTTCACCATCCGCTTCTTTTCGAGTTGCAGTGTTTCGACATTCACACGGAGCGAGCGCAACAGCGTCTCGTTTTGATTGCGAGTTGCTTGCATCGTCGAGGATGTGTGCTCGTATTTGCGGCGCAGTTCCTGGATCTCAGAGAGGAGGTGCTTCATCTTGGCCTCATACGCATGGCGAATCTCGACGAGCTGCTGCTTCTCCTTTTGCTGGACATGCGCATCTGATTTGCTCGCGAACCTGGTACGCGTTCGCATCAGTGCCGTGTCACGCTCACGCTGCAGCTCGGCGAGCTGTGACTGGAGCTGCATGATCTTGTCGTCAAACTTGCGGCGCATAAAATTGTATTCCGTTTCGGACTTTTCAAGGTGCTGCACCAGCTGCTCCTTAACCTTGATATCGGACTGGATCTGGTGCAGCATGCGCACGAGCTGAGGGTTGTGCTTTGCATCGGCCGCCATCATCGCCTCTTGAGTCTGTGGCTGGCTGTTATCAGTGGCAGCGGAGGACGGCCGCTGGGAATGCTGGTCGGCTGAGGATGGCGCGCGAACGGACATGTCATCCCAGTTCGGTACGGCCAGGGCTTCAATCTCATCCATCAGTTCATTGGAGACGGGCGACGGTGTAGCAGAAAAGTGACCCTCGTCGGATTGCGTTCGTTGCATTTGGTGTGTGCCGTGGATGCGCTGTTCCTCCTCCTCGAAGGCCCGCAGCTCAGCCTCCCATGCCTGGGCGGTGTCGTCCAAAGGCTAAAGTTTTTTTTGCGATGCTCAGCCTGTGGAAGATATAAAGTAAACTCTTCTTACCTTTATCAGCTCGAGCACTTCCATGCCCTTACGAATTTCGTCGCGTGCCTTGGCAATGCTGTCCTTGACTTCTTGACGGATATCTTCGTCCTCGTTAACAAAGCCTTCGTCCTCGTCAATGCTGCTCGGGACATCGGCTTGGCGCATCTTCTGCTTTGACTTGACCTTAACACTCCGCACTGTGCTCGATGTGGTGCTGCTCGACGTGGCGCTGATACGACCATTGCGTCGTCGACGCGTGCGGCGGCGGCGAGTCGAACCTGATCCGCTGACTTCGGGCCGTGATCGTCCACTCGCTATCGAGAGTGTATTGGAGAACTCCTTCTGATGGGCGGCCATCATGGCAGGTCTCGTATTTTCGACAAACTGCAAGCGATCGCGTGTATCTGCCAGCTCGTTGTTGAGATCCTGAATCGTCTTTTGATACTGGGCAATGATAGGATGAGTCTTGTGCTCCTGCGACTTCATCGGCTGATTCTCGTCTTGCTGCTCTGTTTCCAAAAACTCGCCGAGATCCCTCTCCATCAAGAGTGTATCGCGCTCGCTCGTCGTCTGAATTAATGTCGTTGACATGTCCTGAATACGATCACGAAGGCGGACGACTTCGTTCCGGAGTGCACGCACTTCGTCGTCACGTTGGATGGAGCCGAACCCATTGTCGCCGTGACCATCCGCTCGCAAGGAAGCAATCTCCATACGCAGTCGCGAGACCAGCGAACGGAGCTGATTGACTTCGATGGAACTGCCAGCAAAGTCCTGGTTGACGGTCACACGATTCTTAATATTACGTGCGCGGTTGGCGTATTTTAAGGTGTTGAGAGTTTCCATAAAGTTGGTGTCAGACGGAGAGACACAAGCAAGCATGAGGGTCTGGCTGTTGCCACCCAAAGAGTCTTGGAGTAGCCGAGTCAGTTTCGAGTCGCGATAAGGTATGTGGGTCGTGCGTCGCGTTTCGTCGCCCAGGGCTGAGATCACATTGCCGAGTGCGAGCAAACCCGAGTTGATTGCAATACCCTCGCGAGCGCGATCACCTTGTGCATGAGTGCGTTTCAACTAGAGTCGGGTATGAATATACGTAGATATAGACCAGAAATATATATAGAAAACAAGACATACACGTTCGGAGCCGGCAAGATCCACAAAGTGGAATTTGCTCGTCAATGACTCTGTCTTGGACGGATCCTCCTCTTGTGGTCGGTCTTGTTTGAGGATGACGGAAAAGATGGCGTGCGAACGAGACGAAACGGTATTCATTTCTGTGGACCCAGTCGTACGGCAAAGGGATCCTTTGGCGAGAAAGCTGTTGTGGGGAGGGGAGGGACATAGGGGAACCATGAGTTACGGGTACCAAGAGCGTGTAAAAAAACCTTACCCTAACAGTTCTTCAGGGCTCTCACATTGCTCCTCCCTGACGCCACTCCAATAGATGTTTCCAGCAATGTCTTCGCGAATAGAAACTTCGGCAGGGGCTGGACTGGTTCCACTGTTGCTACGTCGTTTCTGGGCGTTGGCAGGATTGAGCAGATCAATTAATTCTTCATTGTAAAGCTCAAGAAAGGAGACATAGACGTTGTATTTGTATTCGGGGTTCTCGTCTGCACGCTGCTGCAGTTTTTCGAAAAGTTCGACAATGCAACGCGGGACGATACCTAGGGAGAAAAAGAAGGAAAAAAAAAAGAAGAGGGGTGGGTGAGTATACCGCATGAAAAAGCGTATGCGATGTGGTGGTTAAAGGCTGGATAGCGGACCTTCATTTTCAGGTTCGGCACAGTTGTCGAGGCCGGTGCCCATACTGTAGGTTTTGCCTGATCCTGTTTGTCTATGGAAATATGAGTTACCGTATTTTAACGGAAGTAATGTTCATACCCATAGGCAAGGATAGTAGCATTAAAACTTTAAACAAGAATGTAAGCTCCCTTGAATGTCACAAAGCGTAGATAAGTTACCCATCCATGAATTTGTGCATCAGTGGAGCAGCTGCGGACTGATAGACGTTGGATTGTGTGGTGGATTGATCGAAGACATAATCGTATGTAAAGGACTTGTCGGTGCCGATCAAAATCTGAGGCTCATTCGGGACGTACGACAGGCATTCGCTGCAGTTGCTCAAGTGCTCTTTCTGCGTCAGCGGCCGTACTCGTAAGCCGACCCTGGATATATGTGGTGGTATGTCAGTTTCTCAGTCAGTCGCTGTATAAAGCCAGTCTGGCTTTGATTTTTAGTCACCTCACAGCAGTAGAAGTCATACTACAGCAGCGAATCTATGTGAGGGTACAAAAGGTAGAGAAGTAAACAAAAAGAGAGAAAAAAGAGGGGAAGAAAGAAACGAAGAGAGAAAGAAAGAAAGAATAAATACAAGATGCAGCAAAGGGAAAAAAAAAAGATTCAACACAGAGAAAGAGAAGAGAGACGATCGAAGCTGTACGACACAAAAAGAAAAAGAAGGCCACTGGACCGACCCCCACATGCGGGTTCGCTCCGCAGCCCATTTAAGAACAACCCATTTTACATTATTTCGTATCGAGGAAAGAGCAGGTGCGCACATACAGTACCAAAACTTTTTCATATTGTTCAGGTGATGGATATATCTTTCTTCTTTCACGAGGATGCAGTCATGGGAACAGCAAAAATCTGTTTTGATGGCCTTATTTCATCATTTCGGACTGCGTTCCGAACTCTCCTATTCCACGCGAGCACAACCATAGATACAGTATACACATTTCTGTATTTACGGTCTACTGTATCGATCCTAAAAAGTGGACACACCGACTGGCTTATGTCCCGTCGTGCCACGAGCAGACAAGAGAAAAAAAAAGTCTTTCGTGCATGTGCTACCGAGTACGACTCATCGTCCGGATATCAAAACAAATCATTTTTGCTCTGGACGCTCGGCCCGCTCGCAGAATCGACCGCGTCTCTATTTTGCTGACTTTTTTTAACAGCGATAATAAAGAAAAACCACGGCATGTGCAGACAATGTGTGGGTGCATACCTTTCTTTTTTATATTTAAATTCAGTACATGGGTACCTAGACCGCCATACGTCGGATGCGTACGATCGGATCTTTCACTTTTTGGCTTCTCGACTGGCGGGCTCGTTTCGCATGTGTAACAAGGATGCTAACCCAAAGAAAGCCGTAGGCCCGGGCTGGCAGCGACATGGAATCGTAAAGGCCAGACGCACGAAAGAGCCGTACTCTGGTATTCTACCATCAGGAAACCCATTCCATTTGCATTTGCCCTATCTTTAGGGCCGTGCATGTCCATGGCACTGTAAGAGTAAATATGGACAGACATGCAGATCCCCATCACCCCGCGCTCTCGCGCGCGCATATCCTTTATTTTCCCCCTTTCCCCGTCTTCCACGGTCCCCCTTTCTCACATCGCCACTGTCTGGATGCAGGCCACATATTAACACGAAATAAGTATTCGGTATGAAGCGAGAACATTGGACAGTCTAAATCACGCTTATCTGGTAAGTACACACAGAAAAAAGAAGAGTCGTCAATTCAAGCGATATCACCCTACGTTAATACTGATGCAGTGATCTATATTCACGAGGATGACGTGTTAAATCGTCGTGAGGGCATAACATCCTATTCAACGAAATACGACTGGCATACGTGCATTGTTAATCCAGCGACTTTCAGCACTATGTCTTCGCAGACTAGCTAATTTTACTTCAACATGATAACTCCATATTATTCATTATGATGTGTGTATTGTAAATACATGTGGAAGGGCTTTCATCGTGAATCCGAAATGATACTTCACGACTTTCGCTCAGGCACGCTGCCCTAAGTGTATACAACACTTTTTGCATATGCACAGGTACTGATAATATGAAGAAGCGATGACGGGACACTCTATGGTGCTGCATGAAAGCAGGCATAATGACATTCACCATTTCAATGCTATTTTAAACCGTTTAATTAAGTAAATTACATTTATTCTTTTATTTGTTTATGCAAGGCGCACATATGTAGGCAAGATTACTTTCTGGAGCTTACGTTTTAGCGTCGATGAGAAGGCATCAGCTGCATGTATGCACATCATCAAGCTTCTCCACTGACAATTTTCTTATTTTGAGAAAAATAAATATAATGATGCTCAAGGTACGTCGGTGTAGTCAGAGACCCAGTTTATTGCGCTTGCTCTTATTACATTCTTGTTTGAATATCCTTTCGTCCTACTACATAGAGAAGAATGAATTAGGCTCAGCATGATGTAGTTCGTCGTTAGACGACGTGTTTTAAAAGTAGAAAGGTAATGAATGGGTATTGCATGAGAGTTTAAAAAACGTGGAGCATCAGTCGTCTTGATATAATAACCATATATTAATGTAGGAAGGAAACAAAGACATTACAGAGGTTTTGGCGACGCAAAGTGAGTCAACGACCTGTCCCAAATATTCTGTCGTGTTTACATGGAGGAGACGGCTGTGCTGTCAAATAAAAGCTGCAGATGGCTGTTTTGTACTGTCATGGCAGCATACGGTTGACCACTTATTTACATACGTTGGCGCGACACTGTCCCGACTGCTTTTTATGATTTATTTATGACAGCCTTCCTTTGACGAGCAGGTCTGAAGGATACTTAGTCTTGAAAAGTTGTCCAGCAAGCACGCGTAAGCAATGCTGCATTTGTAGAAGAGCCGCTCACACGTTATTACGTGGGACCTCCTTTCCTCCTTTCCTCCTAGTGGACTTACCATTGTGTAAGCTCCTCGTCAAATGGTGAGAATGCATGGATTTTTCATTCCAGTTGCACGTACTGGTGGTAATGCGGCCGCTTAGGTCGAACGAGGCAGTAAGCATTGGTGTTTGGAGAGCATAGCAGCCGCCCTTGCTATCGCTACTGCATCTGCGGAGAGTTGGTCGCAGCAAATGTAGTTATACCAAGGCACGTCAAGGGGCACTGTCATTTCTGCATTGCAGCGACCCTCTTTCTTGTGTTTGCCTTCACTGGACCGCAGCAGACTACACAGGGTTGGGTCCTGCAGTGAGGGGTGGTTCTCTTGGGGATGGGGGGTGGGGTAGGTGCTTGTAAGAGGATATGGCCCAAAACATTCAGGTGGCGTGTTGAACATCCCAGTTCTCGTCGTTCCTCAGAGAGGCGCTCGTCACGTTGAGGTCCAAGAGGCAGGCCCTGAAAGCTCCCGAAATCGGGTGCGGTTTAAGAGCAGCTTTATTGACTAGCAGCTACTGGGCCGCTTGATCCACTACCTGTTGAATCTGAGCTCGCAAGGATTAGGGCAGATGGAAACGTCTAAACGTCTCATGTGTTGCGGTAGTGATCTGCGTGTGAAGGAGAACATCGGCTTGTATTCCATAGCCTATCTGTCTCTGTCTCTCTCATGATCATATCATCTATTTATTTCATTGTATATGATGTATCACTCTTTTGCTGATAAAAGACGAAGATGGTCACAGGATTTGGTGCCTCAGCTTGCGGTGTCCGCAGAAGCAGTAATTCGGTTGTCCAAGCGTGCTTGACATTTTTAAAAATTTATTTTTCTTTTCCCCAGCAATGACACCGAGAAAGCGACCGCCGCCGAGAAAGAGAAAGCTCAAGACATCGCTCAAAGAGCTGCTTGCGACAGCCGAGCGGGAGCAGAAACGGGCCAAGATCGAAGCACAGAAAGAAGCTGCGATCGAACAACACAAACAGATCCATGCGCCTGTCAAGCCCGATTATGTGGCGATCGACCGGATCTTGCTCGTCGGTGAAGGCAACTTCTCCTTTGCACGATCTCTCGCCGAAAACTACTTTGACGGCGATGCCTCTCGTATTGTGGCAACCAGTTTCGACAAGCCGGAAGTGATGCGCGAAAAGTACAGTGAGGAAGGCACAGAAAACGTCGAGGCGTTCAAGAGCATGGGCGGCACTGTCCTGTTTGGCATTGATGCGACCCGTCTGAACAAGTACAAGAAGCTCAAGGGCCATTATTTTACCAAGATTATCTTCAACTTTCCTCATCATGGCCTTGGTATCAAGGATCAGGATCACAACGTGCGTGCGAACCAGCTCCTGCTCAAGAACTTTTGGGCAGCGGCCAAGCCGCTATTGGCCGAAGAGGGTCGCAAATACCGGATACCACGCAGTGCGAAGAAGGAAGAGGATGGACAAGTAGAGGAAGACGAAGATGAAGAGGAGGGCCCCGAGATCGAGGAGGAAACGCTTGCCGAGGGTGAAATTCACGTCACTGTCAAGACCTGTGCGCCTTACCATCTCTGGGACGTCAAGAAGCTTGCCAAGACGACCGGCGACTTTGCCATCAAGACCACTCTCGCATTCCATCCGAGCTTCTTCCCCGGATACGAGCACAGACGTACGCTCGGTTTCAAGACCGGTGTCAGCAAAGGCGGTAACGAGGAAATCTTGGCTTCCCAGCCAAAGACTTTCATCATTGTCCGCAAGGAAGCCATGGCTGAAGAGCGTGAAAAGGCTCGTATTGGTGCGATCGAAAAGAAGAAGGACCGTCAACGCGAAAAGCTACTGACCAAGAAAAAGAAGAACAAGCGAGTAAAGAAGGATGAGGACGAGGATGACAACGACGACGAATAAATGCATATCTCTATTTCATGTCTCATTTCATAGCAATACAATGTTTCCATTTTCATGCATCTTGATAAGGTAGAGAGACCCTTCTGTAGAAGTGTCACCCGTAGGATGAGTGCGTTTATTTATTTGGTCGGTGCTGCTTTCTTCAACACCGGTTTGGGTATTTCGAGTAAGCCATACAATTGATCGCGTATCGGCTTCACTTCGTCCAAGGAAAGCGACCTATGTCATTTTACCAGTCAGCATATTGTTTTCCGGGGTCCATCTTCGTCGCTTACCAATCTGTGCCGGACAGGATATCCTGGGCTTCGAGTGAGCCTTCCGTCACATCATCTGCCATGGAAAGGAAAGTAAACAGTTGATCGGCTGCTTCACTTCGGATCTGTCATACGGTCAGTACCACACTTAAACGCGGTTATTACGTGAACGTACTCTTGGAAAAGCATGCACGAGGTAGGTGAGCAGCTGCTGCATTGCCTTGGTCTTGACCGGTGATCCTTCCAATGAGAGCAGGCCAACACATCTAGAAGAAACGAAAACATTAAAGGGGCTACTTTGGCATTATCATGCACTTACAGCTTGACCGAAGACAAAAGCTTTTTAACATTCTTGGATTTGAACACTTCTTTCTTGGTACACGTGAAAATTTTCGTATGGCTAGCAAAAAAAAAAAAAAAAAGTCGGTCCACGTGAGCAACCGTCTTTGCATGGCGTAGGAAGAGAAAAATATAAACACTTACAAGGTTACATCGGACACGTTGGCGAAAGTTCCAGACTCATAGAGAAGTCCAATGACATCCATCAGCGGCAGTACCACGCGGTCCTGCTTCGCATAGGCTTCAAAGATGGCTACAAACACGCGCGCCATGTCGTCCAGGGATGGATCGGTCGTTGTCGACAACCCGTCAAGGTACTGGATCAAACACGTACTCGAGTGGCGTACAAGCGACTCAGTCATGCCGCCCGCGCTCGTGATCAGCCCCGTCAAGAGTGGGAACCGATAGGGCTGTGCCACAAGCACGCGTGTCATGATCGGGTACACTTCGGAAGGTGCGGCCCACGCCACTTCTCTGTCGAACCCACGCGACAACAGGGAGAGCAGATTTAGGTTAGGCTTCTCCCGATGGACTGTGTTTATCACCACCATCTCTTACCTTTGGATATAGGTTTCAAGCGTCTCGCGATGGGGTATGTCGAGTGGGGTCTGATACAGGAGGCTATCAATCACGGTTCCTGCACGCGCCCGGACCTTGTCGATCCGTTCCACGCTTTGTTTCAAGAGTGCTCCCATGACAGCGCCCGCAGCATCCGTTGTCAGATAACGCTGATCTTTCTCGTGCCGACTGTCCACTCGGGCAATGGTCTGCAGCAAGGGTAACAAGCAAGCCATGCTGGCCGAACGCACCCAAGATCCGACATCGCCTCGCTGGTCGGTGCTATAGTCGTTCAGGCAGTCCAACAAGGTTACCAGAATTTTTTCAAATTCGGGACGGGGGGTAGCTAATTCAGGAACATGAGTTTTCTGTTGGCATGCTTTGCTACAGAATTTATTTACCTTGTTCAAACGTGTCGCCTAGGCCGACGATGATCATGTTCAGTCCTTCGACTGCGTTTCGTTTTGACTCGGCATCGTTTAATTGATGCTCACGCTAATGAATGCGCCAGAAATAGAGCCAGAATACATCAATAAAACACACAGATGCCTTGAATGGAGCGTACCTGAACCTGCGTGGCTAGACAGAGTTTATCAAGGATATCTGGTAGCCAGCCAATGGCCGCTGGTGTGGTATAGGCCAATGATCCAAGTGCGAGAGCGTAGCCGCGCCGAGCATAGATGAAGTGGGAAGGAACAATCTTTTCCAAGCACAGGTCGATTTCGTGTCGGGCGATACCATACGTCGCCGCCAACGCGCTGAAGGCCGCCACTGCGTGCTGCTGAACATTCTCCTCCTTACGTTCCAGAGATGAGTGCACCACGCGTTTCCAGGCTTCCAGCGCAGTCTGGTATGGCCATTGGATGAGGGCCAGGCACTCGATGAGCCGACAGGCGGCCTCACGAATGTGCTCGGAGCCAAAGGTCGTCAGGTGCCTTGGTGGTAATCTCTCCATAAAAGAGGTAATGGCATTCGCGGTGTCCGTCTGGGTTTCGCAGAGACGCGTCATTTCGTTCGGGAACTGATGGAGTGCCAAGCATACTTCGGCCACTGCGAGCATGGAGCCATGCGAAACGTGCATATCCGAGGATCCCGTGCATGGAATCTGCACATGCGTGATGTCAACTTCTCTTGTCTGTGCGTACATGTCCTACTTACCAAGGCCTTTAGGCTCGTATCCACAAAGTAAGCCGGTTCTAAAGACACCAGACGGTGCAGAGCTTTGGACGCCAAAACACGCATGGCCTTGTCCCAATGCCGGATTGTGGTATGCACCAGATGATCGATCAGTGGGTGGCGGTATTCATCAAATCTACGCAGACGTCAGCCACGGTAGCTTGAAACCGAGCTGTCTTACTTTGCAATCTCAAATGCTACATGCAAGAACGCATTTTGCCGGTTGCCCACTGCAAAATAATCGGCCAGCTGGATGATATCGATGCCATTGGGGAAGATGCCCTGAAGAAGGAAAAAATAAGGGGGCGGGGAGGCGATTTTAATACGCATACATAATCCTTTCTTCTATGCTTACCTGTCTGCCGACGTTTTCCTGAAAGGCGGCACTGCTCGCACGACGCACGTTGATTTCGCGATCAAACACAGAGACCACGACGAGATTTTGCGCGAGCTCACGCACAAAAGGCTCCATGATGTGGGGAGCATAGGCCCGCGCAAACGACCAGCAGACATAGCACGCTGAGTCACGCACATGGGCTCCGATCGAGTGAGAGCCGCGTTTTTGGTCGAATTTCAAGGCCTACGATCAATTCTGTTGGCACATGGGATAAGCACGCAAAGTCCTCGCTTACCCGAATAACCCAAGGCATTGCCTCCGTCAGACGCTCAGGTAGCAACAAACCGCGTCGTGCCAGTTCAGCAATGGCAAGGGATGCGCCGTGCCAGGTACTGTCCGACACAGCGCTCATGTCCAGAGCACCTGTCGAGGGATGCACAAGCGTATTGTCTTGATAAAGGTCCAAAACACATTGGATGACATCGCTCGCAGGTTCTTCGGCCAACCGCTGGGTGATACGCCCAATGCCCTTGGCCGCGGACCAGCGCACAATCGTATCCTACAAATCGGGGGGGGGGGAGCCCAGTTAGCCCTGTTATTGACAAGGAACCACCGTGTCCTCCTACCTGGTCACGAAGACCATTCAACAGGATATCAATGATCTCTTCCATGCTTTCCGGCACGTCCTCGTCGTCCTCGTTCTGGGTCATTGAAGACGCGGTGTGCTCACCCGATATCTGGGTAGGAGCCTTCTCCAGGTTCTCTCGCAAGGACCGCTTTCCTGATTATTGCATCAGTCCTCAGTTGCCCATGTATCCTAAGTAAGATTTACCTCGCTGGTACCGCCATGGTGCGATCTTTGGCTTTAGGAAACAAAGGCCCACGCGTTGCGTGAGTTTGACCCGCAGCTTCCGGATCAAGGTATTGTTGGCGTACTTGTCAAAGAAGGGCAGGCCCAGCAAAGGCATAATGGTATCGTCCAAAGAAGGTAAAAGGGTATCCCGTGGAGCGAGCACGTAGACAGTGCATAAGCTCGATAGTATGCCGGTAGCCTATCTAGGATGAGCTTTCATGTGAGTCTGCTTTACGCAGTGTTCTCTACCTCAAAAACATCTGCGTCACTGCAAAGGCGTTCCTTGGACCACTCCACAAAGGGGACGAGATGATCATTGCAGAGATCGCGTCTATGTCAGGTTTAGCCGCAAGAGCCATATGCTACTCTCCATTTCGTCTTACCTGCTGAGAAGGCGAGCGACGAGCAGACTGGCACCGTCGCGCTCCTTCCCCGTGGACTTGATATACTGCTTGCAGATGGCGAGCATGCTGTCAATTAAGGTATCCGAAGCACTACTGTCGACACGTTTCAGGTCGAAAGGAATCATGCATATCAAGGAGAGCCAGATAAAGCAGATATAACGCGTCTCCCAGGGCGCGTCGTTTGATTCGCAGAGAAAGGCAAACACGGGCTCCAAGTCCGTCACATCATGCGACATAAACTTGACTGCAGTCCCAAATAAGCTTGCATTTCCTTTATCATTCGAACTCTATTAAACATTGAACCTACCAATCGTTTTGTAGCCTCGTGTTTTCGTCAGCAGGTACAGATAGCGAAAGACAACATGGCTTTGTTCGTGTTGATGTGCCTCGATTGCCTCGCGGAGTTTCTGCACAGCAGGTTCGACACACGTCTCGAGATGAGGATCGAGCAAATGCGACTGTTCTTGGTACAAGCTCAACTACAGGAAAGTGTGAGATTCAGCTGCTTTATCGCAAGGGACTTACAATGTCAGTCGCGCGCTTCAATGCTTTGGCAGCTGTCTCAGGTGGACCGCTGATAATCTCGGTAATCAAAAGGTTGAATTCGTCGACGTGACTGAAATGGGTGCGTGTCTGTGAAACGCAGACATCATCGCCGGGATCGCTTCCTTCCATGGTGCCAATGGAAAGTACAAGATAAAGAGGAAGAAAAGGAAAATAGCCAAAATAAAAAATAAAGGGTCGGGACAAAAGGTGCTCTGCGTTGAAGCGTAGCACAATTACACACTCTTACAGTGGGAGCGCTTTTACCCCGCACAGCCAAAGCGCTGGGATTATCTCAGGGACACCAACCACTGCCCTTTCATTCCTTCAACATGGGCTCCCTCTTCACCATGAATGCTCAAAGCTCAGCCAACAATCAGTCCTTTTTTGACCTACCACGCCAAGCAGTCATAAGAGAAAGTCCTGCTGTCCGGTTACAAAAGGCTGCCAAAGGTACCTTTTTTATTTCAGTTTCTTATTTTCTTTGACTTACCTTCAAGTAGATGGCAACATCGCCGCTGTCAAGCGCCTGGCGAAGAAAGTCTCCAACATTCAAAACCCGGACCCAGAGACAGGATAGTACGTTTGAAGAGCTCTATGCTATCTCGTCTTATTAACGATGCTACTCTAGTACGACGCTCATGTATGCTGCGCGGTACGGCCATGTCGAACTCGTCGAACTCCTTTTGCAAATGGGTCATGAGGAGGAGGTCATTTCCATGGTAACAGAAGCAAACGTGCCAGTTTTTATTTCGTGGACGTGCCTGACCTTACCCGAGTAGGACAACGATGGTATCACTGTCCTCATGATTGCAGCCATGTACAATCATCAGGAGGTAATCAAAAGATTATTTGTCTTTATGCATAGAAAGTCATATGCCAACACCACCCTCTAGATATTCTATCGCTATGTTGCCCGCTACCCGGAGTGTATTCATGCCATCAGCAAAAATGGCATGACCGCGCTTTTTTATTCTGCTAAGCATGGTAATGCTGCTCTTGTCTCAGTACGTACATGCGCTTCATGCACTCACGGATGGGTCATGTTTATGCCGCGGAAGACTAATGATGTGTAGTACCTCTTGTCCATCTCGGCTGATATTGACCATGTCGATAATGATGGGAACTCTGCCCTGCACCACGCCTCTGCATGGGGTCACACAACTGTCATGGATATCCTTGTGGTAAATACATAAAACGGAGCGCTCACCTACCTGCTTAGTGGGCTGATGACGCGAGGATTCTTTTTTTTTTCTAGTCACGAGGATGCAACGTCGATTTGGAAAACAGGCTCATGTTTACCGCTGCTGACTATGCCTACTCCTTTACCGTTCGTGATCATCTGAAAGGTGAATACGCTACATGTAATCGCGTGGGCATTGACTGACTTTGACGAAACAAAACAGAAAGCGCGAATACGCTCTTCACCGATGAATCCACCCTGTCGCTCGGCTCCTCCTACAAGTCTTCCATTTACCCCGCCAACCGCTATCCACCTTCCAACTCGTCTTTCCTTCCCCACTCAGCGTATAGCAGCTCGGTAGCCATCTCGCGCGGACCGTCTTACCCAGGTCACGACTCGCCTACACCGCGTGCCTCGACCTCGTCGTCGTCTGTGCACCCCAATGGGATTCCCATCGAACCCCCGTCAAGCCCGACCCGTGGCTCTCATTTTTACCCGCCCTCCATCATAGGCAGCAGCCCCTCGTCTCACTATGCCTAGAAAGGACGCTGCTGGTTAGCGTTTTTCTATTCTTCATTTTTGCTGTACCCTGTAAATAAGAAAGCAGCCGTCCGTTTTTATATATTCGTATATGTTTACAAAACACATCGTATCTTGCCTTGAGGCTGGAGTCAAAGGGCAAGTTTTGAGCAAGAGTTTATATCCAAAATACAAGTAAAAGGATAATATACACTTTACGCTCTGGATTGGTTTGCCAAAGAGGGCAAGCTGGCCCAAAGTGAAACGCGGTTGAACAAACAACAAAGCAATACCGGATCTTTTTTTTCCTATGGGGATGATATTTCCACGTCTTGTTTGGGGCTCTTTTATCCTTTCGAAGTGAATGAGAGAGACCTGCTTCTGATCGGGATTGCATTAACTGTTGGTTGCTCATGAGCCCTTCTCCGACCTCAGAAGACGACATTGCACAACGCACGGTGGCGGCAAGGCGCGAAGCGGAGCGATTAAAGGAAAAAATTAAGCTGAAGAAAGATGCCTTGGCAGATACCACATGCAAGTGATCCCGTCCACTACCTATTTCTAGTATCTAGTACCACGTATATATTAACGCTTGGCTTCTTTGAGCAGTGACCCAAGCGGCCGAAAACACGCCCCCGATACCACGACTGACGATGAAAGTACGGCGCACACTGAAAGGGCACCTGGCCAAGATATACGCGATGTATTGGGCGTCCGATCGGCAGCATCTCGTATCAGCCTCGCAGGACGGCAAGCTGCTGGTATGGGATGCTTACACGACAAACAAGGTCACGGCCATCCCGCTGCGCTCCTCGTGGGTTATGACCTGCGCCTACGCTCCTTCTGGGGACTACGTCGCCTCCGGGGGATTGGATAATATCTGCTCCATCTACAATCTACGCACTCGCGAGGGCCCCACCCGCCCCGCCCGCGAACTCATTGCTCATACAGGCTATCTCTCCTGCTGTCGCTTCTCCTCGGACGAGCGCATCGTAACCTCCAGTGGCGATACCACCTGCCTCCTATGGGATATAACCGCCTCGCAGAAACTCACGGAATTCACAGACCATACAGGCGATGTCATGAGGTATCCTATCCTATTATCCTGTTCCTACCCATTCTGCACACCTCACTTTATATTCCACACTATACTTACCCTTTACGTCTTACTCCGTAGTTTATCTATATCGCCGAACCCCAACGTGTTTTGCTCAGGCGCGTGTGATGCGACGGCCAAAGTGTGGGATATGCGGTCTGGCAAGTGCGTGCAATCCTTTAGCGGGCACGAGTCCGACATCAACGCAGTCCAATTCTTTCCCAACGGCAACGCTATCGGGACCGGCTCAGATGATGCCTCGTGCCGTCTCTTTGACTTGCGCGCTGACCGCGAACTCAATATCTTTACGCACGAGCAAATCTTTTGTGGCATCACCTCCATTGCATTCTCCATATCGGGCCGGCTCCTCTTTGGCGGCTACGACGACTACAACTGCCATGTCTGGGATACACTGCGCGGTGAACGCGTGGGCATTCTCGCCGGCCATGAAAATCGTGTCTCCTGTCTTGGTGTCTCGAGTGACGGCAAAGCGCTCTGCACCGGTAGCTGGGACCATCTCCTCAAAATCTGGGCCTAATGAACCCGGTTCTTTTGTTTCCCTTTTCTTTTTTACCTTTTATTCCTTTTACTCCTTTTCTTTACCATACGATACGTTATGAACACTTGGTCTTATTATTATTAGTCTACTGTTCCGTATTTATCTATACTATAGAGATCTCAGTAGAACATAACATAGCATAGCATAACACAGCCATTCCGCTTGATGCTGTACAAGGTGGCGAGCTTCATTAATACTGTAGCTGAAGGTGGGCTTTCGTCATTAACAGGAGCGGTTGTTCGCTTCTTTTCTTTTCCGTGCCCATACCAGAGAAAATAAGCACGCTTCCAAGCTATTAAATGACTCTATACTACTGTATAATGTTGCATGAGTACTAATTAACGGTGATAATGGATGTATCATGCGCTATCTGCTTTCTATTTACTCTCAGCTGGACATCAAATCCATAATCAAAAATTTTCGTTTTTGGAGATTTGAGGTCTGCTTTGCTTTGTTCCAATAGAGTCATGCTTCGCGAGGATGAAGAGGAGCTGGAGCTCCTTCGGCAGTACGAAGACTCTGTCTCTGACTCAGGAGAAAGGTACAGTTTATTGCTATGTCCATACCATGGGCCCATACTCATTCCATCGAGAAGCTATAATTCGCTCGACCTCCAACCGCCTGTGACCACAATCGATCTGTCAACACAATCCTCCATTGATGAGGAGCACCGTGGCATAAAGCGCAAACTTCCAATTTACATTGATGATTCAACAGACGACGAGAACGACGCCATCGATAGTCGGATCGCTATCAGTGTGAGCTCAGGCTCAGACGGCTACTTGAGCCATGAAGAGTCTGAAGACGACGACTTTGACCAATTCGACGCCGAGAAAGCACACAGTCGGCTACGCGTACGTCCTTTTCTGTGAGAGACACACCTTCTTATGTTAAACTTAGAGTGACATGCTGCGAATCAGGGGAGGTAGCTGCACGCGCTGTGGTGAACAAGGCCACGACGCCATGCATTGTTTTCTGGTGAGTCCTATTGCTGGATCGTGTTGCTCTTTATTGACGCTTTCCTCTCCAACTCAAGTGCAGGATATGCGGCTCGAGCCACAAGGACTCTTGCTCAAAATACTACTGCGAGGCCTGCCTGGTACGGGGCCATGAAACCATTGTAAGTCTACTTTGTTCCACCGTGGGATGATCAAATTAAAGACCAAAACAGGAGTGCCCATATCGCAAAATGAGAACTGATTGCAAAGAATGTGGCAGCAGCGATCACATCACATCGGTAAGTCGTACCAACCATTCGAGAGTTTGCTTATGAACGTTCTTCACTCTTGCAGTACTGCAAGCAGTTCGTAAACAACAGAGTCGTCCTGCGGCCCGATATGGAGCATGTACCCTATTGTTACAGCTGTGGCGAACAGGGTCATTTAGGAGGCGTAAGTGTGGAGAGGATGAAAAGGGAATTGCAACATCTTTACTGACTCTATGATTCAGGACTGTCCGCAATTCTACCCGCGTGTCACATCTGTTTTCGAACGTGCTGACATACCAAAACAATGTTTGGTGAACAGACTGACGCACCCACCTGGAAGAAGACGCCCAGTACCGCCACCGGCCCCGGCTCCTAACGCTCACTTGCGGTTCGAAGCGGATGGTGAGGTGATCAGTAACGGTCGAAGGAACACGCCCGGGAACAGCCCACCCAGCACGGGGAAGCAAAACAAAAAGCAGAAAAAGAAACAAAAGCAACAGAATCAATCCCAACATCACCACCTGCGCCAGCATCAGCAGCAAAACCAACGCAATCAGAGTGGTCCGTCACGCTCAGCATCCATACCCAAGCCCACACGGTCCGGCACCATGTCTATCGGTTTTCCGAGCAAGAAGCAGAAACGCAATGGTAACCAGGGCAATGGTGGCGGAAACCTACCCAAGCCTAGCTCATCAGGTACCATTGCTTTATCTCATGGCGGTCGCGGACAGCCGGGCTCGAAATCACGCTACAAAGGTGGTTACTCCTCTCGATAAACCAATGCTATGCTATCAATGCTATGCTAAGCTAAGCTAATCTCTGCTACGCTGTGCTACGCTGTGCTACGCTGTGCTGTTTTATGTCCCTTTGTTGTCTTTCATTCTGTCCACATTCCACTTCCGGCTATACAAGCCAAAACCGCTTCGAACTCTATGTGCGCCATGGACTGCACACGTTCTTGCTTCTTATTGTACATGATCTTCCTTTTAGCTTGTTATGCACCTGGCTTCATTCCTCCTTTCCATCTTGGATAAAACAAGAAAAGCATTTCTTCATTGCGAGACCCATTTTATACTCATATACATTGTCCTTTGGCCTCTCGAGGTGCCCGACCTGTTCATAAACGGTATAAGAATTGTTGATTGCGAGGGTATTACGTAAGGCTCGTATATATTTGTTGTCCGTGCGCTCACGGTGTTACATACGCGCATTTAAGTACTTCACATTCAGACTTTTTGCGATTACCATGTACGTTTATGTTATTACGCTTGCTCAAAGTGGTGAAGACCTGGTAAAAGTGGAAAGCCCGTCGAGAAGGACACTTAATGATTGTCATTTTAGTGCTTTGGTACAGATTCGACACGATAAAACATTGGAATGGTGAGCGCATTCATGTTACTCGTCTCCCGTGTACTTGCTCTTCAAACGAGGAAGCATACCTTGAATTTGTCTGGTAGTATAGCAAACAACCACCCCAGCCAACATTTGTAATAAAAAGAAAAACCATATTAGCTTCTTATATACATATGTTGGTGTATGTTTATGTGTATGGATATGGAATCAGGGCGAAGAGACAAATGATACAGCACAAGGATGTTTATTCAAAGCAAAAGTCGAATGACGCGTGAAAAGCAAGATTCATGCAGGTGTCTGCAACGAGTGTGTGTGACTTGAGTCTACAAAAGAAAAAAGCAATGGATAGAATACACTTGGCTTTTTCCCTTCTTCCTTTTTCCTGAATTCTGACATGTTTCGGTTCGATTCTTTCCGTCGAGAAGGATCGTCATCACCGTCATCACCGCCAGCAGCAGCGGCAACGGCAACGGCAACGGCAACGGCAAGCCCAAACAACAACGAAGCTGAATCCAGCAATCGACCGCCAACCAACTTTCTACAGCGGATGGCCAGTGCGGACGGTCTCTTCACCGGCCCCCTTGCGAAACGCCCTAGCTTTTCTAGTCTGCAGACTAGCTTCTCTTCTTCTACCGCTTCCTCCATGTCGTCATCTTTCTCTATACCCATGCCTGCCAATTCTTGGGGCATGCTCGCCCTGTCGCGTCTCCAAGACCCAAACCAAACAGAATTGGACGACATTGTCAACATCTTGACTGCAAAAGACAAGGTATAGATAGAAGGCTACTTGCTTTATACAGCGGCTCAACTCTATCTCTGCCTAAGACTGTCCTCTTGTTACCCGTCTCCCAACCGTCTCATCCGTCTGCTATCATGGACCGCGACTTTATTGAGGATCACGTCTTTTATCTGGGCGAACATGACATTACCTCGCTCAGTGGCATACGTGGCATATTCAAAAAGTACGCCTCTCTTTACCCGTTGTCCGTCGTTGCTTATTGCTCTTCCATTTAGCGACCAATTTGTCGCCTTGGGTTTATCTCAGCCCGACGGCGAGACAGTACCCAATCCCAAGAAGTAAGCATAAATGTGCCCTTACTTTTGTGGATAGGTCCATTCATATTTGTGAAAAAAAATAGGTCTGTATTCGACTCCTTTAGTCTAGATCCATCTTCCATCACAGCCGACCACCCAAAGTACACCATCCTCGCCAGTCACGTGCAGTTGCCTGTGCGCGGCGACAAGACCATATCCGTCATGCTTATTCAGAAGCCTGTATCGCGCTCTGATATCCGCGATTGGGCAACGAGCCGGCAGCAGCAACAAGAAGAAACAATACAGACCGTCGAACTCGCGCCGAACGAGCCACTTGCCCCACGTGTCAAAGAGTAACTAGAAGATCTCTAACAAAAACGCCATGCGGATGCTGATCCTGTCACTTAGTTTCCTCAAAACTTTCCGGCGCCGGCCACAGCGCAACCTGGACCGCGCCAGTGAAATAGTGAATGATTTCCTGAGTGACATGGAGCATGCCATGCAGCAAAGACATACCGAACAAGCTGATATCGACTCGCGTTTGGATGCCATGGAGGGCTATATCTGTCAGGAGCTCTATGACTTGTAAGCCAACCGCATGACGATGTATCAGGGCCTCATTGTACTTTCTAGACTCTTCACAAGCTCGAATGGGGATGAGTCGATGCAGGATGAAGCGCTGCAGTCCCGCATAGCTGCGCTGAACCTCTTGGACTTGAATCTCGAGCACTTGGGCGTCATGGTTGAGCATCCTGCAGAAGCCGAGGCAGCCGAAAAAGCGGTCAAAGCCGCGGGTAAAAAGCTACAACAACTGAATCTAATCATGTCTGCCCGAGAGAAGCTTACCACGTTGGTGGCAACGCATCAAATCATTGTGGGTAAGATTCACAAGAAAAAAGAACAAAAGGAAACACATGTTCATTTCATATGATGCCACAAGAGTCGATCGAAGCCTTCGCCGAAACTTCGAGCAAGGCGAGTATGGATGCCCTGAAGAAGGCGGTACAAGAGATCACGACGGGTGGTGCTCTTAAAACAGACGCATCTATCAAGGATAAAGAAGGGGAAGAGGAAAAACAAGAGGCACCCGAAGGTGAGGATAAGGACAAGGAAACCCAATCGAACAAAATCAAAGATGAGAAAGAGCAGCAAGACGACATCGGGTCACCTCACAAGCAGCTGCCACCGATACCCGCCGTGTCTGATGCTTCTCCGAGTCTCACGTCCGCCGGCGCTGACGTACTCCTCCCGCTTCTGATTTTTACCATTGTGAAAGCCAATCCGACCAACTTCCTCTCCAATATTCGCTTTATCCAGCGCTTCAGACGGTCTTCACAGATCTCTGGCCAGGCGAGCTACTGTCTTACCAACATGGCAAGTGTTTAGAACACACGTGTCGAGCGTGAGTGCAGTTATGATTGACCGCTCGTGTTTGTGACTTTTATAGATGGCAGCTGCGTCATTTCTGGAGACGACCAACCTGGTCGGGCTGGGTTTATCTGCCGATCGCGTATTCAGGTAAGTGGAAATCGAGAGTGCGTGTAGAAATATGTGCAGGTGGGGGGTACGTGTGGGACGCGTTGCCGGTCATGTGGTGCTGACGGCAACCTTGTTTTCTGATCTTCATGAATGTAAACATTCTCACACAATCCATGTATAGCCATGTGACGGATTTCAATGCACCTGCAACACCTCCCAAGGCTGGCTCTGCAAGTTCAAGTAGTTCGACCCGCGGAGAATCTGCCCCTGCAGCCACGAGCGGCATGAAGCTTATGTCAGAGATGGTCGATAGTTCGTACAAGATGTTTGACGGCCTCGGCAAATTTTGGCAGGGCCGCAACGACGCGGTAGGAGCGCGCATGAAGCCTTCCTCGTCGAGCAATAGCAGCACCAGCGGCGGCATGATGGAAGAAATGAAGCGGCAGGTCAATCGCGTACGGGCATCCTCGATCGCCGAGAGTGAGCTCAAGGACATGGCTGCTACAGAGGATCGACACACGAATAAGGTTTTTCCCTCCATCCAAACAAATGAGCATGTTTTCTCATTTTTTTTTTATTTTTGTGTGTGTGTTTTCGAAATAGACCCGTGGCGATGCACTCCAAGCACTTTTGATGGCACCGTCGCAGCTGATCCACAAAAATAATCCGCGGACCAAGGAAGGACCCATTCAGAAGTTTCTGGACATGCGTTCTGTTGAGGAGCTCAAGATTGGCGAAGTTGCTGAGCTGCTAGCTGATTACAAACGCTTAGCTGCTATAATAAAGCAAGCTGAACTGTGAGAGTCGGCATGAGATTATATACTCATAATTTAAAAATATTTTGAAGGACGATTCTATCCCGGGACTTCCCTTCATGCCGTCTTTATTCACGGTCTATCCGGGATACTATGTTACACGTGCTGAAAGTTTGCATCAAGCATGACGAATACCAGTGAGGAAATACCTTTCGCCTTTCATAATCACAGGAAGAGTGGTAAATGGGTTGGGCCTTTGTTTGTATTATAAAAACAGGGTAGTAAATGGATGATATTTTTTGTTCCACTCACAAAGCGGACAGAGCCGTCAAGGTACACAGACGCGCGCCGGACGGAGTTTGAAGCGTCCCCACACATCTCTTGCCGCCATCGATTGTGCGCGAGTAACAAAAAAAAAAAGGAAAGATATAACACGGATAAGAATACAGTACCTACAAATGTAATGTATGGTATTGACAAATGACTGTTATTGATGTCATAACACGCGTCTTGTCAAGCCGTAAGCGCGCATCTCCGTATAAGCACATATAGAGTTATCATCACATGGTTGTGCACACTTTATAAAAAAGGATCGCCCTTGGACTGAGAATGCAATGGACGACGAGAGAAAAAAAGGAAGAGAGCAAATGGAGTGAATGAGCCTCAGGGTGTCACTGTGCAACACTCCAGCTCCGCAAAGTCAATCAGCAGCACGTGGGATACGTTTCCTCGGTGCCGCCCGCAAGAACCAAAAAAAAAAAAGTAAGAGACAAGGAAGAATGGGAAAGCAGAAAAGAAATGTGCGTATTGGGTATAATCATGATTTTTAAGCTCATTTTGAGTACAAAGATAAAGGGTCGAAGAAAAGAGGACGGGCTTTTGGGGGGGGGGGGTGCTGGATTACAGACAAAAAAGAAAGAGCAGAGGAGAAGAGAGATAAAAAATAGAATGATGCGGATTGAGTTGACGAGCGTGGGCGGGTGGGAAAAAAAAAAGGAACAAGAAAAAATAGACAGAAAGGTCGAGGCTCAGGCGAGACGCTTCAAAGCAGCGAGTTCGTTGCAAAGCTCTTCCTTTTCCTGAACCCACTGCGATTCACGCTGCTGCAAAAGTGAGATGTAGTCAAGCGCTATCCAAAAAAAAAAAATAATAATAATAAAAAAAAGAATGAGTCAAAGGGTAGGCGACTGGATGGAATAAATAAATTACCTTTGCTCAGGATCTCCCATTTGGACGTCTTGAGGCCCTTGTCGACAGGCAAAAGATCACGCAGCTCGTCAAAAAGATCTTTCATTTCCTTGCGGCGCTTGCGCTCAGCGAGTTTGTGCGAAACGCGTAATTCAGGTGAACGCGAGTACATGGACTGACTGGCACGGCGGGCCATGGGTTCAGACATGGGGTTGGAGGATGTATTCTGGTGCGGATGTGCTGCTGCAGCATGGTGCTGCTGTGCTTCTGCCGCGACACCGACGAGCGAGGAGTGGCGCTGGCGGGCAGGGTAAGGGCGGGGTTGGAGGCGAGGCGACGAACTGGTGGAGGACGAGGAAGGGTAATACGACGGTGAAGGAGACGACGACGACACAGCAATCGAATGTCGTCGTGCTTCATTGTGTGGTTGAGGTCCGTCGAGCCACATGCCCGATAGAGCATGCTGTTGCTGTTGTTGTGGCTGCTGTTGCTGTGGCTGCTGTTGTGGTTGGTGGGGATGGTGATGCTGTTGCTGTGGTTGTTGTGGTGATGGTTGAGTATGCTGAGGAGGGTGGAAAGGGTCGTTGCGAGAGGTCAAGTGGGATATGGAAGGCAGCGAATCGCGTCGCCATGTCGTAGCATGAGCGAGGTGATGGTGTTCCTGAGCTGGTGGGGGCGGCGAGAGGAAGCGATGCGAAAGATCGGCGTGATCGGATTGAGAGGGGCGAATGGACTGGGATGGCGAGGGTGGCGGCGACCGAGTGAGCTGGGCATGCAGCGCTGGGTCGGTCAGAGAGCCACGCCGTGAGCTCGAGGGGCTGTTGGGAGCTGTGCTGAGGTGTGCATAAGGACGGTGCCGAAACGATGACAGTGGGTACAGTGTCCTCGAGTCCGGGTCGAGCGACCCACGTCGTTCTGCTGTCGCTGGCAATTTGGGTGCCTCACTCGTCGCTGTTGCTGCTGCGGCCGCTGCTACTGCTTGTTGCTGCTGTTGTGCTGCCGCTGCCGCTGCCGCTGTGGGTGGGCTTGGGCTTGTCGTATCGTGTGGCGGCGTCGAGTAATGGTTGGTCAAAAGCATGGTATGAAAGCAACAATAATAATCGACAACACGACACTGGAGAAAGAGAAACGCTTAAGAAAAGAGAAACGAAAAAGCTGAAAAGAGCAAGAGAAGCTGCGTGCGTGCGTGCGTGTGAGAGAGAGAAAGAGAAAGAAAAAAGAGGACGACAAAGTGGAAAAGAAAAAAAAATCAAGAGGGCAAGTTTTTAATGGTCGACAACACGTGCTCTGACCGCGAGCATCAGTCGCTCGCCACATGGCCGCCCGCCCCTTTCTTTTCCGACATCGTGTGCGTGTGTTGTTGCCGTGACACCGTGCGTTCGTTCCCACACAGATACACTCAAGATGTTTGAATACTATCCCCGTGCCTGCTTTCATTACAAACACAGACACACACACCCTTATTGTGTAGTGTATACGAAATATAACAAGCCACGGCCTTGTTCCAATGCAACTTCCAAGCTCAAATTACCTTATTGTCTTAATTAATACGGTATTATGACTGTCTACTTTACCCTGCTGCGGCGGCACCCGTGAGCTGAGCTCCCCCCAACATCTACCGTCCCCCCGAACAATTTCAGCACAAAGTAAGCAAGCACAGCGCGGCTGGGCGGGGCATGCGGCACGGTACGACAAGAATCAAAGCGCTATATATTTTCTAATGAATTTTGCCTCCGCATACATTTTGCATGTGTGCAATCTGGCCGCGAATGACAGCACCACCCTCATAACAAACTCATTATGCAAAACAACAATGCGGCCCAACAAAACAGAAAGACTCCATGTCGTGTCGATCCTTTCAGGCTTATGTAAGCCACAAAACTTTACTTGCCACCTTTTACCCGTCATTTATGTATCCATTATGCGTTTACATGCAAAAAAAAAAGTGGTTGCGTATTAACAATAGAAAAGAGAGAAGAAAGGAATCGCACAAGAAAGGGGTCAAGTGAGTGGCGTGATTGCAAGGAAGGGGGACGGCAGGGGATATGATGCAAGAAGTAAGAAGGAGGAGAAGCGAAGGAAGTTTGCAAGTGGAATGAGGAAGGACATGTATGCATATGGAATCTAACCTAAACTCCACTGCGTGCTCAGCCAGTGGAAGGTGGTGAAGGCACCGGGCTTGGAGCAGTCCGGTGCAGTGTGCTTGCGGTTTGCGCGGGGCAGGGCAATCGTCGTGTTTTCCGAACGAGAATGAAAAGCAGCCAGCTTGCCATAGCCTTGCGGGCTGATCAGGCGGAAATCGGTGTTGCCCAGGAGCCAGTTCTCGATGACAGCACTGTTGACACCCGGCGTCATGCGCGCGCGTGTTACCTCGACTGGGATCGTCACATTGATGTATTTGGCAACCTGGTCTGGCTCGATGTGCTCCACGGGGAGGCCAGTGACCACCGTCGAGGTGTCCATGTAATGCTGACCTAGGAACTTTTTGGCCAGCGCTGTGTCGTCGTTCAGGCTCTTGAATTCATCGCGGAGTCGCACCGAGTCTGTCACCATGAAGTAGACGATGCGCTGGTGGTGCGGTTTACGCTGGACCTGAGCTAGCTGGTTCGCACATGTCAAAAAGTAATTCCACTTTTCAAGCGAGTTGGCGTCGTCCTGCGGGTTGGCGAGTGCATTGTCGTCCGTGCGCACCTGCATGCCGATACTGAGCACACTGTCCATCTCAAACAGATTGCGGTATGCGTTGATGAAGCGGCGCGAACCAAGGGTGGGTCTGAACAAGAAGTCGGTCAGGCAGCCGTGTGCGTTTGCTTTGGTCAGTCCCAACTGCGCCAACTCGGCAGGGTATAGTTTTGACTCCTCAAACACGCGAATGATGTAGGCTCGGTTGGATCGAATCTCGACATACTGTGCCGCGTTTCAGTTTCCTCTTCTTTTTATACCATATTTATTTCACTTACCGAGCCGTTCCACAGGTCATTAAAGTCCTGCATGGGTCCGTCGCGGAAAATGATCTCGCCCAACGAGGGATATTTTTGGTTCAGAGTGTCGACGGCCTGGAAAGTCAAGCCATCGGTGTTGTCAAAGAGCGACCGCATCTCTTGAGGCTCGTAGCTCCAGTCGACGTTCGGCTTCTCAAACAAGATCTCGAGCGGAATAGGATTCTCGTCCGCCCAATGGGCCAAATAGGCGCGGTCGGTCAGCAGGGCAAAAAAGAAGGTTGAGATCATCCCTATCAACACAACACAGAAGGCCATGGCTTAGCAGACAGCCCTTCTCGCCAATCCATCGATTCCATGGCTTACCGCTCATACGGTCGGCTAATCCGCCACAACCACGGTTGCCGACGGTAGCGACTTCCTTGCACAAGTAAGACGTAAACAGCGGAGGATCGCTGGGGCTGAACTGGCCCGTCTCCTTGAGCTCACGTAGCTGCTTGAGTCTCTTTTCGTGCAGTGCCCTGTACTGAGCTTGCCATGCGCCACATTCGCCATTTTGGTCGTACGGGATAACATCTGAAAAACCATACTTGCTGTCGTACACGTTGCGGCAGTAGCTGTCGCGGTCAGCCACGCCTGCCTTCTTGATTGCATTGAGAAGGGTAGCATCGGGTCCTGGAGGTGTGTAGGTGCCATCCTCGCTTTGCGGAATCGTCAAGGCGGACGGCAGCTCGCAGTGGCCGTCGACTGGAGAGGCCGGAGGTGCACTTAGGTCTTCCATACCACCATAAGGTGATGCCGAGGAAGACACCGATTCTTCGTGGACAGCATTGTGCGGCGATTCTGAAGCAGAGCATGTTATAGCCTGACTTTCGGGAATAGATAAACTGAAACTTACGAGGGTAAACCAGCGAACCGATCGCCATCATGACGACGGCGACAAGACTCACGATCGTGAGAGCCTTGGCGAGTTTGTATTTGAAGATAAGTCCACCCGCATCGCCGTGGTTTCCCAGACGTTGATAAGATGGTCCGGACACCATGAAATCGGGTTGGATGAGTAAAGATGGAGTGGATTAAGGGACGAGAAAAAAAAATGTAGATAACTAATTTGCATTTTCCCGCCGTCCACTCAAATGTTGATCGACGTTGAGGATTTGTCGGGCGTTCTTAGTTTCCTGGACACAGTCTTCCCCAAAATGGTAATTCATAGGCAACAAACGACAAATTTACTCACCTATGGAAAGTTTATCCAAAGGACAATTTCTTGTCTTAACTCGCCGCTATGTATCCCTGATGTCATCATGCTACTGCTATGTGAAGACCAGAAGATAGTTAAAACAAATTATATAGAGACGGGCTGAGCCTGTCTGGTGAAAGATGATGAGTACTGCCACTTCTCATGTATTGAGTATAGCCGATGTTTATGATATAGACAGGTTGTCACATATTTACACCACAGCACAGTTGGTACGTGCTGTGTAGCTTCTATAGTATGCAGATAACCTGCTGACAGCGAACAACACTGTTTATGGAACACGGAAGTATCCGTTATGTATTATATCTCAGACTTGGGTACTTATGGACTCCATCAAGAAAGTACAAATACTTTTTTCAGCGAAGGCTGTGTTTAATATTATGATTTACACGTATGCTGCGTACAATTCCTTCCGGATGACTCTCGCTAGGATAGCAGTTTCTTTTTAGACATGGCGCGTATGTGCAGTATAACCTTGCTGTTTAAAGTTTGCATGGAAGCAACAAAGTCTCCAATTCTGTCTCACTGACATACTGTACATCTATATTTAGCTTGTATATCTAACCGGATCTAGTTTTTCGTATACCTTCTGCGCATCCTCGTATCAAGCGGACGAATTCGCATGAGTAATGTCCTAATGCACATGGATAGATACGAGCGGCTAATTGCACGTGCCCAAATACATCACAAATTGCTGCGAGGCACAACACTCACAGATGTTTGCTCGACATATCCACGAACTTCCTTTTTGTCACGACTGCAGGAGAAAATGTTTGTTTGGGATAGTGTCAGAATACGTCGACATGAGGGGCATTCACCGGGGTGTCTCCGATATAATGCATCTACTACAGAAACATACGTATCGATAGTCGCCAAGTTATCTTTGCCAAAAGAAAAAAGAGCAAAATACGCACTAAAACTCAGGAAAGTGTACCTATTAAGGACATGACGGGTCATTGGGGCGCACGAACGCACGTCACTCAGTGCAGTTGGTTAAACAACTCATCGGCAAACGTTTCTACGGCAAAAGAGTCGCACAAGCCGATCCTTTCTGGGTTTTCTCAGCCCCACTCACTCCTGCTTTTGCCCTCTATAAGCATCAAACGCTTACCTTCTTCTTATGAATGTACTGCGTCTCAACGATGTATATATGGTGTCTGCGAATCGTGAATAAGGCGAGAAATCGATTAAAGGCCCAAGGCTAGAGAGGAACGAGGACCAGCCATGTCAGCACCGAAGTAATGGATCGTCCATGTGTGACTTTCATGCTAGCGGAAAATGACAGCCGCCACACTCGTTATAATAGAAAGACATGCAAACGAAAGAATTTGGCATGATGTCTCTGCCTATTGAAAAAGCACGGACCAGTCGTCCCATTATAACACAATTACATGCAGCATGCAAAGAGAAGGTTTTGTGCCATTCTGTCATCAGCGAGATTTCTCTTTTTCCGAAAGAATGTGTATCGATGGGTTTATATATGCACAGCATGGGGTAAACAGTTGGGAATTATAGCCACCAGAACCGCCACGATGTGTAAGTAATATGTACTACATTATAGAAAAGCAGACGGGGGCAGAAAACGGGCCTCTCCATACGATAGCATAAGCTGCATATAGCGGGTGTCTTGTTTGCTTTTAGGTTGTATCGGGTTGTTTTGTGTTACAATGGAAGCAGAGAATGCACTTTACAGAAACAGCAAAATATTTATATGTAGGGACACTTTGTTGAGGGAGAGTATCAAAAGCCACGAATACAAATAAAAAAAAGCAGAGAAGGGTGGGGTGCGAAAGAACAAGAGACCAAACAAACCTGGAGATCCACGGACGGGGCCTCTTTGTGATGTGTGTGCGTGTGCATTGTGCGTGTGCGGTGTACGTGTGTTGTGCGTGTTGGTTACAATGGTAAGATTCAAAGCCAGCGTGCGCTGTGGTTGGATATGTTTAACAATTGATAGAGTTGAAATGAACCCCAAGTGAGAGAGAGAGTGGTGGGGGGTGTTGCGGGCGGACGCGAATGGGCTGTGCGTGATTGTGTGCTCATCCTACACATACTCACACAGCACAACATATCAATCAGAGGGCGCGCGTGCGCGCTCGAGTTTTTTTTTGCGCAAATCGGCAGCATATCAAAAAAAAAGTCCAAAATTGTGGTTTCATGCTGCAAACTTTTTTCCTGTTTCTCTTTCTTCCCTTCCACTCCTCTCCTAATCGCGATTATGGCATCGCACGCTGCAACATCTCGCCAGACAGGCCGTGTCAAATTCTTCAACTCGACGAAAGGATACGGCTTTATCATTCCTGACGACCAAGCCGGACAGCCCAATATCGAAGGCATGTACAAAATACCTTCATACATATACATATACATACATACACCACATACAACCAGCGCTTCCTGCTGCCTGATGCCCGCGTGCACGCGACCCTTTCTAAAAGAGCGTCTAACACTTTTACATTTATAGAGGTGTTCGTGCATCATACCGCTATTTACAACTCTGGTGGCTTCAAAAGCCTAAGCGAGGTATAACCAGCTGGGTGTTGGGCAATAAGGTTTTAGGCAAAAGAAAAAAAAGACTCATTTCTGTGCGTATTTCCCCACCCCATCCTTCCATCAAAAACACACACTATATCTACCTTCAATGTGCATGCGCATTTTATAGGGCGAAGAGGTAAGCCAGTACTATAAAAAGAAGTGGAGAAGAAAGGATTATCCAGCAAACTAAACGTGTCAAACAGGTCGAATATGATCTGGTGCAAGGCCCCAAGGGCATGCAGGCAGCGAACGTGTCTGGACCCGGTGGGGTGCCTGTGCGCGGAGATCCATACGCGACTTACATGCGGAACACACACAAGTAAGCGGTATTTTTTAGCACACCAAAAAAATAGCTGTGCTCATATAGGCTCCTCCTTTCTTATTTGACTCAGCGGCTACGACGGACGGAGTCGATATGGTGATGCTGGAGGTGGTGGAGTAGGATCGGGTGCCATGAGTGGTGGAGGTAAGCACGAAAACTTCTTTTCTGCTCCCCCTTCCCTTTTTTTTTCCTTTGCCAGCTACCAGCAACCCACACGCAGAGAAAAATAGAGCATCCGCTTGATGAATTCATGAATAGGATACGGTTACAGCGCACCGACGGGTGGTGCGCCCTTTGGTTTTCCTATGCCGGTACCATATGGGAATGTGCCACAAGGATATGCACAGTTCGGATTTTATAGTCCATACGCACCGTCCTCACCCTCCCAGCAACCCATCATGATGGTGCCACCAGGCTACCCGTCGTCGCCTATGTACCCTCCCCCACATGTACAACAACACCCACAGGCTCATCATCCACAACATCCACAGCAGCAGCAGCAGCAGCAGCAGCAACAACAACAACAACCACACGCACAACAGCAGCCCGGGATTTCCTTGTCTGAAGGACAGCTACCCCACGAGGGCAACATGAGTCATGGTGGTCCTGGTCATATTTCTGGTGCTGGCGGTGATGGAGACGGTGGCAAACCGCCCATGTGAAAAATTTCAAGCAAAAGGAAGGAAAAAAAGCAAGCCGTTCTGGTTTGGACTGGTGAAACGAGGGGAGAACACACACACACACACAGACACACACACACAATTACGCCGTTCAGTCTACGCGTCACCCACCTTTATTCATTCAACTCATTTCGATCGTCTATCCCTGTCCTCTACTCCTCTTCATGTCCACTCTCGCACGCTTTCTTTATTACGCACACACTTCTTTTCATCATATACTCAGCATAACGCCTATGGTCGGTTTACGCTTTTTACTTACCACTTAGTCCTCTTAAATCTTACTCTACTAGTACTGTTCCCTTTTTTATTTCACACTCACTTTTATGCACCGACCCTCGCGCGATTCATCCAATGTGAATAGATACAAAAAGAAATATCTATATAATTAATATAGACTGACTAGAACACATACACGTACATATATACAATATTAGATAATGTATATACACTTTATTCTTTTTCATCCTGTGGGGGGAAAAGATCGGGGGTATGATAAATATCGACAGGCAGCGGGGGCGGGAAATAGGGCTGGGACTGACTGTTGTCTCGGGTCTAATGTGCCATGTCAGCAGGTGAAAAAACGACGACATACTCACTTACAAGGCGAAAAGAAAAAGGCGAAAAGGAGCGTGATTCAAGACTGGCACCGACTGAGCGCTCCATGTCTTCCACGCTGGCAGCCACCTTATTGTAAGTCTCCTTGACCGTTTGGACGACTGCTTCGAGTCGGTCTATCTCAGCAAATGTGCGCTGTAACGCGTCGTCCTTTTCTCTCAATGCCTGCACAAGGTCCTGCGTCTCAGCAAACTCGGTGCGTGCCTGTAAAAGAAAGCGGTCAATGATAATTGAGACGCACGTTGAGCAATAACATACCTTGAAGGTAGCAGAGGCGGTTGCTTCAATCTGCTGCATCCATTGCAAGGCTTGAAGATCCCATTGCTTGAGCTGTGACTGGATTAGCTAGACGAGTCAAGGAAAGTAGCTACATACTGTGTTTGCAGACACTTTATCAAGAGTCAGTCGATCAGCGAGCTCTTTTGCTGATCCCTCGATCCACTCTGTCAGGCCCTGTTCTTGTGTGGTCATTCAGAGATAGATTATTAGACCACCGCCTCAATGCTGATCCCTTTTGATTTATATTTTTATAAATTCGTGATTAGGCAGGCTTCTAACACGCACGCTTTATGCTATACAGGCTTTTGCATGACTAGACTCATCCTGAGCCCCTAATCTCTCTGTAGAGAGAAGTTCTTAGAGACGAGTCTCATCTCGAACACCGATAGAATAGACAGATGAGAGTGAGCATGATGGTACGCAGTAATTTTGTGTTCAGTATATCAATGTTACAACCCACTAAAGTCCGTCAGGCTAGTTAAACTGTGCAGCATGTAAATGAGGATATGTCAATAGATAAAAAGGCATACACAAGTAGCCAGGAAGATCGAGCAAGGATGAATTATGTTCAGTTCAACGACGCTTACATAGCATAGAAAGCAACCCGAAGCAAAACAACACCCGTCCACAGGGTCTACCCAATATTCGGATACCCTTCCATTTACGACAACAGTATTACATATGGATGCGCATGCGCAGCGTAGATACAGATATCATGCAGTACTCCCATATTTACAAGTCTCTTTACAGATAAAATAAAGGAAGGAGGTTATTTCGGGGGGCATGTTTTTCCAATACAAAAGCGTCCACGCTTTCTCTTTTCTTCTCTTTTAGCAGTGCGGACTTTTGGTCTTTCTCTTTCCTTCCTCTTTTTTTATTACCTTTGCTCTGTCTGAACTCTTTCCCTTCCTTCTAGTCCTTTTACTCAACTCAAGCGCAACTCAATATATATGCATCGCCCATCGAGTCGATCATCCAAAGAATTGACTTGTAAGTCATTCGATCGCCTTAGAGTCAAGGGCTCATCTCTTTATGACTTTACTATACAGCTCCAACGCTGGGAGCCGTCGACCACGGTGACGAAGGGTATGTCGAGCAGCGTTTCGAACTGCCCGAGTTTATGACCTCGTGGAGCGAAGAGCAGAAAGCTGGTAAGAAACAGACCTCTCGAGTGACTCTCTGATTAATTTGGATCTGTAGAATTTGCCTATCAGCTGCTGTTGACCATTTCTACCTCCCGTGCTTCGAATGTTGTCGATCGCCTTACGCCCTTACTGCGCCGAGACTTTCTCTCCGTACGTACTAATACAGCACTAAGAACGCTTTTTTTTTTCTGTATACTCACCTCGAGAAAAAGACGCTTCCCTACGAACTTGCTCTGCACGTCCTCAGCTTTGTTGATTTCCCCGCCCTTGTCCAAATATCCCAGGTCTCACGACGATGGCAAGAACTTGGGCAGGACCAGACGTTATGGCGACAGCTGTTCATTGACCGAGGCTGGGAATACGATCAGGACATGATGCAGCGCTATGTGAGCGAAGAACCCTCGGCTTCTTTGCGTGACGATTATCCGTCCCTGTTGGCACCTGTCCCGCTCGCGCGCACCACCGCTTCCATCTATGACCCTGCAGCACTTCCCACCATGCCGGGTGCTCCTCCTTCAAGCACCTCAGGACGACTACGACCGTTTAAGCGACCTGGAGATCTGTTTTTGCGTTTGCGACAAAGACGGATCATGCATGCCGCTCAGACCGACGCAGCGAGCGATGACGGCACTGCTTCATCAGCCCCTCACGAGGAGAACGAGCACACAGATGAAGAACCTCTCCACGACACAGTTACTGACACCACCCCAAGCAGCAGCAGTAGCTCCTCGCTTCGTCTGACAACCACAGTCTTGCCTCCTCTTCGTCTTCCGCTCCCTTCCCCTACCAGCTATTCCCGATCACAGCCCCTTCTCTCTTCACGGCCTCAATCCACGTCCTCTACGAGCTCACTGCGCCGCGGCCTGCCCGCACCGAGTCACTCGACAGCCGCATTTCCAACTTCGCCAAAAGAATACGCATCCGCGCGTGGCTCGGCTGTAGCTTCTGTCATCGAACGGCCGTTCCGCAACAGACCGCCGCCGCGACGCCATATTAAAAATGACGAGACGGCCGTGTACCATTACAACGAGGAATCCGACACACGATACATCAACTGGCGGCGACTGTATCGCAACCGATCGCTGATTGAAAAGCGCTGGCGCGAAGGCAAATGCAAAATGCGAGTCTTCCCGCCCACCTCCGCCCTTCCAGGTGATATGCACCTCGAGGGTATCTATTGTCTTCAGTTTGACGAAGACAAAATCATCAGTGGAAGCCGCGACAGGAGCATCAAGATCTGGGATATGCGGACAGGCGAGTGTCGCCGTTCCCTGGTGGGCCATTCTGCGAGCGTACTGTGTCTGCAATATGACGACCGATATATTATCAGCGGCAGCAGTGACACCACGATCGTGCAGTGGGATATTGAGCGGGGAACCAAAGTGCGCACCCTGTTTGGGCACATGGAAAGCGTGCTGAATCTCCGGTTCTCATCTGACCGGATCGTGAGCTGCTCAAAAGATCGGACGGTGCGGATATGGGATCTGGATGGTAACCCACTCAAGGTCCTACGCGGTCATCGGGCGGCGGTGAACGCAGTTCAGTTCCAGGGCCGCCAGGTTGTGTCTGCATCGGGCGATAGGACTATCAAGCTCTGGGACATGGACACCGGCGCATGTCTCCGCACTTTTGATTCACACAGCCGCGGCATCGCGTGTGTCGAATTCGACGGCGTGCGCATTGTCAGTGGCTCGAGTGATCAAACTATCAAAATTTGGGATGCCGCCACGGGCGAGTGCATTCATACTCTTGCAGGTCACACCGACTTGGTTCGCACTCTTCAGTTGGACACCAAAGCCGACCGAATTATCAGTGGAAGTTACGACGGGAGCTTGCGGATCTGGAGTCTAAGTCAAGGCTGTCTCTTGCGGAGCCTGAGCCAAGCCATTGAAGGCCGGTAAGTTGGTTTTTTCTTGTCTTGTTAGATATACTGATAACTGATTTTTTTCACCTGTAGTGTCCTCAATCTGCAGTTTGATTACGCCAGAGTGATCTGCTGCTCTAACCTCGCCAAGATTGTTAAATACGATTTTGCGCATGGTGTTGATACCCAATTCCTCAAATAAATACAAAAATGTACCTGCTTGGATACCTCTTCGCTCTTCAGTATAATCCAACAGCACCGATACACAGTTTTAGCAGTTCAGTAAACCTTCGCGCCTTTTATATCTTCTATTATAGCTTATCCTGCAATGTAATACAAATGTAGCATATACATCTTTTCAATTGTTTTTTTAAGCATATGGGACATATATGGAATACCTTGGATGGATCGCTGCGCTACGTACCTAACGGCATACATAGACTCCACGTTCTATGTAACCAACATATATGACATCAAAGATGTTATGTGTATATTATGCTGCAGATAACAGGTAGCTCTATGCATGTGCTCTAAGTTTAACAAATGACATGAGCGGTTATGCAATATTGAGCAAGACAGCTCGAGTCGCTTGGGCTGTCCTGAGAATCCAGGAATGGTGTATAGCATACGTGAGTAATAGGATTTTTATTTAGCTGTGACGTCTTCTCCTTGGTTATTACCACTCTGCTTCGAGGTAGTGTAGAGCTTGCTGGATATGCAAGAATGGTTTGTTTTGCATAAACATTTGCTTTGTGGTGCTACAAGCACGACTACCGTGCTTTGAGTATCATCATGATGTAAACAAATCATTCGCGGGAACAACGTGTCCTTCAACGTTTTTTTACATCTTGCTTCTTCTGTTTTTTTCTTTATTCCTCCGCCCCCCCTCTACGTAGAACGTCTGCACATATGCCTTTGGAGAAAAAAGATCTGACCGGACAAGTCGCGGTGGTGACGGGAGGAAGTCGCGGGATTGGCAAAGCAGTCGCTTTTGCCCTGCGTGAACGCGGTGCCAACATAGTCATTGGTGACATACGCGATGAAGAAGGCGCCCATGTGGTCAAAGAAATGAATGAAAAGTGCGCAAAGAACCTAACGCGTCCACGTTCGATTAACCTCATCCGAATATCACGGCGAATATAGGGCTGGTTCGAACGTTGCACTGTACCATCACACAAACGTGGCCGATTACGAGGGCAACATAAGGCTCTTCCAAGCCGCTGAAAGGACGTTTGGTGGAGTTGATGTAAGTCTCATCCTCTAAGAGTAGTTCGTTGACCCATACGCTTCGTTGATCCATACACGTTTGACCGCTTTAAGATTGCCGTTCTGAACGCAGGCGTCGGTGACACGTGCAACACCATATTTGCTCCCCTGTCCGGTACGTACCCTACGTGTGTAGACTTTAGGCCTCACCGGTAATGCGCGACAGACAAACGCGAGAATCACTTGTTTGAAGTGGATGTGTACGGCGTAGTCAAAGGAACAAAAGTGGCTGTGCTGCACATGGCTAAACGAGGTGGCGGTAATATCCTAGTCACTGCATCTACTTGCAGCTTCCAGACACCGCCTGCCATGGGAACCTACAATGCCGCAAAAGCTGCCGTAGCTAGCTGGGTGCGTACGTTGGACTGGATGCCACGTGTGTGCAATGTTCGCGTGAACGCAGGTAAGAAAACTTTGTTTTATTACCCACATTACTAACTATGAATGTCAATGCAGTGTGTCCAGCCTGGGTGGGTAAGAGAACAAAAGAAAAAAACATTCACAAGCTGCTAGATACTGAGATTCTGACGGGATGATACGCGCAGAAACGGATCTGTTGTCTAATTTTGGAGAACGCGGCAGAGAACCGTACTGGCCTGTCGCTGACGCGTTACCGAGGGCTTCGATGCAAACGGTCGTCGATGGCTTCCTGACCTTACTTGATGACGATACAAAAACTGGTAAGCTCACGCTAACGCGGGAAAACGTTCGTCATCTGACTGCTGCTTCACAAATTTTAGGTTCCACTCTTCTGGCCCTTCCCAAGGGTTTGGAGGAATGGCCGCGACCCCCTGTTTTTGGTAAGTGGGTTGACACCACCAGCAAAATCGAATGCAGCTGAGCTGGCTGTAGAATCATCGGTCAATGATGCGACCAACAAAGCGATGGAGACCTACGAGGTTGATATGGTCAAAGAATACAAGCGCGAGCTGCAGGAAGCCATGGAAAGGTACAAGTTCACGTAATGCGTCACACAGTACGGAAGGTCTGTGCGTGGGTGTCAAGGAAGAAAGGTTTAGGCAGTAAAATGGACCCAACCGCCCCGGTCCATCTTTCTATGTTCCTGACCATGCTAGTTAGTTCGATAGATTGGACTAAATGGAACCTGATCGTTATCGCCTTATGCTGGACTATACAGCACCGAGATACAAGAAGGGGAATAAGCAGCGGTTGGAAGCGACGCGAGACGCGGTGAAGTGGAAGCGGGAACGTGTGCAAGTTTTTATAATTAGAAAATAGTCAATGACATAAGTTTATCGCGCGTATGCACAAGTGTACACTCTGTGCGCTCCCATGGGCTTAAGCACAAAGTAGGAGAATACTAAACAGTATATATTCATTAAGAGTTCACGCCTCTTCCTTTTTCGTTTTCACTTCCTTTTCCCAGAATCTATTAAGCATAATGACCCAGTCTCTGAATGGTAAAGTAGCTGTAATCACTGGTGGCAGTCGCAACATTGGCAAGGCTGTAGCTGCTGAGATGATCGCACGCGGTGCCAAGGTGGTGATCGGTGACCTGCTCGAAGCCGAGGGCCAAAAGACAGTAGAGGAGTTCAACGCAAAGTGAGTGTTGGCTTTGCCTGTAAATCCTGCCTTCTCAACGAGTTCCTTTTTTAAGGGCCGGCACCAAGGTGGCTGCGTTCATCAAGACCAACGTCGTCTTGTATGAAGACAATACTGCTCTTTTCAAGTTCGCCGAGTCTGAGTTTGGTGGTGTCGATGTAAGGCACAGCCCCCTCCCTTGAATTTGCTTGATTCCTGTGTCACTCACTCATCAACTCTCCTTCATTTATCAGATCGCCTTTCTGAATGCAGGCATCGGCAGCAACGCCAACACAATCTTCATGCCGCTCGATAGTACGTGTTGAAAGCAAGCTGAAGCACACAACTCACCGATGTATAGACGAGGTGGACGATCGCATGCTGGATGTCAACACCATGGGTGTGATCAAAGGCACCAAGGTCGCTGTGCTGCATATGGCCAAGCGTGGCGGAGGTGTCATCGTGAACACCGCCTCTGTCGCAAGTTTCCTGACCTCCCCGTATGTATATCCGGAGGCGACAAAGATTCTACCGTCTAACCACAGTCTTATCATGTAGATCCGTCTCAATCTACACTGCTAGTAAATTTGCAGTTGCGGGCTGGACCCGCAGTTTCTCTCTTCTCCCGCAGGTCTGCAACGTCCGCGTCAACGCTGTCTGCCCGTACTGGGTCGAAACTGACCTCGCCCACGACCTCTCCAACCGAGCCCATGGCGGTGATCCTTTCCAAAAGCTCGTCGAAAAGTCACCACGCACCAAGGTTGAGACAGTTGTGGAAGCAGTACTCACCCTCGTTGAAGATGATAAGCGTAACTGTGAGTATCCCAAAGACAAGAGACTTCCATGCGCTAACGAGCCTCCTATTTTGTAGGTGAAACCCTGCTGGCGCTTCCAAACAATGTTATTCGTCCTCAGGAGCCCATCCAGCCTTATGGTAAGCCGAAAGCCTATAGCCAGGAGGAAGTGTTAACCATTCCATCGTTTTCAGCGGAAATCATAGGTGAAAATGGTCAAGCGCTGTTCCAGGAGTACGCCCAAGAATCGGTTGAATTCTACAAAAAGAGTCTTGCAGAGGCGATGAAGGCATATGGATTTTGAATAGCAGAGCTTTAATGTTTGAAGTATTACTATTTCAGCTATATCTTGGATTTGGACTCGGATTTGTTCATCCAGCCGAATTCCTGGGCTCATGCATCAATATACAAATTTCGTATAAATATTGCTTTGGGACTTACTAGCTTTGTTCGTCCTCCTGGACGAATGAGAACATTGATAACCGACGTTGTATCTTTGACTTGGAGCGCTTCCTTGAGTGCTGCACCCAACTCGGCTTGGTTTCTGGCGAGCCAGCCCTTGCCACCACAGGCTACAGAAATCATGTCGTACCGCGTATCGGGCAGCAGTGCAGTGGACGGCAAGGTCTTGCTCGTACGCGAATCCTCAAACTCCTGGGCGTCCAGTCCATGGTAGATACCATTGTTATTGATGACCAGGATGATCATCGGCAGCTTTGATCGGACAGCTGTTTCGAGTTCCATAGCGCTGTATCCATTCCAGTAAGCTACAGCGTCGGAGATAAGACTGCATGTATGTACCTGAACCCAAATGCAGAATCACCGACGATAGACACCACGCGCTTGTTCCGATAATACGTTTGCGCTATTTTTTCCACGGTGAGTATATTTTAGTCATCCTCATAGAATGAAAATTACCTGCGATGGCATAGCCCATGCCGACACCCATGGTTGCAAAAGTACCGGCATCCAGGCGAATACGTGGTTCATGAACGTCAAAGAAGGAGCGCGCAATGTCCATGGTGTTGGCGCCTTCGCTGACGTACACAATATCCTTCGCGGGTAAAATGTCTTTGATCACGGTGTAGGCAGATTGGTAGGTCATGACATCGCCTGCTGGGGCCTTTTGAGCCGCCTTTGATTTTGCGACATTTTGCTTGACCTTTTCAAGTAAACCTTGGCGGTATGCATTCTGTGTATCCAGTCGAGGCAAGGGCTGCTGAACCAGCTGGGAGACCACCGAGCGGATATCGCCAATGAGAGCAAGGCTGTCAGCACCATTGTTACCCGCCTCCTCGGGCAAAATATCGATGTGAATAAATTTGACATTGTTCGACCACCGCGGTGATTGGCCGTAATGCAGGATCCAGTTGAGGCGAGCACCAATTAAAAGCACGACATCAGCTTCCTTGAGTGCCTTGGACCGAGCAGCGGAGACGCACAAAGGATGGGTATCGGACAGGATGCCTTTGCCCATAGGCGTCGGCAAGAATGGTGCTTGGGTTGATTCGACCAGCTGCTGAATCTCTTTCTCTGCGCGCGCATAAGCAGCTCTGTATCAATTTTTTAAATCTGTGAGTGTCGATCACGCCATCGGCTTGCCGAATTTGTTTTGTTTTTCCTTTTCCTATTACCCTTTGCCAAGCACAATCAGCGGACTCTTTGCTCCACGCAGTAGCTGCAGCGCTTCATTCAAGTAAACAGGGTCTGCCATAGATTTGGGCGCAGCCAGAACGGGGCGGACGGAGGAGACAACATCTTGAATGGCTTGCTTGTTTTGAATACGGTACTGAATGAAGTTGCCGGGCAGATCAACATAGCTTGCACCAGGGCGACCATAGAGAGCGTGACGCATCGCCTTTTCGACAGTGATAGGGATCTTATCAATAGACATGGGACGCGCAGAGTATTTGCAATAGGGGCGGCAGGCCTCGACCTGGTCGAGCTCTTGAAAGGCGCCCATATCGACCTGGTCCGTGTCGGACGAACCCGCGAGGAGCACCATGGGCCAACAGTTGACCTTGGCGTTGGCAACACCTGCCAGAGCATGAATGACGCCTGGCCCACCGACAGTGAGGCAGACACCGGGCTTGCCACTCAGGTAACCGTACGCCGAAGCAGCATACGCGGCGGACTGCTCGTTTCGAAAGGCCACAAACTCAATCCCGGCTGCTATGCATGCCTCAGCGACCTCAATGACTGGGATGCCCACGATGCCAAACACGACTTCAACGCCTTGCTGCTTTAGTGTAGCCGCAATAAGCTCGGCGCCGGACACACTCTGTTCTTGGGAGCTCATGGACAACTGTGCGTATGTGAGTACAAGCTTCTGACAAAAAGGCCGGCCGGGGTTTCAACAGTTCAAGATATACCCAAACCTATTGCCAAATTCGTCATACATGTCACAGATACGGCGGCACTCAGCTGTCTATCCTCAGCTCATCGCATTATCCTAAGGGCAATATGATCTTTGAATGACCATATTTACATTAATGCTATGTACATAGTATGGATGAAACACGTTTCAATCTTCTAAACATATGCATGCGAATACGATGTGCTAAAATCATTAACTAAACGCCCAAAGAAACAATATTTTCACCTACGTCTTACAGACGACAAGTACGTGGACGCACAAATGGTGGATTAAGAATGATGTATAGCATATTAGACTATTGAAGTACATTGGCTTTTCTTTTGGAAGGAGAATAGCGACAGAAACGAAATACAAATTGCGCAATACGTCAATATAGATACAGATATGGCATGCGACATGCAGATTATAACTATGCGGGTGTCAAGTTATTTCGCGGACTCTGACGGTGAGGAATGTGGTATAGGTAATGAAATAGATGAAGAGGCGTTAGAAGACGATCTTGCGCGCGATGAGGGCGCCGTCGCGCTGGATGGTTGCTGATCGGAATGGTGAGGAGCCGGGTTGGCCCAGTTATCGCCACTCCAACTGTTGGCCAACGCGGGCGTGTAATAGTTCGGGGCGTATTGTTTTCGCTTCTCTGTAAATCCACCAGTAGCAACATTGTTTTTTGGCGGTGGCGCAGGCGGGGCAGGCGGCAGAGGTCGATGCTGGAGCTCATCCGGGGAAGTGGATTGTGGAATGACAGTTTGTGGATCATTATCTGGCAGTTCCTCCTCGTGTTTCTCTGGTTCTTGTGCGATGTGCATCCTTTCTCCGGCCACTGCATGCTCCGCGTTGCTACGCGATGGCAAATCAGAGGCTACTGGTGCGTTTTCGTTGGCGATAGCTGTAGCCGCCAGCCGGGTGGCGTAGGATGTCGTGGCTGATCGCGACGCCTCCCTTGGATCGTGGTCTGTCTGGGTCAGAGGTGCTTCACTGTCGCTTGAGCCGGTGGAGCCGGCCTTCTTTTGGTATTTCGACAGGAACATGGGATCTCTAAATATGTCCACCGATCGAGGTCGCTCCACAAAACGTGGTGGCGCCATGTTGCGTTCCAGAGCCAGCTTTGTGCGCCGTTCTTTTTCATATTCGCTCCACTTGCGCATGACAATCTGGCTGCTGTCAAATACACCTTCCTTGTCGCCATGGCCCTTGTCTTTTTCGTTGCCTTCGACCTTGCGAGTGTCACCCCAGGAAAAGTCATCGAAATGCCAATACGCGTACATAGGCAACACAAAGTTCCAGATTGGAAGACTGATGAGATACACCAGCATCCAGCCCACGTAGACAACCTTACGGCTCGTCATAACAATCAGGACAGCAGGTAGACCAAGGATCAACGCCAAAAGCACGAGAGGGATAATAGCTGGACGACCAATGATAGCCAAAATAATGAGGTAAAGCGTGAACGAGATGGCAGCGGGTAGTGCGAGGGTGCCGACGAGCTCCATGAAGACAACAAACTGCATGGAGAAGCAGAATGTACCGCACAGATCATGGACAAACAGGAGTTCCATTAAGTTGTGAATCGTCGAGTTAATCCATCGCCGGCGTTGCGAAAGCAATACAGAGAAACTGTCAGGAACGACCGTCTTGCATACCGCTTGTGGAACAAACATCATCTTGCGGTTCGGGAAGGTACGTAACATGAGCGTCGACAGATAACGATCTTCGCCTGGAGGAGCAAGTTCTTCTTGTGCAGCGTATCAACAACATTTTCAGAGTAGTGCTCGACGATGTCTGGATTGGCGAGGACAGGCACCCAGTATCCGTTCGGTCCCTTGGGGGCCTTGATACGGTACATACAAAAGCAGCCTGGCAAGCAGGTGACGCCTCCAAAGATGGATTCGAACGCCTTGCTCTGATGATGCGATATATAGTACTCGAATACTAGAGAACAAGGGAGACAGGTTACCAACCACAGCTAGGACGGATTCATGCTTACCTTGGATCATGCTCACCCAGCTCTGCGTCTTGTTTGCAATCTTGGTTTCACCACAAAGTCCGGATATTTCAGGATCTTTGACGCAGCAAGAGACAAGTCGTGTAAGCGCGTCCGGATAGAGTTTGGTGTCTGCATCCACCATCAGACATATTTCGTAACTGTCGGGTGGGACGCCCGTGATGCGCCATATGCTGTTGAAGAACTCATACTCCATCTGTGTGAGTCGCTCATCGAATATAACTTTTTGCATAAACTGCATCAAGATGATCTGCGAGTCGCGTTTGCCACGATTTCCGGGCTTTTTGGCTGTGGCAGCTTCTTCAGGTGTACCACACTTGACAATCGTAATCATGGGCACACGTTGCTGGTGGGCTGGCTCGATCGTCTCGGGGTCGTACTTGTAATAGCCTGCATACACTTTGGCCATACTGTTCTGCTTGGATCCATCGGCAATGGCAACGTACGTGTAGGGTTCTACCTGCTCGGGCGGGACAATGAAGTCACGCATCATGGACACGCAGGCGTCGGGGGTGGACATGGTATTACCATGACCTGTAATAATACCGTCGCAGATCACCAGAATCAACTTGTGTGAGTTGGGATAGTCGCTTGTGGCGACGGAATCGAGCGTGACACGGATACCGTCCAGGCTTTCTGAATAGCATGTAACGAGACAGATGGTGTGTGCGAGAGGAAACTTGAAAGGCATGTAGTCTGCTGCAGGCTGGGGTACCACAAACGGAGAGAGTGGAAAGGGACACGTAGCGACTGAGCCAGCGGATGAGTCGCCGCTGCTCAGTAAGTCGGACGAAGACGCAATCGAGTTTCGCCGTGGGCTTAAACCAGGCGTGGAGTAATTGTTCGGCGAGACGCTTCCAAAGAACCGACTTGATGGGGATCCTCCGCTCATGTAGAAAGATCCTGGGCGGCTTCCCATGCCACTGCCAGCACCAGCCCGCACACTAAATAGAAGCACGATTAGTTACTTGCTCTAGTGGGCAACCTCCTTGGCTTACTTACTTTGCAGGCGACATCCAGACAGGAGTCGTAGGTTTTTCTGCGTCGAAGCGCGTGATACCGTGCATTGGCTGTGTAAAACGCGAAGTTTGCGGAAGAATACTGCGTTTCTTCCAAGCGTTGCTGCCATTGTTGTCAAAGAGCATGGTCTTGGGGCGTGGCAAAGGTGCATTGATGTTGATGCCCCGAGACCAGGCCTCAATTTCTTCTTGGCGCTGCATACGTGCTCGATAAGATTGACCTTCCTTGAAATTGCCAAGACGCCAGGATAAGAACCAGCCAAAGATGACGGCAAGGAAGAATTTGGTAAGGATGACACCGAGAATGACGACAAGTGATAAATAAAGTACAATTTCGGAAGCCATGCAACCACTGCTGAGTGTATCCAGGGACCCGATTTTGATCGTGGCTGCGAGGCACTCGGCTTCTTTTTCCCAGTTGCTGTTGACTAACCGATTGGACGCGATCGCTCTTGTCATGTCGCGACCACCAAACTGGCTCTGGTCTTTCAGTGCGGTCTCGATGAGGCCTCCGCTCGCATAACTGAATTCCGATGTCGGCAACGAATGTAGCAACTGAAGATTAAGGACATCCCTGCGTGTAATTTTTGTTTAGCTCTCGTAGAAGGAAGATACAAAATAGCGGTATTTAAGGATTACCCGTTGTAGACAGTCAAGTGGCTCGTGCTGTTAATGTCGGCCCAGTCATAGTAAACACGAGCTGCCTTGTCATATCCACCTGACTTCTTGGGTACACCGTTGTCCCGGAAAGAGGTGTACATGCTGCGAGCCGTCGAGGACAGGTGGCACTGGGTCTGGTTTGAAAAGGTGGACGGATCAGGGTAGGTCGACGTGTCATTGGGATTAAAGAGCTGGCAGGGAAAATAGATGGACGAGGCAGAAGATGTTTTCTTGGAGGTCAACACACCATTGCAGGCGGACTGCTCCTCCTGAAATAGAAAAGAGGCATCAAGACCGCCTGCATTGACAGGCGGATACATAATGTTTGTGCTGTCGTTTGTCAAGCCTTGAATGGCTGGGTGCCCGTTCCAGTCCGAAAGCAGGTACGCCCAGCCTTGAATGATGAGATAGCCTTGGCTGACCTGTCCGCCCTGAACACTGAGGGGTGGGGTGGGACACACTGCTTGTGTGAAACCAAAGGTTAAGAAACCTACAAATCCCATCACCACCGCAATAAACGATAGCAGCCCGATCTTTTCTCGCCACGCTTGCTGTGCAGGCCCTGCTGGGATGCCTATCCTATAATGTGAATATCTACGTCGTCACAGACTTGTTTACATTACCGAAAGCGAGAAGGGCATGGCCCGGGACACAGCAAGTGAGTACGCGGCAGTACGTCTGCCAAGGATCCGGCAAATTGGCCCAAAAACTGCCACCCTTTTTGCTGTACACAATACGACCAAAATCGGCATCGCTGCTCTGTTCACCAGCCCCAATAGCATCGCGTCGTCGCACATCTTCAGTCTCCTCATCTGAATTTTTTTCTTCTCGACCGAGGATGCTTCTTCCCCTTCGCAGCAGTTGTCTTCTTGCCGTCGGGCGTCGCTCTAATCTTTTGCTTGGTTTGCGTTCCACTGGCGTGATGGCGTCAGCTGCGGATGGACCAGAATGGTCGGGTATATAAGGCGAATGGTCTTGTTGCTCGTAAAGCTGCTCTTGCTGTGGAAGTTGCTGCTGCTGTTGCGGAAGTGGTTGGTTTCCCGTAGTGCTGGGTGCGACGTGATCTGCTCCACGATTGGTAGCGTGCTTGCGATAATGGTACTGACGATGATTGGCATCAATGCGTTCACGCTCCGGCCGTACCAGTGATTTCTGCCTTCGCGGGCGAGCTCCAGCGCTATTTTCTCCAGTGGCCATGTTCAAATAGTCAGCTGCAGGTCGGATACTCGTCGCACTCGACTCGGATCGTATGGACAGGTTTCTATTGAGGGCTGGCGTGTAATATTGGCGGTCCATCGTGCGTAGATGTAAGAAGATACTGCGAGGAGTAAACAAGGAGCAGGAGGCAAAAAAAAAGTTCAAGAGCCGAGATAGCGTGTGAATCAAAAAAGGACAGGTATGATTAAATGTAGCAGTGACTCGAAAGGGCTCTGGTGAATCGATGCAACTCTTGAGTTAATATCCTCTTCGCAGCTGAACGAAGACAGCTTTGAAGAGAAAGGAAGATGGAAAGAAAGAAAAAAGTAGCGTAAAACTAAGAAATGCAGGCGAAGAGGCGTTGCCGTTGCACAAAACTGAACCACTCCAACTAGGAATTACTGCTTGCCCTCATGACCCTAACGCGTTCACACAACATATAAAAAGTAAATGCTATAAATATCTTGCTTTTCTGTATGTGTCTTTTCAGAATCCATCGCTCCCGCTTTGGAAAATGATATTATCTCTACAAAAAGAGGTACACGATGGCGTATCAGTCACTCACTATGTATGCGGTTAGCAGCTGTATGTGTTTCAGCGGACGTCCAATTCCATTTCTCGGATCGGCGCCATTTTTCTTTTGCTTGTGTTGCCCCTTTCTTTTGTTCAGCCCCTTAAAGCGCATTCATTCATCCCATCATACATACGCAATTTTCTTGTTACACACGTAGATCACAGTAAAGGGATGCAAAACCAATGGATGAATCAGACCTCAGTTTTTCAGTTTATAAATCCTGTCTACTATTTTTTCTTCGTCATCCGTCGTGCCATGTCAAAAAGCTCGGGGAAAATGCGTGTGTGTGCGCGCTCGTGCGTTTTACGAGTAATGCTCATTTGTACACTGGAGCTTACCCGTCTTGTCTAGGTTGTACCGAAATTTTTGACTCTCGCTCCTTTGAAGGAGTCACCATTCCGAAAACCCACGTCACAATATGCCCGTTCCTCCGTTCACGACTTTGGTCAGTTCGATTGACGAACATATGCCTTTGCCGACATACTATTGCACCTCATACTACACCCACACACCTGTAAGCCAGCGTTTGCTTAGTATAGGTGGACCTGAGGGAGTAGGAGCAGTCCCCACTATTTCCTCCTTGTGATTTTTTTGTATCCGCGGCCGTTTGGGCAAATGTCGTGTATGGAACACCGGGGCGAACCTTGCTCTCACTTGCTACTGTTTCATGTTTGCCAAACAGCTGTTTAGACTCTGACGGACCCATTCATTAATATGGTTGGAAACGAATACAACCACCATCTTCTACCTACCTTATTAATGCCTCTTCAAAACAGAGTAGCGATTGAGTATGAATGGTGCTTCCACCAAACAGAAGATAGGACACTAGGGTGTGAACAACCCTTTCGGTACAGCATTCTGCGCATTGAGTCTACCAAGAGATATTTTGAGAAAATTGGCAACACATCGGGGGTCTCTTTTGAACCAGGTCGCGCTGCAACCAAAAGCGTTCGCACTGTATCTCATTTTGGTCTGTATTACTTTGCACGAACGGTAGAAGGCATCATATACGGAAATATTTTAGGAGGTTGTGCTTATGCAGAGTTGAGCAATCCGTCCTTCAGTCTTTTGTACACATTATGTCCTCTTTGGCTTCCAAATCATTGATAGCAGCTCAACGCATACGTACACGAGTTCATATTCCATTACATTCGCCTTGATGTTGCTATAGACCATTCCCGCCCTTCTGTTCTTACTGCTTGATGACATGCTCATGTATCACCACCGTATGTCGATTCTGGTGCTTCACGTTCAACAGGGCCAAAAAAAGACAAAAAAGGGAAATATGCTCACAGGGCAACATCACCAATCGGTGCAAGGGCTCAGATCACGATTGTGGCACGTCAATTGTCAGTTGTGCGACAAGTGAACTTTCTCACTAATCGTCCCACCCACCCATGGTATATTTTTCAGCTTTTCAATCTACCGCCCAGCGATTATATGCATAGCATAGAGTTTATAGGATGATATATAATGAAATGAATTAGTATAGATTGTCATTTATGCATATGCACTTTCCTGTTGTGGCTCCAGTAAAACTTGTTTTCGAACTGACGTCTTCCTGTACCGCAAAAATGAGCGAATAATATAGCTGAACCCCAACTTTGTCCAGTGGAGTTACCTGATAAACTAAGGCCTTCCAGACGCTCGGAACAATGATGATGCGATTAGCGCGAAAATACGGGCTATTGACGTTGACTGTGCACACCTCCTGTGTATGTCCATAGACGAAAATACATACCTAAATACATCGCATTTATTCAGGAAAACATATCAAATGTATGTACGAAGACAACAAATGGACATGTGTGCTGCGTATTTATATCTTTCAGAGTTACAGTCAATTAATCAATGAGTTCTAAATATCACAAATGGACAGTTTAATATTCTGTAGATACTTCACTTTAGATTAGAGTCCAAAAGTTGATAAGAGAAAAGCACGTATACTGTTTCGATTATAGTGAAGTACATACGGTGGGTATAGGGGCTATTACGTAAAATTCTCGAAGATAATACTCTTCCTGTACTTATTGTGACATTTGCTCACGGATTCCAATTCAGCAGCTGACCTGGCGCCATACAGCTACTTCTACACTCTCGGTTCAGTTATGGCCTTTCCTGTACTACACTGGTTCGTCCTACTGTAATCACTAGATTTGGTCTCATGCGGGGGTCGCACGATAGGACAGCAGGGACCAAGCTGTAAGTACCATGGCCACACATAATAGTCAGAGGGCATCAATACAAGTGCTCTTTAAATGCGTGATGACGCTGGCAATCCACATACATGAGGTTATTCATGTGATCTTAATACTAGTTAGACGCATCGTAATAGATAACATATAGCATATCGTTAGTAGTTCAAGCAAATATAATATAAGCATGTCCTCAATGATGCTGCTTCAAATGTAAATGCTGCTGTCCTACAGGCACAAAATTCGTGTTATGTGCCTCTTGTGTGAGCATAATATATTAGGAAGTTCACTCAGTTACACCATAAATGTGTCTCGTTAGCTACTGTATACCCGTGGAAACCTATGGCCAGTAATTACTCAACATATGTGGTATAAGGGGGTTGACTAACCTCGCTTCTTGGCGAAAGGAGGAAGCACTCGAAAGTCACGTGCTTTTACCAAATTATGTAAGCTTCTAGGCTACAGTTTTCTGACGAAAGCAGGAAGATAATTTTGCCCGAAGTGGCATTAGGGAAGGCCTTAAGTGACTGCTATTGATAATGTCCTTAGAACGGGACTCCTCTCTGTACTTGCTTCTACGACTTGGTTCGCAGCCAAAGGTTAGTGCATAATATGCATCATGGGACATCTCAATTTCTATCACGGGTACTGGTATCTCTAGATCAGCAGAATATTTTGGCAAAATCAATAGAAGAAAACGCCGACACTTTACACGAGTAGAACAAGTTTCGATGATTTGCCTAAACGAAAGCTGTACATATGCATTAGCGTAGATCAAGAATTGGGGCTACATGCTCAGTCTTGTTGTAGAGAGATGAAACGAAATGACGGGACATATTGTTTCGATGTTCTACACTTTTCGAGCGTTCCACTAATATGCGACGTAAAAGCCAAATAAATGTATGCATGCATGTACCTAATCCCAGGCGTCGGCGATAGGGCAAGAATGGCAAAAATAAACACTAGCTGCAGCCAAGCCGACGAACATTTTAGTTTTTGAGTCAGTGAAACGCGATCTCTTTCTCGCCCGCACGATCGCCTTTTGATTGTGTAACCTAGCTTATATTGCGTGCGTCTCAGATGCATATGGCATGCATCTCGTTGCAGGGTCAGTTCGCGGGCCATCACATGGTGCAAAACAAGAACCTTGCTCAATTGTCAGAAAAATGGCTCCCAACGATTGTGGCAGCACCTTTTTCCCACATCGTATTAGATACTGTTCAATCGCTATTGTTATCGACCGGAGTGTCGCCGCATTTCTAATTTGTATGTAGTGAAGAGTGCACAACGACGGCTTGTCAGCATGACCATGACAAATCAACAGGTGAAAGACATCCTTTCATTTTTCTCTGCTGTCGAAAATTTGTTCTTTTGAAATACAATCAAAGATTTTCATTCCATTATTCTGTGTTTATGGTACCTTGTGAAGCAAGAATGTGGAAAATGGTGGTGTTCCATTGGGCTGTATGACAAATGACATACAAAGTGGTACGTACATTGGCTTTTCTCTTTGCACATACATGTTTTCAGCGCCACAAAGTCTTAAATCAGTTAGTGCCCGTCCGTATTGGCATAGATCTCTCCACGGTGAGGAAAAGCTGTACGTACGTTATTTGAAACACATTCGTACGAGCCAATGTAGCCAAGAGTATATTGTAGATTACATCATCGTGGGGTTTGCAGCCGTTTCAAGGGTAAAATACAACAAGATCCACTGAACACGGAGAACATACAAGAATTTCTATAGTTCTCTGATCGCTAAAGTCTTGCTGATTCATGCTTATGCGTAACTGATACGAAATAATATCAACGTACTCAATATTTAACGATTTTTCTTTACGATATTGCGCTATCTATAACCTATATTGCATCATCAGCTCAATACTCGTAGATCCTGCAAAAGCCAAATCGAAAGAGAATAGTGCTCAATGTATGGTATAATTCTACCTTCAGCAAGGCTTCCTTTATGGGGTTCCCTGATTTTAAGTTTCGACAGGAGACAATAGGAGCTGGAGGCATTCGTAGTATTATAGATCTGTGAATACGCTTTGTACCAAATAAGCCGGGACACACCTCAGGGATGTCTTTTTGTTACGTGGATGCATATGCAGCCCGCTGCGCGAGTATGCGAATGCAGGTCCCCCTTTTCGAAAAACTTCACAGTGCATTAATTGTAAATCCAAAGGATGACAAAATGTGCTCACGCTTCAATTAGATTCATAAGAATTAGGCCTTAATTTTATGTACACGAGGAAGAAGTATAGGTAAAATGACGAAAAAGAAAAAAAAATGATGAAGCTCCATATTTATCGCTGTTGAGCGTGATCCATGGCGAACGTCAGACCAGTGAGCATCTTGAGAGCATGATCGAGTTCGTTAAACTCAGGGTCATCCTTTTCGGTGTGCTTCATGAGGTCTACGGAAGGTGCTTTAGTATGAATATAAAATATAACAGGCCTCGACGTACCCTTGATCAACAGGCAATATCGTGGCACGCGCTGAAACGGAGCGATGAGGTAATCAGAGACCCCCATGCGGTTGGTTTCTTTTCTCGTTAGCGAGTCCTATATGCAGGATGCGAATGAGAATTTTGTCAGGGACGTAGGATCAAACGTGTATGTACCTGCTCGATCTTGAGAAATAACACATTGTTACACGCACGACGGATGGTTTTGGTATTGGCTTGATAATGGACGGCATACTTGACAAAGATAACGAGTTCATGCTCGAGCAATTGAAATATGCGTCCGATCTGCAATGGCAAGGTGTCGCGCCAAAGTTGGGCAGAATCATGCTCAAAACATGCTAGGACTTTTTCAGATAGAGCCAGCAACTCTGGCAAATATCGGAACAAGACGGGTATATCCCCGGCCTTCACAAGTGGATGCGAAGCCTGAGTGGCGGCGACCATAGGTTGCATGTATCGCTAAACAAATTTGAGTTAGAACCTGCTGCTGCTGCTGCTGCTGTCAAATCTGAATAATTACGTACAGTGTAGATCAAGGTCAGAAGCTGATGATAAGATCGCTCGGTGGTATAGAGTTCATGGGTGATGAACCTGCGCAAAGCGTGATCCTTGGCGCTGGCTATGGCTACGCCTCGAACAATGGGCATAGTCGCAGTCTATAAACGTGTGTTGGTCCGTCAATTTCCCCGTTTGTTATTTCGCGCGAATGAACTAAAAGGCAATGCTTACACGAGAGGTGGCTTTGGCTGCAGCATCTCCGCTGCTCATGGGCGTGTCAGAAGTGTCTGAACTAACATCTTGCAGCAGCAACTGTGACACAGTGTGGCGCCAGACCGAGATGGCCTTGGCTTCCTTTTTATGCTGGATATCCAGCTTTGCGGTGGTGAACATGGTACGCGCGCGGGCAGGGCCGGACGGGCGGCGCGCCTGTAGCATAACGTCATTCGAAAAGGTCGAAACGCTCCGCTGCGGTGTGGGTAGCGGCGATAATGGTGATGGAGAGACAGGCTGGGGGATCAGATCATCTTGGTGAGGTGGAATTGGATGCGTGGGTATCAAAATGCTGCTAAGGCGATGTTTGTGCGATAAGGGTGGAGTTTTCGTTGGTGGGGCAATGCCAATGCTTTTTCGTATGCGGGATTCGAGGGATGGGTAAATTGAGCTGCAGGACACGACAGGTGTTGGCGGCGATTGTTGCTGCTGCTGCTGTTGCGGTTGTTTGTGATACATGACAGAGTCGACGGATTTTTGATGAAAGCGTAAAAGTTTACTCACCACTGTAGGTGATTTGGGAGGTGGGGTATCGTCGAGGAGGATCTCACTTGGCGTTCTCGACACAGTGCGGACGGAGGAGGAGGAGGAATAACAGCTGGATGATCGCACGCTGCTTGTACTCGCTGTGCTGCAGCCGTCTGAAAACGAGAGCAGAGACGATTGAGGGCGATGCATTGTAGTGCTGCTACTCAAAGCGGTACTGGTAGCAGACGCGGTCAGGGTACTGGATAGTGCAGGCGGGCGTTGCAGGTGGTGCAAATCTGTACTGGTACGCCAGCAGCAACCTGCACCTTGCTGCTTTGGGTTCTGTTGTTGCCGGCGCTGCCGAGCGAGTTGTCGTGCAGGGTCAATCGGCAGGTCGTCATCATCCAATGATTCGTTGTCGTCGCTACTATCATCCTCTTCATCATCGTCCCTTGCTGCACTTGACAAGCCAGCAAATGTGGACAAGGGGCGCGGGCGACCGACGAGTGAAAGGGGTGCGGGCGAGTTCGAAGCGGCAGTCAATTGTGCATAAAGGGATAGTCGTGTCGTCGTACTGTCCTGGATCACAGAAGTACCCCTCGCCTTGGATGAGCTCCTACTATCATTCTTGCCTCCTAACAGCAAAACAAAAAGGAAGAGAGAAAGAGAGTCACGATAAAAAGGTCAGCCTAAAGAGGATGGAAGCCCATGTAAGGGCAAACGCGCGCGCGCGCGTATATAAAGGTACCATTGCATGCATTTGTCTCCGTTTTGCGATGTTTATCTGCGCCAGTGATTTGACGCATCACGGCCGCTGGCATATTGCTCTGTGGGGAAGGATTGAAAGGAGAATGGGAAGTAGGAGAAGGAGAACGGGCAGCAGCAACAGCAGAAGTGGCAGCCACAGGTGGTTTTCTGGTGCGAGTGGTTGTGGATGGAGCCGGTGGCGGGCGGCTCGCAGCACTCACATTCCTAGGCTGTTTCTCCTTTTGGCGCTTTTTGCTGTCAGGCTCTGTTTGCGACGCAGGTGAACGGGCTCTTCGACGAGATACGGACGCAATCAACGTCAAACGCACCGATTGGAGTCGGCCGATATTGTTACCAGACGGTGGCTTTGTCGTAGCTGGTGCAGGCTTTTCGTGCAAAGGTTCTCCAACTGTGGTCGCTGTGGTGAAGTTGGAGAGAACCGAGGTTGATTTGGAGGATTTCATGGAGGCAACAGGGCCGCTGGATGCAGAAAGTCGTTTCAAAAAAGATGAGGTACGTCCCTTTCGTTGGGTGTTATCCTGGGCGTTTGGTTTTTGCTGCTGCTGCTGTCGCTGCTGCTGACGAATAGCCTTTGAGGCCAATACAGAAGAGGCCAATGGTGGCGGAGGGTCATTTTTGGGCATGACAAAGGGAAAGGGAGAAAAGAGAGGCGCTGTGATGAAAGGGGCGCGAATTTTATTTTATTTTATTTCTTCAAGGTCTTCGCATACCACCCGCCGCTTCTTTTCTCGTGGTCGCACAGTCTTAATCCTTCCCTCTGATGTCTTTCTTGCGTTTGCTTTTTCTCTTATCATCCCTGCATCATTTCCACTCTCTTTCACCTCCTACTCCCTTCTGCTCGCTTGACTCTCTCTGTTCTCATTTCCCGGGGTGTATCAGCGTAAAGATGCATATCATCAGCATTTATCGACCAAGCTACGTCTATTTCGAATATATCTTTTCTCTTACCTTTTTGTTTGCCAGTTTCTCTCTATTCGGGACAACAGGCCGAAACTCTATTGATATACCTCTCAGCGTCTTGATTGATCTTAAGGGGCAACCTATTAACTTTTATATACTCATGGCACTCAGCCCATCTGGGAATACCGTTTTTATGTTAATTAGGAGGGCATTTGAAAATAACTTGTTTGGTGCAAGAGCATATGATTGCAAATTACTTTATCTTTGACGCCATAATGATGAGCGACGGCAAATGAAGATTTTTCTGCTCACGCTGCTTTGAGGGTGTGGAAGTCACGTATCGTCATGATGGTAGAGTTTTGCCTTTTGGGCCCTGAGCTGTGGCACAAGGCGAAAGAGACTGATCGACGACGTGTGTCAAGCAAGGAGGGACCGAGCACCCTTTTTCGTGGTTACACTGCAAAATCAAAAAGAGAATAAGTTCTTGAAAGTTCGCCATACATATACTACTTGCCAATGGGCTCCTATTGAGGCTTCTTACAACAGAACATGGATTTGCTGTGAATACAAACAAAGACTTGTGGATGTCATGGCTTGGATATGTCAATCAAAAATTGATAGAGTGAGCGGGTGATTGATTGATTGACTGGTTCGGTGAGGCCATTCAGGTACGGGTGAATCTGTCCCGAGACCCCGAATTGTCTCCCCGCACGAATATCGACATATCCTATCCATACTCTACGTACTTGGATTCCCTTTCCTGAGAGTTCACTGGTCGTTCTTGCTGTTCAACGCCAAGATTGCACCATGCTGGAGTCTATACCTGGCTGGATCTTCATAGTCGGCGTCGTGTGTCTCATTAGCACGATTGCGTACACATCTCAGCTGTTCATTATCCTGCCTGCCCTGGAATGGTCCTATGCCGAGTCGGTCAAGCTTCTGCTTCCCTTCAATCTCTTGGTGCTGATGGTCTTCTACAATTATTATTTGGCCTGTGCCACTGACCCGGGCAGGATTCCTGATGGCTGGGTATGTCTTTCTAGAAAGACCCTACGCCTGCCTGACTAACATGAATCCCAGGAACCGCCCTACTCCACGTTCCAAAGCGCTTCAGACAATGAGCAGGATGAGAATGACGACGACCAGGACAGTGCTATGCTAATGCAGCCTCGACGCTACCGCCCACGGTTTTCGGAGCAGTCTGGCATGACAGGTCCACGGTATTGCAAATCGTGCAAGACGTACAAACCCCCGCGAGCCCACCACTGTCGCTATTGCCGCCGCTGCGTCCTTAAAATGGATCATCATTGCCCGTGGATCAATAACTGCGTTGGCCACGACAACTACGGTCATTTTGTCCGTTTCGTCCTCTTTGTCGATTTAGCTACGAGCTATGCCATGGGGTTATTGGTTTGGCGTGTCAGGGATATCATGGACAACATTCGCCATTTTCGGGTAAGTCCCAAATTTTATATGCTGCTAGTAACGTCTAACACCCTGTTATTCGGGATAGTTCCGAGCCGAACCCTCCAAAACCGAGGTTGTCTTTCTCGTCCTCAACTTTGTCCTGGCATTTGTCGTACTATTTTGTGTCGGCATTCTCAGCATCTATCATCTGTACTGCATGTCGCGCAATCAATCATCTATCGAGAGTTACGAACGCAGCAAGGTTAAAACCCTGATTCGGCGTGGCAAGGTCTTTCCCGTGCCCTATCCCTATGACATTGGCTTCTACAAAAACATATGCTCAGTATTGGGCAACAATCCATTGCTTTGGTTGTGGCCTCAAAAGGCAGCAGGAGATGGGCTTACGTATCCCGTACGCAGCAAGACAGGTAACCGAGCGTAGGACAGCATAGTATAACACGTGTATTTACGCCTAGCGCTTTATAGACCCTCGATTACCTTATTGCTGGCCTCCACGTGATCCCGACGATCTACGACCATCCATTTTCTCGAAGCGGTATCGAAGACAGCAAGAACGCCGGCGCCAACGACAGGCAGCACGAGCCAATCCAGACGCACCACGCCTCATTCGACGCGACTCGGAAGGTTATCTTGTGCGCGAAATCACTCTCGAGGATCGCATGCAAATGCTGCAGTCTGCACACGAGGAAGGGGAGGATGCTGCTACTACCACCACCGCTGCTACCTACGCCCAGCAGCCGCAGCAGCACCAGCACCAGCAGGGGGGTTATCCATCAAACGAAGAGTACGAGCAAGACGACGAGGTGAACTCTGTGGAAGACTACTATGATTCGGGTAGCTATATCACAGACAGTGAGCCAGAGTACGATCCTCGGGGGGACATGGAGCAAGGGCCTATGGATGAAGTTGGCCATTCAAGGTGGATGGAGGATCGGGTGTTGGATCTGTCTGGAGGCGACTACTATGACTACGAGGACAGCACAACGCAGTCTTGGGATGACGCCGACTCGTATTACAACGGTGACCAAGACGACGCTTACAGGCATGGAGTTGTACCTTCCCTAGATAACGAGGACGGGGATGAAGACGACGATCATGTGCCGCTGGCCACTTTCCAGCCAAAGACAGTCAGTGTAGACGCCATGACGAAAGCAGCCAAGTGTGATTGAATAGTTCATGTAGCATATAGTATAATCACAGTTCGTGTAGTATAGTTAGTGATCGTAGCAAACACTTTTGCTCAGATATGATACCTCAAATTTTCCCCGCTTAATATTAAACGAGTCATTGTAAATTTGCGTGCACCCAGCCATTCCACTTATCACAGCAAGAAATTAGAACATCTCCGTCAAGCACAGTATTTGATCTAATATCCCCAACGGCGGCCTGGGGAGAAACGAGGAGAAATGCTTGATATTGTCATGGTGCTTGTTGCACAGGTGAAAGTTTGTGCGACCATTCTTTTGTATACAGTAGTATACATATAGAATAGACCGAGTGTGAATAGATGTGCTGGTGTGTGTACACCTGTCCTTGCGTCGGGTGGCGCTCCCTCCTCTGCCCCTTTGGTCCTTTGCCTTCCCACTCCTTCCATTTTCGCACTTCCCTCTTTGGACTGCGCGTCTCTCCTTTCCTTCTTCTTTACCCGCTTAATTGTGTGAATGGCGTCGCGACATACAGCTGGTGGATGGACGAATGCGGATCGTCAGGAGCAGCGTTCGTCGTCTCAAGCACAGTTACCGCCCTCGCCTTCGTCGCCGCCGTTGATAAAGCGCACCGCAAGTGGTGCGATCAGTCCTAGCCTCAGCAATCCCAACATTCTCTCACGTGTCAAGCGATCCTTCTCATCCTCAAGCACCCCGCGCTTCTCCTCTTCCTCCTCTCCCGGTCCACCTCAACCTGTCGCTGCCTTATCGTATTCTAACTCTGTGTAAGTAAATTTTAGTCAACGAATTTTGGGATTGGGTGGAATATCCTTTTTCTTTTTCTTTTTTTAGCGCGGGAATAAGAAAAAGGATCGACAAATATTCATTTCATTATCCATTTTTTTCTCTTTTCTTTGGCCTGATTATAGCACATCGAGTCTGTTGTCACCTTCCTCGGTGGACCAGGAAAACCATTGGGGCTATGCGACAAACCACGACAGTGGGACAGCCAAAGGCTCAGGTGTCGCTGTCGTTGCTGCCGATCCTATCATGAGTGATCGCTCTCTTTCTGTAACGTCGATGGTATACAAGCCTTTTCCTGCTCATTCCGGCTCTGTCTCGAATCCGCTAAAATATCTTGCTCCTTTTTAGCAGTTCAAGTACAACGTCTCACCGTCAACCATACGGCGTAGCTCGTATGATACTCCAGGCATGATGACCAGTAAACGCCTTTTTCTCCCCTTTCACATGATAACATTGAATCTATTTCTCATACTGGATTAACTTAGGTCTCAAAAATCGTACCTTTGACGCGCCTGCCGCTCCACACGAGCCTACCAGTTCGTGGCGTCGGACCAAACCTTCCCGCCGCGTTCACACCATCAGTACGACCGGCATAAAGCCTGCCCCTGCCCCTGCGATGTACTGGTCTCGTGCCGTCACTTATGGCTCCACTTTCCCACCTGCCCTCAGAGCACATACTGCAGTGGTGCTCCACGGTATCATGTATATTTTTGGCGGTACCGACAAGCAGGGCGGTTTTGGAAAACTTTATACACTGGAATTAGGTAATGCTCAATCTTTTTCGTTTTTGCTTGGTTTTATATATTTTATATCTAATCTCTGTCCATGTGTCTAAAATCTTCTAGATACTTTTACTTGGAACAAACTGGAGCTCCGTGGTGATATGCCACCCAAGTGCAGGGCACATAGTGCGGTGGTGGATGAGCAAAATAGCAAAATATACATATTTGGTGGTGGCGATGGTCCTAATTACTTTAATCACTTGTTCATATTTGACGCCAGTAAGTCCCTCTACCTGTAAGCTCTACGTATCTTGTTTGCTCACAGATTACAGATACGTTTACGTGGATGCGTCTTCATCCGTCGGGGCAGGCCCCCTCTCCGCGGCGTGCTCATGTTTCTGTGATCTGGAAACAGCAGCTTTATATCTTTGGTGGAGGCGATGGTGTCCGAGCCCTTAACGACGTACACGTCTACGACATCAAGAGTAATACGTGGTCAGCTGTAGAGACATATGGTGTCAAACCCGAACGAAGAGGATACCATACAGGTACCTTGGTCGGCGACCGGCTCGTTGTCTACGGCGGTAGCGACGGCCACACCTGTTTTGGGGATGTCCACGTCTTGGATTTAGCAAGTCATCATTGGCACACTATCGCGGTAGAGCCGCCCGTATCTCGTTTGTCGCATGCGTCTGTGTGTGTGGGCTCGTACCTTTTTGTCACAGGTGGACACGACGGTTCACGTTACTGTAATGAGCTTCTAATGTTGAACTTTGGTATGGTGAACACACGCCCTCCTCTTCATCTGACTCACCACTAGCTATATACAGTGACCATGGCTTGGGAGTCACGCAAAATCTACGGACATCCACCGACGCCGCGTGGATACCATTCCTTGGTCCTTTACGATAGCAGGCTATTTCTTTTTGGCGGATACGACGGCAAGCACTTTTTCGACGATGTATTCGTCCTAGACCTCAGCTCGCATGCCTATCTTCCTCAAGTCACCAACTTTGCCATTGAGCTCCCATAGATCCATCATCAGATATACTTTAATATAACTTTACTTATTTTATATCCTCATCCACTACTACTTCATTTTCTATGCAGCAATTAAAATCCATATAACAAGGCGGGGCCCATAGTTAATACGTTCACGGATTAGTACACTAAGGCGATTATCGCATCGTAGCATCAATAACAATGACAGTATAAGCAGCATTCAGGTGGTCTCAGATGTCTATGAGGAAAAGATGAGCAATGGACTATCACACATAATGGAACGGTGCTTTGTGCGCAATTATCTCCAAATGTGTGTGTGCTTATCCTCTGATTGGCCGAAGTGGAAGAACAGCAGCCTACTGTATTTTTAGTGTAGCAGAGTGCGCCCAAACACTTTCTTTTAGCTGAACCACTGGCAACATGAACACGAGGCAGTGATGAAAAAATACACATCTCTCGAGGCTTCGGCCCATGAGCTGCTAGATCAGATATCAGAGCCGTCTAAATTCGTGTGAATGCTTTCGCTCTCGATCCAAACGTAAGTGCGTGTCGTGGTTTCCACTGCACAGACTCACGTTCTTTTACGCTGTTAATCTAGCACTGTCCGCCGTGGAGGATACTTTCAGCACACAGCTCGACTCCAATTCAATGGGAGAAAAAAAATGTAGTTTTCAATCTGAGGCTAATGGGCTGATTGCGTTTGTTGATCGAATGGCGATAATTGCCTTTCGGTTCGCGTCTTGCATGATGAAACAAAGGCGAAAATGAAGTAACCCCAGCTTATCATACGCTGTGTTGTGTTATTATGGGTACAAACTGTTCTACTGATCGCGACGCGAACCGAAAGGTGACCGTGGTAAGGCTTAGGCTTCCAGCATCTAACTATTTTTTCCATTTACGCAGCCATTAATCGATAAGTGCTCATTCCCTTTTCCCCTAAACTTACTAAATAGAGTTCTGAAAAAGAAAATAAACTTTTCTAACACTCAGAAGTTTTAAAATGACTCCAGTAGTCGTCAGATACTTAAGACAGCCAAGCAAAGCACCTGCGACTGTCGCTCGCGCACCATCGGTGTGTGACCATTTGGGACGATGCTGCCTATGACTTCAGTAAATCATCCCTTGCAAATGATGCAAAATATCTATGTATATGCGATCATTTGACAAATTACCAGCCTACGTACAAGGACTTAGTTAGGAATGAGGCTTGAACAGAGGAATGAGCCCCGAACAGGAGACTGAGCTGCATATATGCAAGTCCTTTAGTAAAGTACAACGTCAATAAATGCGGCTTTTCCAAGAACTAATCCATATGACATCTATTTTCCAACGGGTTGGCGTCCAGCTGCGCTTTCGGATAAAAAAAACATCCAATCTAGGGAAGAATTTAGACTTTTCTGTGCCAGATCTACGTCAATGCAACGACATATGTCCATCATAAAAAGTTCTCGAAAGATGACATAAATGGAAATTGAGAAAGAATATCCGGAACATCAATTACGTACATGAGGACAGTGTGCCCTTTCAACGAACAATTCCAACCATGATACGTCATGAGCAAACTCCACGAAGAATAAACCTGGATGACGATCGCATATGGGTTAGCAAAGTGTTCGCTCTAATGAGTGCACAGGAAAGATACTTCCATGTCAGTGCGTTGGATAACTATAACGCATAGTCCTATATAGCACCCTTGCAGATAAAAATCCTCGAAATCAAATAAGTGTGGAGTTATCCCTTACGTCTTGTCTACTTAGAAAGGCTGGAACATAGAGAATTCGACGGCTCTTGTTTCTATTTTGTTAGTCGCTTGCTTCTACAAAGACCTTTCCTCTTCAGTGGACTCCGCGCAGTGAACCACTCTGAGACCTGTCTTGTTAGAAAATGATGTAAGGACTATGACTGCAGAGCAATAAGTTGACAAGAACTTGGATGTGTGCAGTATTGCATGTAGCAGTGCGTTGTATTTAGAGATTAAAGTGTCAATTCTGTCCATGCACACTGTGCACGCGGCGATTTAATAGCGCAATAAATTTGATGAGAACAAGCCTTTCGTGAAGTAACGAGGAGTGTGGCTTGACATGATCGCAATGAGACCAACGACGGCAACAAAGGCTATGACAGCCTTGCATACCGTCCGACCCACTCTGTGGACGACGTCTGTCCGGTGGTATGCCACGCAACAAAAACTACCCCAAAAAGCAGCGGGTGCATTCACAAGCAATAAGCACATTGCTACTCCAATCACGACAGAGAAGACACTTGTCTATATTGGTAACGAGACCCTACTTTATCAAACGCACAGGATTCACACGTAAGCCAAAAGGTCCCTTTGGACAAACGCTGCAGCGCTATAAGATGGTGGCGTCACTGTTTGGTGTATGCGGGTTATGCGCTGTGCCTGCCCTTCTCAGCACCGGCCAGGCCCCGATCATGAGCCTCGTATTCAGCAAGTATCCCAAACGAAAGCACTACTAAGATCATGATGGATTGTGTGCTAACGCTTGTTTCCACGACAGCCGGCATATCTGCCCTCACACCAGCTGCCTTTGTACATTGGTATACACGGGGCCATGTCACGCGGTTAATGGTATACGACGACGTCCGGACTGTCGAGAAGCAGCGACGACGACCGAAGGAGATGCTTCAGCAGCCGGACAAATACGTTGGTATCGAGACCTGCTCTCCCATCGGCCGATACCGCGAGCATAGCCTGTGGCTCTCTGAGCTGAAAGACGTATCCAAGCCGGGCAGCAAGGCTGTCGCGTGGCAATGGAAGAAGCATTATCCGTTCATTTTGGAGCGGACTGTCATGGAAGCCGATCCGTTCCTCAACGGCTTAACCGACCTAGTTTCAAAATCCAAAAAATAAAACTCTGCAGCAATGACGATGTCGGATGTTTCACATCTTTATATCGCTGGGCAGGACCGAAGAAACCGAATTTTCCTTACCGATCGGCTGTCACCCATTGTTTTCAAGATACGCTAAACATCGATCACTGTTGTGAGCTCCGCTGCGGTCCTAAATATTTTTGTTCAGGCACATCCTCACAAATTCTTTGCCCGTACGACCTTCTTTCCTTTTCCTTTCCCACTAGTCCTCTTCCTACTGAATATGACAACGGCCGCTGTCAAGCGCCGTCCATCCCACATCAACCTGAGCGGTGTCAACTCTCTCCCTGCCGATACCCGCTTAGGCCCTCGCACCCCCAAGTCCATTTCTAAATCTCGACGATCGTCCATCGTTGCTGAGAACACCAGCACTTTCCCTCCTCCACAGCCCACCACTTCTATCTCAGGCTCTTCTCGGTCCTCTTCACGGAGGAACAGTCTGGCTAGCAACTTCTTCTCGCCTCAACAACTCACTCCCTCACTTCTGTCGGAGAATGCGGTCTCCGGCTATTTCCAGGCACCCAAGGCAACTGAGGCCATGGACGTCGACCAATGTGAGGCTCTGCCTACCCGGCCTCGGTCGTCCTCAACCGACAGTGTCATTGGTACCCCCTCTGCTGGCATGCCCGGCCCGCTAGCAGGGAGGACAGCGGGATCCACCGCTCATGCTACAGCTGCAGCATTCGCAGCAGCACAGGGGACTGCGGCCGCACTTGCTGCTGCAGGTCCTAATCCGGCTCCCAACGTGGAGGGCCACATGTCGTACAAAATCAAAACAACGAAATCCTCAAAGAAGCTGGACCATTTCTTTGGCGAGCAGGCGTTCCACGACATCTGCATCAAGGAGATCCGGAAAGAAGGTCTCAAGGCCATGTTGCAGTCCAAAACACCACTGTGCTACTTCCTGTATCATCTCCTCGAGGAGTACAGCAGTGAGAATTTGGTACGTTATCAGTTCGCATGAGCGGAGAACAGAAATGAGCTGACTTGCTTATGTTTACCCAGTTCTTTTTCATCGAGATCGAGCAATACGAGTCCTTCCGTTATGTATCGCTCGTTCAGCAGCTTGCGACCGCTCAGCACATTTACAACACTTATCTCTCCCGCGCCAGCCATTTTGAGGTCAATCTGGACGACAAGGTTCGGCGCCAGGTCACAGCTGCTATTCAAGAAAAGCGTGTCGATGGCTGCTTTACTTATGCCAAGCGCGCGGTGTATTCCCTCTTGGAGTCCAGTTTCATGCGCTTCGTTACGACTGACAATTTTCAGCGCATGGTGATGAACTGTGGTGAACTGACCACCCACTACGATACCGATACTCGCAACATGGCGATCGAGACCTTGATGCAGTATATTGACCGGCAGCACGACATGATCTATACCAACCCTCATACAGACGTACCTGTGTTTGCCAGCGTCAACCAGACTTCTAGGAAGCGGCACGAGCTCATTAAGTTCATGATATTCGAGTTCTGCCGTACCTTAATGGACGTCGATCCATACCGGATCCAGCAGCGACGTGCACAGCAGCACCAGCAGCACCAGCAGCAACGACTGCACAGTCCCTCCATGAAGTCTTCTATTTCTTCCTCCCCATCCGTGAAGTCGCCCAAGTTACTACCAAAGGATATTTTTGACTTCTTTGGAAAGAAGAAGCACTAATTTCTGATTTGATCACCCAGCCCATTTGTCCATATAGAACCTAGCAACAATACCATCTATACCTCGCTATTTATTTTGGGAATACTGTTGTTGTCATTGTTATATATACTTCCCATTCCATGTTATAAATTAATTATTACGTTCTAATTTTGTTGGCTCTGATGTTACTGAGGGTGTTGTAAACTTTCTGCACAATGGTATGGAACCATCCAATCTGCGCATCCATGCAAAAATTATATTAAGTTGGGGAATTACGTGGGTGATATATACAGTACTGTTAGGGGAATCCGTGATGATGTGAAGGTATGACACTTAGTGCTGCAAGGTAGAATGTGCGGCAGATGGCTCTAGGCTATCGCGCTGATGCTTGGCTCGTTCGACAACCTTGTTGTATACGGCTTCGTTGAATGGGAATGCGCACCCATTACCGAGCGCACCCGCCAGGGGCACTAAAATCGTTGAGAACAGATACCATTTTATGACAGACGCTTCATTACCAAACCAAGTCCATGGGCTTTTCCCCATTACGGCCCGCCAGTTATATACGTATCCGATGTCCCATAGTTTTTCATTGCAGTGCATCGTCACCACTTCGTAGTTATGACCGCTTTCGTCAAAGTCGACTCGCACCTCAGTCGGTCGCTGGGATATGTGCTCTATGGTAGTCTCGTTTTTGAGTATATAATATGTATGCACGCCGACAAAACCAATCAGGATGGATCCAAAAAGAAATGCACTAAGAGAAGACGTCAATGTGAGCCATGCTTGAGTTGTGTTGTGATATGTTGATGTGCTGCATAGTCATTACTTACAGAACAATAAGCACGATCCATTCAGGATCAAGTTCGAAATCCTATGCGGTGTAGAGAACAGTGAGTAAACTCTCCAAGCCGCAGAATTTATAGTAGATAAAATACCCGGTATACTAGAGCCTGAACGACGAGAGGGAGACCACTGCTGAAGGACCAGACGGCATACAACATTGTGTACAACGTGAAGAGATAGAAGTACTTGTAATTGTAATGACCGACACAGCCGCTGATCCAGGGACAGTGGCTATAAGTGAAGTAGGATGAAAAAAAAAATAGATATCAATGGAGCGCAAGGAAAGAGGGTAGATATAACCTACTGGTCCATTTTGAGAACACAGACATTGCAGTCTTTGCAATGATGTGTTCGGTCGGGTTTATAGCATCGACAAGCTTCGCAGAAGCGAGGTAAGCCATCACTGCGCGATACTGAGATGCGAGGACGATTGGCATGGCTTTGGTCTGCGGCCGAGATAGCTTCCATGGTACGCAGATCCATGAGACCGGGTGCGTAAGCGTATCGAGGAGTCATATTTCGCGGTAAAGCGGCTTCATAGGAAGAAAAAGTGGCGACCTAATTACTTCCTTAAGCATAAATCTCAGCGTTTCATAGTCGATAACAACACTTGCATTAATGGCCTTGCCCGGATACGAAAAGAGGACGCGTAGGTAGCTTATGAGAGTCAAGAGCCAAAAGACACAATCGATGACAATGAAAATGACTGGAAATGAAGTAGGTCAATGCGCAACCAACGGAAAGATATCGGCCTACCTCCGTGGGCGACATGGACAGGTGTACTTTCTAGTAATAAGCGACCTATAGACGAACGAACAGATAAGCAGTTGAGCAGATCGAGCATATACAGCAATGCATAATATGCGATGGAATGGAGACTCACTGCAAACACGAAAGACGTAAATGTACCAAGTGTAGACAACGAGACCAAAGACCACAAAGGGCAGAATGTAGCCAACAGTTGCATTGCCCAGCCGTGAACTCATGGGCTCTTAGGAGTGGTCAGAATGAGATCAAAGGAAGAAGAACGCCCAGAGGAAAGAAGAAAAAAGGCCAAGTCAACTGGGTTTCCCTTTTCTGCTTTCTTGCTGGAATTATTCGTTTGATGTCTCTTTTCTTCTGGTGGCACAGCCTTATGAATTCGAAAATGACGTGTGTTTGTATTGTGCGACTTGAGTCCCATGGATCTGAGTCAATGCGCATAGGAAGAGACAGACAACAATCCCAACAGGTCAATGCGCACAGAGACTATTCCTATGATTACGTATCTGTCTGGAAAGAAGGTCAACCGCTCTTTCCTTTGACTCGAATGAAACCTGCCCCATCGTTCCTGCAGCATGATGCATGACAAACATACGTTTCACTGTGCATGTGATATATGTTCTTCTGAATTCTTCCCGTGGATGATCTGCAGGCACCCCTACTCATTCCTTATACAAGCTCGTTCTGACGAATATATACGACCGAACCTTGAGAGCATTTTGGGGTGGGAAACTTCGCTTCTTCCAAAGTAGATTACATGCCAGATCAATGAATACATTCACGGTCCGTCTTCCCTGACCATTCGCAAGTGAAACGTATCATTGAAAACTTTCATGTGGGTATACATCCTTCACACCACATCCCTCAGTTATGCCCTTTTACGTACTTGCGAACAGATCTTTGCGTAATCCGCTGATCTGGGACTTTGGGTTCATAAATATCTGATTTCAAGGTCAAACAAGACTCTTCTTCTGAAATATAAACTACTTAAGTACGGGTCTCGTGCGAGAGATGAAATGATTCAAACAGAAAGGATCAGCAATAAAATGTGTGTACGTCGTAGCTCGTGTCTTCTACCCATTCTCTGATTATTTATACTACTGCTTAAAGCATTTACAGACAGTATGTCTTTAATGACACCACGAACTAGTAAACTGATATGATTGTTTTCTGCCACATTTATCAAGTTATTAACGGGCAATGCCTCGCATCAAGAGTTTTACATACTGCTGATGTCTGTGTATACTATCGCTATATCCATATCTTCTTGCTTGCTGGCCGCAGCTTACATTTTCCCTGGGCATCGTCTTCTTTGCTTTATTCATCTACCATTTATCATCCGTGTTACTCTAGACCTCTCAGATGGGATGATCAGTGGTCTAAAGATAGCCGTGTTACGATTTTGCTGACCGAATCGGTTGAGTTCCCTATCATTTTATGTCCTCGTGTAAGCCAAGCGCTTCATATAAGCCTCTGTTAAACTTCATTCATTAGCACCAGTTTTCTGTCTGAACAGTGTTACCAGATTTGCGTATTGAATTAGAGGTATTGCATTGGTTCTCGAACATATGGTTTCATTTATAAGTAGATGCTGTGCCTGGATGAAATAATATGTGACCCGGCAAAATTCACTTATTGACTATTCCCTTTGTTTGCTTATGTCCTACAACAAAATTGAATCCCTGATTGGACAAGTAGCATCAGTAATTGCTTTTGTATCAACTGGACTGTTTTACATGATTAAGGTCTTTTTGCTCTACTTATTATTTTGAAGCAAAGTGAAACAGGCTTCCCAATACTCAATTATCCTGACACGGAGCACACATGTTGAAATGTGGTTAGTGCTCCCTTTTATGTAGAAGTGACACCGTCACTCATCCAAAGGCAGCAGTTTAAGCCTTTTGTAATACTTCCCGGTGTATATTAATTTCAATATATAGATACGCGCTGCATCACCGGACGTGGAAAAGGGGCGAGGGATGACACAAGATGAAGCGCGTCGATCAACATGCGCGTGACTGACTTTATTGAGCTGATCATCTTATTTATGTTTGTATTATAAATAGCCTGTAAGGTTTCGTTCCGTAGATAGTTGTCGTTCAGCTGAAAACTGTTTCGACATATCATAGCGGCTGGAACTGGGGTGGGATTAGGTGCGATCAAGGCGCGTGGTCGCCACCACACCTATGCATTTGCAAGCTGAAACGGATATTTCATTCACAGCAAGTTTTAGTGTCTGTAGTCACTATCGGCGTTTCGCGTGGTATGGAAACACGAATAGGCGGCGTACAAATCCAGAAAAGTGATCCGTTATCAACTAATACAGTATTCAAAAGAAGCGCCGCATTTTACAAGATCGAGCTTCCTCCACGGACATATAGTAGGCTTGTCTTGTATTTTTGAGCAGAATTCTTCTAAAGGTACAAACAGCATGCAAATGAAAGGAAGAGATATATACAGAACTGTAGAGATAATTAATCTAGTTTTAAGCGGTTACTGTACGTCTTTTCTTTCACGTTTCCCTTGCGTTGATATGTCGCTTGCTTGTCCTTGCACTACCCAAAATGAGGACGTTACTCATAGATAGTTCAGAATCAAACAGTGAAGAGGCTATACTACTATAAAACTTTGTACAGGAAAGAGAAGTGCTGGTACTCAACCCTTTAAGAAACTAACATCTATACATTCTGTGCGTAGAGTATGCTACGCTAATTTTGAACCGCAAATGGGGGTTCGCTATTGTCACAGCACGTATTTCGTTAACAGTGATACACCGCGGAGAGAGGTTAGACAGCACTACCGATAAGTCTGTGCTAGCCCATATTGTACTAAACGCCTGAGAAACAAAACAGGCCCGTTTGTGTTGTCCCATAACTTGACGAAAAACTTTGCATTTGGCGTGCGAGTCAGAGTTAATGGGTCTTTAGAGAGATAAGGCGTCAAACGCGTTACGTAGTGGAAGTGCCTTGAAGGAGTATAGATTTACCTACTTACATGCGTTGGGTGCAGTCGATATGACCGAAGGGGTGCTTATCAGAAGACGCGACTCTGCAGAGGCAATGACAATATTGTTCAATCAGGATCAGCGAAATACTGTATCGACGCTCCGCATTCAAATCAATATCCATTCCGCAAGTGCCAGAAAGGGGCACATAGCTCTGTGGCGAGGATACCAGCTTAGGGCCGTGGCGCAGAGAACTCTGTAGATAGCCAGTTGTATGAAGTGATATGTTCATTCTAATAATCTATGAACAGGCTAATCCCGTGTAAAGGTTCGAACTCGGATATCCAAATGATTTCAAATCATGTGATACATGTCTACTATAAAACTGAATCATTGTATACTAGTTGGTCATAAAAGCATATTTATTACGGATGGTTACATAGATATGGTGTGTACGAAGAAGATAGACGGAAGAGCGGGACGGAAGAAAGAGAGCACATACGACTAAGAGAGAGAGAGAGAGAGAGAGAAAGAGAAAGAGAGGGAATATAAAAAAATGAAAATGTGATCGAGTTGAATGAGTGTGACTTTTTCAGGTAGAGTAGGCCAATCAATTGATTTCCAACAGCACGCAAGTTCCAGCTTTGGTTCGGTTCAGCCAGTCGTTATCATTCTTTTGCCGTATAAACACACTATACTCCCCCAAGTACTGGTTACTACTATAGGCTATAATACTACAGACTATCTACACCTGGTCTACGTATTCATTCGGGAATCACCATCGAGCGAGACCCTTTCCGAAAAGGGCAAACGTACACCTTCTTTGATTCACCCATTTACCTTTTGCCTACGCACCCACCAAAATCCAACCCGCCCTCATGTCTCACGGCGGGCGTGCCTTTCAAGCTCAAGGCTTTTCGACCTTACCCCCCAATTCCATGACATCGCAATCTCACCGCCAGCCTTTTATGGCCCAGCAAGCCTTTGCTCAGCATCATGCCGCGGCCATGGCTCAATCCACCGTATCCTCCACAGCGCCGACTGCGTATAGCTCACAAACTGGTCATCCATCTGCCGCGGCAGCACAGAACGCAGCAGCGGCAGCCGCCGCAGCAGCAGCGGTCGGAGCAGGAGGAGGAGGAACAGGAGGAACAGGAGCAGCAGGTGCGGGAGGTGCCGGTAGTAATAATAATACAACGGGTCCTGGTCCTGCTGGTGGTGCTAGTGCTAGTGGTGCTGGTGCCGGTGGTGCCCCTTCGTCAAGTACAGCCAACGCTCACCACCCGCACCATCCTCACCACCCGCATCCGCATCCGCATCACACCACCTCAAACTCAAACACCACTGCCACCGCCAATCCTCGGCGGGCCCTGGGCATACCCACAAGCCCGCTTGACAATTATCTCTGCGAGGGCTGCCGCGTCTACCGCCATGCGACCTACTTCCAGGACGAGCGTGGCGGCCGCAGCCAGGTCTGCTGGCTCTGCCGCCAGCCTCGCTCAGAGCACCTCCAGAAACGCAAGCAGGGCTACGAACTCTACGAAGACGATCGCGCAATCAAGCACGTACGCTATAACCAAGCCGCTGCTGCTGCTGCATCCACCATACCCCCTCCACCTCACCCTTCTTCCACAACGCCTTCCCAGCATCACCCCCAGCAACCATCCCAGCAACAGCAGCATCACCACCAGCAACAACACCAGCAACAGCAGCATCGTCCTCAGCTGCCCTCTTCGTCTGCCACGAGTTTTCACCATGCGCTCTCGCCGCATCACGTTCAGCAGATGCATACGCCTGCAGGGCCTCCCCCCACGCCTATGACCGCCCTTCGTCTTCCGGCCTCTTCGTCGCCACAGTCATCGCCTTCGATGATGCTACCCCAAGTCTCCAACAAGTCGCAGCTCTTCTCTGCTTCGCCTCTTCGCACCCAGTCTCAATTGCAATCACACGTGCAAGCCCAAGTCATGCAACCCTCGCCCATGTCTCTACCGCTCCCGTTGCCTACTCAGCAGCAACAGCAGCAGCATCAGCAACAGCAACAGCACCAACAACATCAGCAACAGCAACATCAGCAGCAGCAAGGTATGCACATGCACCTACACCTGTCGCCGCAGACGGGCTTGCCACCGCCACCTTCTCTACAGCATCCGCCGCATCCGCCACCACAGCAGCAGCAGCAACAGCAACAGCAGCAGCAGCAGCCGCCTCAAAACGTGATGCCCATGAAGTCCTCACCGTCGGCTATGCCGATGCCTGACCCACGTCAACAACAGCAGCACCAGCAGCATCAGCAACAGCAACAGCAGTTGCAGCATGCACCGCATACGCCACAGCAACAGCCACAACGCCAGGACAACTCGGTCCTGATGCCTGCTGCGTCGAACCAACAATCGCCCCTAACCAACATAAAAGCATCCGCCTCCCCTGGCGTCAATGGTACGCGGTCGCCATCCATGTTGACGCGCGACAAGTCAGGCGCCAACGGTGAGCCACTCTCACTCGACGCGTTTGTACGTGCGCTGGAGTCCGAGACGGACTTTGATAAGCGACAATACGACATTGACATATCTCCCCTGATTTCCCGTATGGGTGAAAATGCTGGGTTCTCACAACTTGGCCGTGGTGTATGTGAGCATGTTTTGACCGGCACCAAATTCAATTTCAGGTAAGCTATGCAAATTTGGGTTTGGCGTTCTGTATTGATGTTTTGAACAGTTTGAAGGACCAGCGGCGGTCGATCAAGACCCCCGAGACGCTCTCCACTCTGCGCTATTATTGCTCTCAGCGTGCGGACACAGCCAAGCCGCGGAAAGGAACAGATCATCCCAAAGCGACGAACCGCTACGACTGCGCCGGTGCGCTGACCATCATTATTGATCTCAGCAAACGCGTCGCACACGTGACCTTGATTCATAAACACGCCCACCCGCCTTTTGTGCCGCATAACAACCACCATAACAGCAGCTACCATCACCCCGCATCATCCGGGCCTCAGCAGCACCAACAGCAGCAACGTGCTCAGAAGCAGCGGCAGGCGAGACAGGTGGAGAAGCAATTTGACACTTTGCGCCAGCGTGTGTCCGACTTTGGCCGGCTTCTCGAGAGTCAGCAAGGTTTTAAGAACAAGGAATTTCTACAGACTGCCAAAGAGGCCTTTTCTGGGGCGGATGAAATGCTCTCAGCGTGCCAGGCCGTCGAGAGCCAGCAGCAACAACAGCAGCAACAGCAGCAGCAGCAGCAAGCTGTGATAGGACAGAACCCATCGCGAAATAATCCTAACCCCGTAACTGCGGCCGCTGTCGCTGCTTCTGCTGCCGCCGTGCCGGGCATGGTAGCGCTCAACAAGTATACCAGACACTACACGAGCCGACGCAACAATGAACAACTGTAAATAGCAAATGTGCATTGCCGAATTCGCCCCCCCCCCTCCCATCATTTATTTTCTTTTCTACGAAATTATCAATTTACAATACATGATGAAGGGTTTCTTTTTTACATGGCAACATGCACAAAAAATATGTACGCTTCCAGTTATAACTGTCAGCTCATATACCTCAAGTCCGTGTGGGCCACGTGACAACCACTGCTACGCTTGACCATAGTATTTTTGTCTACAAGAGTACAGACGTGCTACAGAGTGATGATCATTTCGCAGATGACTACATAAAAATATTTGGTACCTTTGGTACCTTAAACCGACATCAATCCGCAATTAAATTATATCACTCTACCATGCCACATACCCTTCCCGTGTCATCAACCTTCCAGAGAAACAATACAACTAGGACCGCCTCAAACGGATGACGAAGAACAGATTCCAGTAAAATGTACGGCCTTCACGACAGATAATACAAGATGGTTCTGGAGCCGCAGCTGAGCATAGTTTCTATCTCTGCTTCACATAAAAGGGCGTCACACAGTCAGGAACGCGAAGTGAAGCTACAATACACTCACAGTTGAAAACAAAAGCCATGGAAGCTAAAATATCCCGAGACAGAGACTAAAAGTGGTACCCCGCACGCAAGATCTCCGTGTTCGAATGACGTTCGGAAAGAAGCCGCGAAACTGGACCAACCGGATTATTTTATCCAAGGTCTGGTAACACCTGTATTTTTTCAGCTGAGTTTTTTGCAGAAGGATAAATGCTGGAGCTTACCGTCCCGTTGAACAGGAGTTGAGTGCTACTTCTTCTCTCTTTTTCTCTCTTTCTTTCTCATTTGAAACCTTCATAACGCCATGTCGCTCCCCGAGTTCAGTCTTAAAGGAAAGAAGGTGATCGTCACCGGTGGCGCCAGGTACGCGTACAGGCACAGATGTGCATAGGTTCTCCATATATTAACGTCAAGCATAGAGGCCTTGGTCTCGAGATCTGCAGGGGCCTGGCACAATCCGGAGCCGACGTGGCGCTGATGTATGTCTCCAGCGACAAGACGCATGATACCGCGGCCGCCATTGCCGAGGAGTTTGGTGTGGTTTGCAAGGCGTACAAAGCTGATGTGAGCGACGCGGCTGCTTTTGCTGCCGCCGTGGACCAAATCCACAGCGAGTTTGGTCGTATCGACGTCTTTGTGGCCAATGCCGGTATCTCAATTGGCGGCCCGGCTGAGACATTCGATATGAAGGATTGGCACCGTCTTTTTGACGTGAACGTTCACGGTGTGTTTACGGGTGTCCAGGCCGTTTCCAAGTATATGCTCGAGGCCGGCAAGGGCAGCATCATTCTGATGTCGAGTGTCTCTGCCTATCTCGCGAATCAGCCCCAGTTCCAGTGCGGCTACAACTGCACCAAGGCATCAGTCAGCATGATGGCGAAATGCCTTGCCTACGAATGGGGAACTCGTGGTGTCCGCGTTAACGCAATCTGCCCTGGCTACATGCGTACCGATATGCTCGAGCAATTTATCGAGAAGCGCCCTGACCTCGCCAAGGCGTGGGAAGAACTGTCGCCCATGAAGCGCATGGGCCAGCCCAAGGAGATTAAGGGTGCTGTCTGCTTCCTCGCAAGCGACGCAAGTACGTATGTGACGGGTTCGGATCTGTTTGTTGATGGTGGCTACCAGGCTATGTAAATATATTGTATACTCCCTGTTTTCATATAAATTCCATTCAATTTTTTTTATTCGGATTGGGGGGAACTTCCTGTATGTATATACTTTATGTGTGCTCACGATTTGTGACCGAGCGGATGGTTGTCGGAAAGCTTGATTGTGTATTTAAGGGAAGGGGGTATCAATGGGTATTACGATAGGATGTATGCTACAGAGATGCTTCATCCGTATCAAAAATATCATCATAGTTTTCCAGATCTTCATCATCGTCCGTATCTTGCCATGAAGATGATGACGAGGCATTATCATTGGGTTGCTGTTGCTGTGGTTGGTGGAGGGTCATTTCGCGGTTCCAGCGCGCCATAAGATCGTCCACAGTAGACGTCGAGGACGCGGACGAGGACATGGACGGTATCGTCAGGTCGGCTCGCGGGCTGATGAGAGGTTGAAGGTAGCGAACGTATGAAGCGTACAGGGTTGGATGCGGGCATTGTTGGAGTGCTTTGGCAGTCTTGTCAAAGCCAGAGAGCATGATTTCCAGCCGCACCTTCTCCTGCTGGTAGTCGTCATATTCGCCCTGGAACTGCGTGGGTGGCGTCATCACCAGAGTGAAAATCAACCGAAGATGCGTAATCAAATAGTCTACAACGCCCTCATCGACCATGACGAGACCTTCAGGCTCTCCGCTCGGCAGTGTATTGCCTTGCGGTTGTGGCTGCTGAGGAGAGGACTTTAGCTGGCGAAAGGCGCTCTCGAATCGATAATCCAGGACTTGCGCCAGAAATGTGATAGGCTCGATATGCCGATCCACCGTGTGTTGAATCTCTCGCATCCAGGCTGTGTAACGAGGTGCAACCCCGTCCTTGACAATCATTTTCATCACCGTCTGAGGATCAGCCTTGAGCGACATGCGAAACGGGTAGTTGGTGTCTTTTTTTTCGTCGTCTTCGCCATCAGCCTTGTCAAGGAGCAAGCCGCAGAGCACATCGTAGCCGTGGATATAGCGACCATCCCGTGTCGTGACCTGGAGTGACGGAAGAGTACAAAGGAGCTGTAAAAGCTGGCCACGCGTCACAATGTCAAGGCCATACACAGCCTTGACTTTTGGATCGGCAGGGCCAAACAAGAGATCGCGCACATGCACGAGCGGCGATGGGTCCGTTAGCACCTTTTCGATGCCACTCGCTTCGTGCGTCATGATTGCCTTGAAGCACTTTGCAAATTGCTGCAGCAATTTGTCGTCGGATGGCATCCGTTTCGGCACGTGCTTCATTTGTCGGAAGACGTTCCCGATGGCTTCATATCCTCCCAACGCGAGAAATTCCGTGGTCCAGCTATCCATTAGAACGCAAAAGTACGCGTCAGCCTTTCATCCTTGCAATTTGATTGTAGGTCATGTACCTGACAACGACGTTACGCAAGAAAATGCGTAGGTCAGAAACGTCCGTGTCTTCAAGAGAGCGGGCCGGTGTCTCATTCAGAAGACGTACAAAATACTGTGGCGATGATTTAAGTTTGCTGCGTTTTGGGGCGCCTATCATGCGGCGCTTCTGCTCGGCGGCATCGGATGCCGCGAAAAGGTCGTTTGGAAGGGCGACCTGGTGGTTGGCAAACACTTCCGAGGAAGCTGCAACGGTACCATAATGATTACTATTGTTTTTGTTACCCCTGAGCGTACTAAAGAACTGGGTTGCGGCCGAGAACGTTGAGCTCTTGCGCTGGGTACGCGCCTTACTCGATTGTAACAAGGCGCTTTTTTGCTCAGTGGTCAGCTGAGTGAGGCTAGGGCGGATGTTGGCCGCAAGTGCATATTCTTGCATCAGCTGATCGAATGCGGCGTCGACCTCTTCTGGCCGCATCTTATCGGGTGAAGCCGATGGAGGCGGAGTGATGGGAGAGGGCGACTCGTGGACGATGGGTTGGTCAAGCCGGACCGTGCGCAAAGGCGGAGGCGAGTTGGGATTGGGCCGGATGGACGAGAGCGAAGAAAACATAGAGTCCGCCCTTGAAGACTGCGCATCTTCTTCCATGACAGCGCTCGGGATACTGCTGGCTGTTTGGCTGCCACCAACCTCACGGCCTGCTGGCTTTTTTTGCATGAAGAACCCCGAAACACGGTTCAGCAGGCGCGGCGGAGAGGAGGATGACGACGACGGCGATGCTGTTGAGTCCATATGAGGATGAATACACAATGAGAAATTAAGTTGAGGGAGAGTAAAGGACAGCCGAAAAATAAAAACGGAAAAAGGAGAAATAGCAAAGCAGGAAGAAGTAGCAATGGTGCCGCCTTTTGATTTCTTTATCTTGAGTTTTGGGTTGTTTTCCACTTGCCTTTTTTGGCACAAAAGTGAAAACAAATTGAAAAGCACAGACTCCAAAGAGGATGAAAGTATAAACAAAATAATACTATGAAGTCAGGTATGATGGAAGAGATGAGGATATAAGGGGAGATTACAGCAGGGGTGCCCGCTGCTTGCTTGTCGGTGTCCAGGGGCATTTTATCCGAGACAGCGTCAGGCTCATCAATCGTGCTGGAGACGACCGCGTTTGCGCGGGCTCTATCCATGCAAGTGGCTCGCTGTCTGCTGTTGTTCCAGGTGACGGAGGTGGAGAAGGCGGCAAATTTTGCTGTGGCTGTTCTGACTGTCGTAGCCGGTGCTGCTTCAGCAGCCACTCTTTCTCGTTTTCAATATCTCCGTAACACTCCATATCCTCTTCTGTCTCAGGGTCACTTTGCTGTTTGCTCACTTCTGACTTCTTGTGATACTGCTCATTAGGTACAGGTCGCAGATCTTTCTGGCTCATGTCCCACAGCTGGAGATATGGTTTTCTGCTGAGTAACGAGCGTCGTATGTGTAGCGCCTCGTTTTGATCTTCTGCCTCATATTCATGCACCGTAGGTGGGCCAACGGCGAAGCTCACTGCTCGGCGTGGCTTGCTAAGACGTTTGCGCTCGCCTTCATTCCCAGGCTGCTGTTGTGATGCCAGCAATGTGTCGCGATACAGCTTGGCAAGATCAATACGACGTGTGCGTCCGTAGTAGCTACTGGGCCATGCTGCAGGATCCACATCGTCAGCGATAAATGTGGGCTCGAGCGAAAATGACATGGTAATGTGCGGATATTAAAGAGGAAGATCGCAGATAATTAATTGATGTCGATAATTGCTTTTATGGATGCCAAGACAGAGAGGAAGGAGAAAAAGAAGAGCGGAAGGCTTATTGAGACAGAAAAAAGGGGTGAAGAAAAGAAGAGGACACTCTCATGTAATCTGTGTCGTCTCTCTTGTCTATTTCGTCCAATCATTCATGATTATGCGTCGGCATGGTTTCGTTTGATTCGATATCGCAAAGTGCCACGAATCAGACCCCATGATTCATTTTTCCCTCCTTCATGATTATTTTCAACCAGCTTCACGCTTTGTTCTGCATCGTTCTTAATGGTACGCGTTCATTTCACTCATGGTACTTTCCGGGAATGTCGTATAAGTTCTATGAGCTTTTTTACCAAGGTGTGTGGAAAGAAGAAGGTGTCAGGAATGGATCTAAATTCCTGGCAGCAAAGAGGAAAGGGGGTTTACCGGGTGGGAGTACACACGGAAAGAAAAGATCTTAATCACAGTTACAAATGTAACAGAACAGGTTCTTTGGACGTATATGTACTCCCAACGCGCGAGACCACGTTGTGTGACACCAATTGTCCATAGAGAAATGGCAAGCAAGCAACGTGATAACTGTATTCTGCGTTTGCGTAAATGTTCATGTATATATATGTGCATTTAGTACGTTTATTCCAAACGGCTGCGTTTCTTGCCCGCATCGCCTGATTGTGGCGTTCCTCCCGCGCGCTTCCGCGGACTACTGCCCCGCTCTATTTGACGCAACCACTGCCCTTCCGTCATGCCATCATCGTACTGGATCGCTTCACGCGATCGCTGGCCACGGCCGAGTTGGGCCGTATCCGTCATCTCTTCACTGATATCCGCGCTATCCGTGCGATATATTTCCGGGAGCTCCCACTTTTTTATGAATTGGTTGGTCTGACTAGCACGGTGAGCACGGCTATACGCCTGCAGATGCTGGTGTGGTTCCCAGCAGAGGATCGATGAACGACTTTGTGCCTTCAATTTACACCTTCGTATTGAAAAAGATTTGCAGTCAGGGTCAAAGATAACAGCAGTGTATGGCTGTCTGCATATTTAGACCTAGACCACCAGCACACGTACTCAACAAGAACACAAAGTAGGGTGAGTCTGGTGCATTGAAGCCTTCCAGTAGCAGGGGTCGATCTTCTGATTCTGGCCTTGCCGATATTCCCGCTACAGACAGAATGCTCCATAATTTCCATAATTTCCATAATTTGTGTCATTTGAGGAAAAACTACGGCGTAGACTATCAGTACTCAGAAGGATGCCTTTTTTCCGGGGAGTCACCCGGTGTCCGGTTGTCTGCAACTTTAGGAGAATGACAAATTAATCCGAGATACGGTAATCTTGTATGTATCCACTGTTCACTCCAATTCAACAGAGATGAACGGACGGTTTCAAATCCTTCGCAGCTGCAGGGCGGTTGTTAGGTATTAACTGCTCGTCGTCTAACGATATGTGAAAGCATATTCAGACAAAAAGAAATAATACGATCTTACCCACTACCGGCATTATCACCCGCAACAACATGCCAGGGCGTTCCATCTATGAGTAGAGAGAATGTACTGATGTAGAGCAGACAGCTCGTATTCGGAAACACGTTCAACCTCATCAGACTGTTGAGTCTCCCCATCTTTCTTGAGACATGTCAGCAACAGCGGTCGCACCCACTTCTCTTGTTGCTCGCTTTTCTAATCATTTACCTTTGTATAGACGCTTGATGATGTGAAACTATACTTCTTAAACTCGACCTTATCCTGGATATCTTGATAGGAAAAGAGGGTATTAAACTACTTCCAAAGAATAGTGATAGAATGAAGCGCTTGAAAAAGAGCGTCTTAAGCGAAAGCGGACTACGACCTGCCAAATGCTTAACAAAATGCGACGTGACTCTATGATGGAAGACAATGCGTGTTGCAAATCAGCGTAGTAGAAGTATGCGTTATGAATAAAATACCATCGTGAGTATACTTACTTCTGAACTTCTGCTTCGAATGAATCATTTTTGCTTCAGATACAAGCTTGGGTCATGCCCTGGATAGATTCTCGGATATGAGTGCGAGGTAGGATCGGGATAGATCGATTCAAGCGCACTAGCCAGAGAAGTCCGGACAAGACAAGCTCTGGAGGGTACAATAATGGGAGCACTCTTGGATTTGGTGATACGTTGTGGAATCCGCTGAGCTGATATCTGCCAGTGTAGTCCTGTCGATGCAGTTCAAGGCATTATCTGCCTCTATAAGGCATGATGCAGCGAGAACTGCCGTAATAATAAATACTGAGAGAGCTGTCATCGAGCCAGAGCTAAGGGTTTGACAGTGGAATGAGTACATCCGTCTCATGCACACATGTACAGTACAATCATGATACAATGGGGGATGCAAGTGCTTAGTGTATTTGTGCAGAGACAATATACAAGAGAGCTCTGATAGCTATCTGCTGGTCAACATTACCCGCTGTATCGCAGATTGCATATTAAGTTCCTTCGGTCGAAGACGCTGCTTGCGACTGCACGTGAGACGAGACAATACCGCAAAGTTTGTGCTTGTGTCGTACGCACTCAAGCTCCAACTGGTCGCCGGGCGGCATCGGACGTTAATCGTCCACGAGGACGCTGATCGACACATAAGATAGATACTTTGGGCGTAGAATATATATCGTAGCTGCCTTCGCTGGTGCAGCTCGTCAAATGTGTACGCCAGCTGCATTAAATTTCTTTGTCGCAGTTGTTATACCGCTGCTCGAAAGCGGCTCGCGCACAAACCATGGTTATTTCCGGCGTCGATGTAAAGCCGAATGACGAAGAGGGTCAATTCCTGGTGCCGGTGACGGGTACCCCTTGTAGCTTTAGAAATGACAGAGAAGAAAAATGTATAATGTGAATGTGTGATAAGGTTTTGTAATGAGCACCAGTCAAGCTACAGGTAGTGTGTGCAACGTGTACAGAAACAAAGGTGAAAGATATAAGTGGAAAAAGCAAGAAGATGGAAAGAGGAACAAAAGGAACAAAGTGAAAAGAAATATACGGATATGGGGCCTGGTGGAAACCGGTCTCACACCAGTTGGCTGGCGCTCCCTTCTGACTGGACTCGTAACGAGGACCGACGTAGATTTTGAGCCTATTATCAGCTTTGTACTCTTGTCATCTAAAATAACTCTCGCTTCCACATTGGGATATCTTGTTGCGGTTGACGGCTGCGATGTGGGTGAGACTTGTGTCTTGGTGGCTCTGATTTTTTCGTTATGTGCGTCAATGTCTGCCGTACGACCGTAAACCTCAGCTGCGCAGACAAGGAGCCTATTTAAAAAGTAAGTAAAATAAGCGACGACATTATCTCGTGCATTACGTCTTTGGAGAATCCAACAGGGTTGGTCCCCCGAACATCTTCACGCAACAATATCGCAACCACGACCGCCGATTCCGCTCAGTATTCAGGATACTTGATTGTTCTTCGTCCATTCCGATAGCACCAAGAAGTATTGACTATAGCGCGAGGTATCACGTTTTCAGACCTGGTGGCTGCGTGGAGGCAGGGGCACCAGTATCGCCGTCCGCCTGAAGCAAGGAGGCGATAACGTGGCTGTCGGCCATAACGTTGTATTCAGCACCGTTTCGTATAGTTCCAAGGGGCTGTAAATCAGCAAGTTCGGCTAGCAACAGTTTCTTTTTTGTGCCTCTTCTGAGAGGTGGAGGCCGTGCCAGGCAGCCAGTTTCTGCCCTAATCTTGCACGGCTGCTTCTGGCTCGCTGGTGTTGAGCAAGTCTAGCTGGTGATCACCGTCATTATCAGCAGGGGTCGGCAATAAACAAATGTTTGTTCTTGTTCGTTCGAAAATATACTTTGTTGTTCGGGTGAGAAATTATTCGGCGCTGAAACCATTGTTCTTGTCTTCGTTCGTGGACTGACGACTGTTGTTGTTTAAGCGCTTATCCGAATGAGCAACGAATATTGGGCCAATCGCTGTTCCCCAGAAACCCTTCTCCACTTGTAGAAAAGTATAGCATGGTGTTGAGATCTAACGATTCAATGACAAGATACAAACGAAGAGATAACAAAAATAAGAAAAAATAAAGAAAAGGGAAACAAGAACAGAAGATAAATGGGTCATAGCTGATAATGTGTCTTATTTATGCTCTTCAGTTTTGAATCTCAGCCGATAACACCATTTACATTTACCTTAGTCTGATGACGTTTTTGAAGCCGGAGAGATGACACAGTCACTAGGAAGAACTTATACTTTGGTACGAGCCGAAGGAATCGCTGCAGCTCGCTAGATCGCGAGCTGTACTGAATTACTAGCATACTGAGGCTGTCTGCGAATTTAGGTTGGGCAAATATGTATTACTTGAGAACCTACACATGGTCTCCTTCAACTTCTCTTCAGGTATTTTCTTAAACCGCAGTTTTAAGATATAATAAGAAGGATGACTTCTATTATCCTACGAAGTAAAGACGGCAATGTTTATCTTGAGAAGGTCCCACAATGTACTTCGAGGCACAGATGATACAGACATGTACTTCTCTCTCCCGCCTTTCTTTTCTTTTCTTTTCTTTTCTTTTTCTTCACAGTCAGCTCTAGCTTCTCGTGTGTCTTTGTTGCGACGGGGTGCGATAGCTTCACATATAAAAATACAGGCCAAACTGTTCACTCGCAAGTATTAAGTATATGGCTTATCTCCAGCAAGAACAGCTACCGAGCAGTTGAAAAATGTCTCTTGCTTCCTTAATAGGAAATGCACTGACATTCCGACGGGCGCGCGTGCCTGTCTTGTCATTTCTTCGCCTTCTCTTTCGTCTCGCCAGCCTACCCCGTTCTCCATTTTCCCGTCCCTACGCAGCAGCTGTGGGTGCTTGCGGGTCAGGTCCTCTGCTACCAGAGCCCCTGATCGCAGAGCGACGTTGGCATAACAATCCTCTCGTCCAACATCGCGCCCTCCAGCTCAAGTGTATTGACGATTGAATACACACATCTCATCGTCGTACGTTTCTCTTGGACGAAGCGGGACCCTGCCTGGATCCGGATTCCCGACTTCTCCTCGTTTTTCCGTCGTGCCTTGGCGCAGATTTGGCAGTCATGTAGACTGGACTCGACAAGGCCCCTCTGTTGCAGCGGCTCTCCCTCCCCTTCTCCCTCTGACAGCAGCGTTTCATCCGCACAGGCCCGCGTGCGTGGGATCCAGGACCGCGGACTGTTCGTTTACGTCGTCGATTACCGCAGACACCACACACGGCATACGGTACCCTATCCTGTCTCGCCAGTTCTTCACAAACCTAGCGACAGTCACATCCTGCTTTATGACTTCTTTCGATCCTCTGCCTGCTCCTTTATAATTATGTCGGGACCTCATCTGTGCCGGATCCGGGCCGCTCGGATGTGTTGACTCCTAGATACACTGCTAGGAGTCATGGAGTTCTTGCCTCTACCGCCGTATCAGTTTTCCGCTCCGAGCACAGCCTCTCAGGTCCCGTCCGCAGCCTGGCTCGCCTTCTGGGCCTGGCGATGCAGGACATGGCACGTAATACGTAGTAGCCTACACCAGAAAGCTACCGAGGGTCACCTTCATTCCTTCAACGTCTCTGTTTTCCTGATCCTGGAACCGCTCGCTCGACGACTACTTTGCTGTCACGCATATCCTGTCGTCCTTTTTTAAACCTCTTTCGCTTACCTTTTCGGATTGTCCGCGCCGGCCCCCGCCTCTCAAAGGTGCTAGGTTATGTGGCTGGCAGTACGCTCTTCCTCCATTCATCTGGCGAACACCGTGCCATCCTCGAGGTCTCGGTACTGTACGGCCGAGCCTCTCACCCGGGTCTAAATCGCAACATGATTGTCAGCACGGTGGGTCACGATGCTTGCCCAGTTTATGGAGCCATATACGGTATGAGGCCCTATTGCCGGGACGTGCTTTAATCAGACTTGGCGAACCAGGATACAGTGTTTCATTAACGCGCAAGAGACTTATTTCGCTATAATAACTCCCCGATTATTTTATCGTTTTAACAAAGTTTTTGGCAAAAAAACAGTACCAGAACATAGTCTAGTATCATACATGAAGTGTCAGGAATGGCTTCAAATTCCTGGCAGCAAAGATGAAAGGGGGTACCGGGTGGAAGTACAAATGTAACAGAACATGTTCTTTGGACGTATATGTACTCCCAATGCGCGAGACCACGTTGTGTGACACCAATTGTCCATAGAGAAATGGCAAGCAAGCAACGTGATAACTGTATTCTGCGTTTGCGTAAATGTTCATGTATATATATGTGCATTTAGTACGTTTATTCCAAACGGCTGCGTTTCTTGCCCGCATCGCCTGATTGTGGCGTTCCTCCCGCGCGCTTCCGCGGACTACTGCCCCGCTCTATTTGACGCAACCACTGCCCTTCCGTCATGCCATCATCGTACTGGATCGCTTCACGCGATCGCTGGCCACGGCCGAGTTGGGCCGTATCCGTCATCTCTTCACTGATATCCGCGCTATCCGTGCGATATATTTCCGGAAGTTCCCAGTCTTGCATGAGTCGTTCCGGTTTCGCGCCCGGCGGATGGTTGTCTCCATAATGCCGTCGCCACTCTTCCGCCGTGGCCCGTTGCCGCTCCAGATCCATCTTGGTGAAGGTGGCATATTCTTGATCGGTCCGCTTGAGCATCAGGTTAAGCTCCTCATCATCGAGGTCCTCATTCTCCTCGTTGGTGTCTTGCTCGTCCGCCTTGTCTTCTAGGAGGGATCGCAAAAACGCTTCACGGTCTTCTTCTGTGCTTCGATGGTCAAACTTGCCGGCCTGGATGACTTTGCCGTCTATGTCTAGTTTGTATTGTGCGCGGGCTAAGATGGTCTCTTCCACCGAATTCTGCGTAATGAGTCGGAAGATGCGCACCTCCTTGGTCTGACCAATACGGTGAGCACGGTCCTGCGCCTGCAGATCCTGATGCGGGTTCCTAATAACGAATCACTCGTTAACTTTCGTTTGCACCTTCGAAGGATCAAAAACTTACCAGTCAGAGTCAAAGATAATAACAGTGTCGGCAGTCTGCAGATTCAGACCTAGACCACCAGCACGCGTACTCAACAAGAACACAAAGTAGGGTGAGTCTGGTGCATTGAACACCTCCAATAGCCGGGATCGATCTTCTGATTTTGTCGATCCATCCAACCGCAGATGCCGATAGTCCCGCAACAGACAGAAATCCTCCATGATATCCATGATCTGTGTCATTTGGAAGAAAATTAAAACCTATGCATAGACCATCAGTACCCAAACAAATTATTCTTTTCTGAAAGAACTCACCCTGTGTCCGGTCGCCCGCAGCTTTGGAAGTAAACGATCCAAGAGCTCAAATTTACCCGAGGTGCGGTAGAGGAGCTCATTGGTGATCTTGTATGGGTTCACCATTCGCTCCACTTCCTCAAAGACGAACGGATGGTTACAGATCTTGCGCAGCTGCATGATGGTGTTGTTAAGGCCCTTAATGCTCGTCCGTCTAAAGTTGAGTGAGATTAAGGTCGTGCAAAGTAATGTACATTCTCCATTTTCTTACCCGCTTCCGGCGCTGTCACCTGCGAATAACATGCCGTGGCGCTTCATTTGTGAATAAAGTCTAGCCTGTAGAGCAGACAGCTTGCACTTGATGACACGCTCGACCTTATCGGGCAGTTCGGCCTCGACATCTTTCTTGAGACGTCTCAGCAGGAATGGTCGCAGCACCTGGTACAAAGCGTGAGAAGACTTCTATTTATCGGTTTGCCTGTCTATTACCTTGTGGAGGCGCTTGATAATGAGCAGCTGCTCTTCTTCGTTCAACTCAACCTTATCCTGGACACCCTGATTGGAAAACGGGGTATTGAACCATTCTTCAAAGCTCTGCACGCTGTGGAAGATCTTTGGCAGAATGAAATTAAGTAGGGCCCATAGCTCAGGAAGGTTGTTCTATTCGCTTCTTAGTATACAAATTGAACCATATAAGTAGGAGACTTTTCTATTCTTACCTGAAGAGGCGTGCCCGTCAAGATGAGACGATAACGTGATGCGTAATATTGCCGAAGGACCATCGTCAATTTAGATTGCGTGTTCTTCATGCGATGACCCTCGTCAATAATTATATACACCCATTTGATCTTGGAGAGCTGCGGCCTGTCCTTGATGACGTAGTCAAACGTGGTCAGGAGCACTTGGAAGTCGTTATTCTTGATGCGATTTTTGTGGATACTTTTGCGGACCTCGGGTGTGCCTTTATATACAATTTTGTTGACGTCAGGCGCCCACTTTTCAAACTCGAGGTCCCAGTTCGTGATGGTAGAGAGAGGTACGATGATCAGGAAAGGCCCGTTCTGCTTCTTCTTCTCGATGAGGTAGGTAATCAGACTGATTGTCTGAATTGTCTTGCCCAGACCCATTTCGTCGGCGAGAATACCATTCAGTCGGTTATTGTATAAGGACACCATCCACTGAAGGCCCTTGATCTAATAAAGATAGACGTGTAAATCGCCATTTTACCAAGTCTTCTCCTTTAACTTGCCTGGTACTCCTTCAGCTTTCCACCACTCAAAATCTTGGGCTGCGAAACCTTCTCTTGAATACGATGTGCCATGCGGAAATAATCAATCTTATTGCCGTTTGCATCGGTCAACATGGTCTCTTCATCGGGCGGACCACCCATTAAATCCTCTTCGCTTGTTTCCTCTTCGTAAGCATGCACAGGATCGTTTTGCTGCGTCACAACGGCGCGTGTCAGCGAGTCAAGGTAGGTACCGGTTTGCTTCAGCAGCAGCGTCAGACGCGTGTCCTTCGCTTCATCGATCAGCTTCATGTATGCCTCTTCATCGTCTTCACGCAGAGCACGAATACGCTCCTTGGAGCGACGATCCAGGCGTTTCTGCTCCTCACGATCGACGTGACTGTGGTACTGCAAGACAGCTTTGCCTAATTTGCCCAAGCGCGCCTGATAGCCACGATGGAACGAAAGAAGTTCCCGACCTTGGTTGCACACCGTTTGGAGATAATCGAGCTGCTTTTGTTTTTCTCGTTTCTCTCGGTCTTGCCGCTGTTGGCGCTCCAGCTTTTCTGTCATCTTGGCTTCTCGCAGCGTTTGTCGGATCAGCTTACGATAAGCGGTCTTATCCACCGAGGTAGCGATCCGGTTCACTTCGTCCATGCCTTTCATCACCTCCAATCGAAGCTGTCACAGCAGTTAGCTTTGGATATAAGCGACGGGTAGTCAACCTACTTTGGCTTGTTTTTCGCGGAGTCGCAAAGACTTTATCTCGACGATAGCTTGTAACCGTTTCGAAGAGGCGGTCATGACAGTCTCCTTATTGTATTGATCCAGAAGATAGCCCAGCGTCTGTGGCTGGTGCTGGCCGTCGTCTTCTTCGATGTGCGATTCCAGTTGCTCAAGTCGAAGCTGCGCACGCTGGTCTATCCGACGGTCGCGCTCCAAACGCACTGTAGCAGGCGCCAGACCGGCCGGCACAAAATCAGGAAGGAGGAGGCGTTGTTGGCGCGATGCGTGCGCATGTGATCGTTGCTGCCCACCGAGCAAATCGATGGGGGTCAAGTGTTTTTCAAGTTGAACGTCAGGAAATTTCATGCCCATCAGGAGACGATGGTCCTTTTCCTGTTTGCGGACGGCTTCCACAAGCTTTTCACCCAGTCGTTTTCGCTGCTCTTCTATTGAGGGCAGAGGTTCTTCGACTGGTGGCTTCGTTTGAGACAGCTGTGGCTGGTCTTGCTGTGGTTGCTGTGATTGTTGTGGCGGTGGTAGCGGTGGCTGCTGTTGTTGCTGCTGTTGTTGCTGCTGCTGTTGCTGTGGTAGTTGCTGAGGTACAATGGCAGGGTTAGGTAATGATCCAAGATTCTTGGTCAAAAGGCTATACGCGAGCATTTGCTGGAACATGTTGTTGGGGATGCCTTTCGCAGAGGGTAAACCTCCTGGTATTGGCACTACTAATATAAGCAAAACGAGTCGGTCAACTGTCTTTGTCTTTTCTACCTTGCGGACCGCCAGCCTGTTGAAGCAAATGCTGCTGGAGAGCCTGAACCTGCTGTTGCTGTTGCTCAGGAGATACATTCTGAAGAAACTGCTGCTGTATTAACTGGACGTGCTGCTGCTGCTGCTGCAGTATACGCAGAAAGGCCATCAGCTGCGACAGTTCATTTTTGCCGTCTTCCTTTTCACCATCGGCTTCAAGCTGACGCACTCGCTGCAGGTGAAGGTGAATAAAGAGCGAAGGACGAAACAAAAAAGGTAAGGAAAGGCCTTACTTGCGACACTTTTTCCAAGGTCTCGTCTAGTGGGGGCACATGGGCGTCGCTTGGTTGAGAGGTGGATGGTGGATTCATAAGCGGGAGGGTCGAGGCAGGCTAGCATGATGGCAATCAGAACACAAAGAACGCAACAGCAGAAGGATCAAGCGACGATGCAATGGATCTTATAGAGAGAATAGCGCGCGACAAAGAATAGCCCAACTTACCCGTACAAAAAATTGGCGGTTGACTACCTTGCTTGGAGTTCAACCCGCCATTCTCTCTCTCCACCCATTTTTGAAAACTTGCTTTTCGGAGTGGGAAATATACCCAATAGAATCCATTTATTACACTCATCGCTTGTTTCTCTATGGGATTTCAATTTTGGCAATCCACTCGCTAGTCCTCATCTGCTGCAGCTGACAGACGAGACAATGACTCAAACGAGCGATAATCCGTCGTGATAGGCACTTCATGATGTTCTAATGTACGCAAAAGAGTCATCGTCACCTCCGAATGTTGCAGTGCCGCAATGCGTACAAATCGGGCTACCTGCTGGCTCACTTCTTTCAAGATAGTCTCGTCCTAACGGAAAAGCTCTTTCTATTAATATAATGATCAATAAATTGCTGCTTGTGTCGAATTCACCTCGAAATCAGCAAAAAAGATGGGGAAATCATAGTATTCCTGTAGTCGCTCCTGCAGGACATCCGGAAATATGGCATATTCGTCAATCTTGTTCACTGAACATGGATACATAGACATTAGCTCTGATAGATGGAACAACAAAGACGTACTGTTGGTGAAGACAATGATGGTTTTGTCGTACATGTACCGAGGTACTTCATATTGCAGAGACGTTTCCAGAGATTTCCAGCATGCGGAATCAGTGAGATCAGCAAGATAAACAATGCAGTCTTTACGATCGAGTGTTGCGTCACGAGGCAATACCTCGGATGTATGTCTAAATCAAGCATGAGCTGATCATTGTCAAGTGGAGTATGCTCCGAATTACACTGAAATATAAGTGTCACTCCATTCGAGTAACTGACTCGCCAGTGTTCGTTTTCCACTACTAACTGAGCCAACAATCTTTTGTAAAGGGTCATTAAACAGAAAGAAGGAAACAATGAGTCCTTACAAGAAGATCAGCAGGCCTCTGCGTGTAAATGGGCCTCTGCATGCCAGGTGATGCGGCTTTTTTTTTCCTTTTTTTTTTCTTTGCTTTGCTTGCTATGGGAGTGTTTGACGCGTGATCAGTGTTAAAAAAGTGGCGAATTTCCAAGCTGTCGGTACAACAATGAATCTTTCTCAGCCGAAAAATCCATGAAAGTATAGATATTATATATATACATTTACATGCAATGTACAGGATTACATATCCTCATCGTTATAACCCTCAGAGTCGCATGTTGGAGTGCAGCGCTCATCATGTGGCGCGCCGGTTATACGCGTGCTACCTGCACGGCGCCGATCTAGACTTTTGCGTGCGATACGACCGCGTCGAGGGCCGACGCGAACGACGGAGCTTCGGCTGAAGACATCCGATCTATTTTTCCGTCTTCGGATCGATTCGAGATAACAACAAAGCGCAGAAGTGTTACCAACGCATCCAACTGATCCGTATATGTCCCCCGACCTCAACTCCATACTACGCGCATGGTATGGTAAAGGATTCGAAGCAAACGGAACAAATCACTAGTTCCCGTGAGAGAAGGGGAGTCTGCGCGCAATGACCCCAAAGCAGGGGTAGCGTATACGCCGCATAATCTTAACCTTTGAGTGCCCGGAGAAATAAGTGCGTGTGTGTGCCATTGTATGCTGTGTGCTTGTGTGTATTATGTATGTATCTGTGTGTGTGTGTGTGTGCGTAGAGGTGTAAGTAGCAAGCTCACAACAGGGATTTGAATAGGGACCACCTTGAACCAAAGCAAAACTCCCTTTCTATCGTTGCCCGCCAATTTTTTTCCGTTAGAAAATAAAGGGAGACGCACGGGCGCCATCACCAAAAACCTTTTCTTTCTTTCTCCATTTTGTTTCTCTTTTCCTTTCTTCTCTTACGTTAAAAAGCAAATGGCTGCACTCGCTGAAGACCCGCAGCACCGTCGCCTACTGGACTTCATTGACCGTCCGACCGCCGTGTCGTTTCTCGCGCACATAGCACACCAAACATCGCTTGTCATCCCTTGCCAGTCAGCTTCACCCGCAGAGCAACAGCAACAGCAGCAACAGCAACAGCAACAGCAACAGCCATCGATACCACCTTTACCAACTTTTGTCAATTTCCTTGTGCGACGATCGTCAACGAGTCCGGGCACCTTACTTGGCGTTTTGGTTCTGCTCGACCGTCTCCGGGAGAGACTCGCGCCTATAGCGCGCGGCATGCCTTGCACTTGCCAGCGCATTTTTCTCGCCACGTTGATCGTGACGTCTAAAGCACTGCACGATACCGCTCCGAGAAACCGTCACTGGACACGCTATGCTCATTATTTCACGGTGGCCGAAATTAATCTGATGGAGAAGCAGCTGCTAGCTTTACTGGTAAGATAACGGAACATCAAAAGCTGTTGAGTTACGCGTGAGCAGATGGGATCTTTTCAATTTTCGTTCCGTTTTTCTGTTCCTTTCGCGTAAAAGTACAGGGCGTAGCAGAGATTGGGGGATTTGCGGAAGGGGGGTGGTCAAGGAAAAGGGAGCATGGGTTGGGGGTGTGTGTGAACAAAAGCAGGAGGCTTGCCTTAGCGCGTGTCATTGACTGAGTCACGATTAGGATTTTCAACTGTCGATTACACTCGAGGACCTCTATGGGGCTTTGGCTCGCTTTGACAACTCAGTCATCCGCCGCCCTTACCAGCAACCCCCGCGTTTTCCACAACAGCATCAGCAACAGCAACAGCAGCAACTGTCGCACCCTCTTGACGGAGGTGTATCCATGCCACCTCCTGTAGTCCACAGCGGTCGTCCCAATGTCCTGCTACCATCACTGCGCGACGCACGCTACTCCTCGTCATCATCCGTCGCGTCAACTAATTCATCTTTCTCGGTTCTGTTTTCGGCGTCGGATGATAATAATAGTTCAACCTCTATTTCGAGCAACTCTTCGGCGTCCGATTCACTATCCTCCGAAGCAGCGATACGCTCCTATTACGTTGACAAAACCTTGCCTCCACCTACGCTAGGAGCCGAGGAACCGCATTTACAGCCGCACCATCCAAGCTATTGGCAGGATCCATTAGCGCCTCCCCCGCTACCCATGGCTGTCCATCACTCCTCGCGTCGTCGATGCGCGGCGCATCATAGTCAGCCACCGCCGCCGTTACCTCAGCCGTCGTCCTCATCTCCTGGACGGCGCCACCGTTCGTCAGCAGCGACTGGGCACCTTTCACGACCCCCTTAATTTATACCCCTCTTTCTTCCTCTCTCCTCTTTCGTTTCCTTTTGCTCTTATGCGTCCACATATGTTGATATGGATATGTACACTTGGATGAGTATGCTATTATGACGCGGTTCTTCCTACACTCTCCTCTCCTCTAAACTTCTTGTCATATACATGCATAGAAATCCTTGTTTCAGTTGCGCAATTTATCATTCACACTACGACCTACTTTTATATAGTATCCACAGTAGTACCGTTCATCAACTTCAAGTTTATCATGCCCCTCATTTCATCAAAAAAGTATACAGCCATACGGCCATACAGCCATAAAGCAATGAATACATAACTATTAGCCTTAAGATTTAGGCAGCCAAAACTATGGAGCTAATGATAAAGAGTCGGTATGTTTATTGTCTATCGTAGGACTTGATAGAGCCTCACTGTACCTGTAGCGCGCTACCCTAATAAGAAGTGCAAACTTCTTCTATAAAGGCCGAAAGAAGGGACGGACGCAGTGGTAAGCTGGACAACCATGCTATCAGTGCCGGAACCACACGTTTGGTCGATCTTAAGACAAACCTTTGTCGATCTTCGGGCGTTACCAATTACACAGTTAATCTTTGGGTTACAAATCGCTACAAGCGTACAAGTCCAACATGCAGACTTATGGATATATACAATGACATAATGAAGTTGGGCTGAGCTGTTTTTATTAGTACCCATAAACGCGCCTGTCTTTGTTATTACTTTCCCGCCTTGATAGAGTTCCATATCAGCGCTACCGACCATTGTGAACACAAAAGTCACTCGTTCATGTCGCTTTTTCACCTCCATGTGATTTACGATAGACCCACTATGCTTTCCTCCAACTCAAAACTCCCGATCCGCGAACTAAGGCCATTACACCTGAATACGGAAAAGGATATGGCAATTTTAAAGGAGCCATACATGGCTCCTGCCTTTTCACGACGAATTCAATCCTGAAGGTTCGCTACTGGATTACATTATTCACGTTGTTCAACGCAATTCACTGGGCACTCGGCAGGGCATATAAGAAGGGTACAATGAAATGCAGTTACGCAGTTAAAGAAACAGACATTTTCCCAGCATCGTACCTTCTACCGCATTACGATACTTTATGTGTGTCCTTGTTGTCAATCAAGCACTTCAAATTGTGGCACTTCCGCGGCCAAAAGGTCTAGAGAACAATGACAGCAGCCTTGGTACTTGAATACTGTACTCGATATATTCAAGTCTTGTGCTTTCGTATATATCTTCTCAAAATGTGCAGTCGCGTGTTTCCTTGGAACAACTTATGGAACGAAATTTATATTGAAATGTAAAGTACAAACAAGGATAAACAAATGAAATGGATAAGGTTACTTGAATGCAAAATAAAAGAATAGAAAGAAACGAACAAAGGTATGCAAATGCAAGAGGGTAGAGTAACAGGTGAGAGAGAGCGTATATGAGTTAATGTGTTCAGTTAAAGACGATCTTCGTGCCAGACGGCTTGGGACCGCTGTTGTTGTTAAAACCACCGCGATTGCCACCAAAGCCGCCACGACCACCACCACGGCCACCGCCACGACCGCCACCAAAGCCACCGCCGCGACCGCCGCCGTTGCCGTAACCTCCACGGCCGCCACCATTGCCGTAACCGCCACGGCCACCACGGTTGTTGCCATAGCCGCCGCGACCGCCACCATTGCCGTAGCCACCGCGACCGCCGCCGAAACCACCACGACCATCGTTATTGTCGCGCGGCAACAGCTCAGGGAGAGTCTCGGGAATAGAGAGGCGCATATTCCGCTTTTCGGCAAACGACATGCCGCCCAGGTAAACGATGTTATCCTTAACTTCGACTTGGTCTTCTGTGATATCAGCAACGACACCCTTCATGTCCTTGGTCATGCGCCACAGCTTGAAATGGTCGAGCAAGGTCGCGTTTTCACGGCTCAGCATACCCTTGACGTAGCCGGGGTTACGGATCTCCTGATCCAGCTCAAAGTAGAGCGTGACAAGGCCGGCACTGGATGTCAGCAGAGAGCGGCGAGTGATACCCTGATGGCAGCCACTGACGAACGCCAACAGACTAGAAAGAGCCTTCTCAGCACCGTGTTCTTCAATCAGCTCAGAGGCTTGCTCGTTGAAAAGGTGCAGCACGCTCTGGTCGCACGCAGCAACGGACTCGACGGCCTCCTCCACAGCGGCCTTGACCATGTCTTCCGGACGGGGAGCGGACATAAACTCGAACTTGACACCGGTCTTGCGAGTGATGAGCTGCAGGATGCTCTCCTCGCGGGGCTTGTAAAAGGTAACGCACACACCCTTGCGGCCGGCACGGCCGGTACGGCCAGAGCGATGGACGTAGCTCTCGGTGTCAAGGGGAGGTTGGCAGTTGATAACCAGATCCACTTCGGGAATATCGAGACCACGGGCGAGGACGTCCGTGCAGACGATGACGCGGAGCTTGCCCTTGCGGAAGCTGTCCATGGTCGACTCACGCAGGTTCTGGGAGATGTCACCGTGGAGCACGGCTGCGTTCTTCAGCTTCTCGTTCGTACCAAGCTCATTCGCATCAGCCTTGGTAGCACAGAAAATGACAGTCAGGCCCGAGCGACCGTAGACATTGACGACATCACCAATGACATCGGCACGGTTCTGGTAGGAAGAGGGAATGCTGATATGGCGGATATTTTTGTTGGTGCGGTTGGTAGCGTTACCGATCAAGTCGATACGCTTGTAGTCCTTGCTCATGAAGCGCTTGATGGTCTCCAGAACGGTATCGGGGACAGTAGCAGAGAAAAGCAAGATCTGGTAGTCACGCTCTTCCTTTTGCTGCTGAACGCTGTCGAGGACCTTGAACATTTCTTCCTCGAAACCGGAGGCGTTGAGCATCTCGTCGGCCTCATCGAGAATGATGTAGCGGATGCCATGGAGCTTGAGGTTGCCATAGTTGATGTGATCGAGAATACGGCCGGGGGTGCCGACGACAGCATCCACACCACCGCGGAGAACTTGGGTCTGCTCCTGGTAAGGCGTGCCACCATACACAGCCAAGGTCTGGAGACGGTTGCCCGAGAGCGAGGCGAAGTCACCCGAGACCTGCTTGGCCAGATCGCGAGTAGGGCACATCACAAGCACGCGGGGCGCACGACCGCGCTTGGCGTTGAAGCCAGTGTCGAGCGCGAGCTTCTCGATGACAGGCAAGGCAAAGGCGAGGGTCTTGCCGGTACCTGTGCGAGCGCGGGCCAGCACATCCTCGCCGTCAAAGATAGGGTCAAAGGTCTTGGCCTGGATCTCGAACAGAGACTTGATCCCACGGGCGGCGAGATTGTTAACGGTGTCTTCAGAGATCCGGAAGTTGGTAAGCTTGAGCTCCTCTGGAATCTCCTCCGTCTCGGCCTCGCCCTGAGTCTCCTCCTCGATCTTGCGCTTCTTGGAGAGATCGCTCTGGGGCTTGGTCACCTCCTCCTGAGCCTCCTCCTGCTCGTTCTTGCGCTTACGGTCAGACACGCTGGGTTTATCTAATATTCTGTTAGCTTATGATGCAAAGTCTTCAGTGTGACAGCGGGTACCTTTGTTCGCAACTCTGGCCGGCATATTTAAGAAAGATGAAAAGGGACGAGCAAAGGCAAGAAGAAAAAATTGTGCTTTAGCGGCATAAAAACCGTCACAGCTTACTTGTCAAACCAATCAGGCAAGACAACCAATTAAACTCTGTGTTTTTTTATTCCACGCGTTCACTTGAGACGCCGAAGTCTGAGTTGATAAGTTTATTTTCTTTTTCTTTTTTAGAAAGCGGACAACGTCGTGCCTGCGACTACCCTGAGAGGGCAAATTTGTGCTCACAAAGGTTGCATCAGAGCTGATAATGTTCACTGCGAAGTAAATTTTTATTTGACTCTATTGCAGGGATGATAGGTAGGGTATCGGCCGTACACTCTGGTTTGAGATGCAATAAGTCGCCGGCCAGAGACTTCACGGAACAATACGTGCCCGCCGAAACCCATGCCAGAAAGGAAACCTCGCAAAGCTGAGGACAAAAGATAAGAGAGACGAGGCTACCGCAGGACAACTGTCTGAATCCCAGAAATATACGGAAGACGAAGAATCAGCGATATGTCACGATGCATACTGCTTGTCCAGGACTACCTGTTGACTGGTTCTGATTTCCCTCAGCAGCATGACACAATACAGTCAACTTTTGCATAAACCCAGCCCCTTTATGACTGCAGCATTGCCGCTATACATTGAGCGTTGCAAATAGTGATGTATCAAGAGAACAAAACGACTTGTAGCGCAATGAGAAGAAAAAGGTACCAGCTTTCTTTTACGAAACAATAGTGTTTTGACAACAAACTGGCTGAGTCGCAGCAAATAAGATGAACAAATACGACAACCCTAGGTTTGAAAGCGTTCTATAATATGCAAACATGATAAAACCATTGCCGGAACTCCTGTTGGGTGGTGTGTGGTTGGAGTGTTGCCAACGTCGGTGTTTCAAATGACTTAGGGATCTTTTCAGCAAACCGCGGCGCAGTGAGTCTTGTTTTTTCTTCACGCTCGACGTTACTCTCATGGACGCTGACAAGGAGACCAAGGAAACCCCCGCTGCGACTGAGCACATCAACATTAAAGTTGTCGGCAGTGTATGTATATTGATTGTTTAAAATAATCAACGCGAGTCTCATCCATGGTCGGAATGGCAGGATCAAAACGAAGTGTTTTTCAAAATCAAGCGCACGACACCGCTGCGGAAACTCATGGATGCGTACTGCGAGCGACAAGGCAAGGCTCCTGGTTCTGTCCGATTCCTTTACGACGGTAACCGCGTTATGCCCCAAAACACGCCTCAGGAGGTACTTGCTTCATTCTTTTTATTATTATTACTATCATCATTATCTTGAACTCCTTTTTCCTCGCGCGCACGAATACGCTCCTTACTCACAAATGCTGTTTATAGTTGGATATGGACGATGGCGATAGCATTGACGTGATGGTCGAACAAATTGGCGGTTCGGCATGAGCTCGCACAAAAATAACACCCATTGCTTTATATAAAAAAAAAACCAGTCCAATGCGTGTATGTATGTCTGTATGTGTGAAGAAGCGGGAGAGAAATAGCGATAGTAAGTGTCAAGAAAGGGAGAGGGAGAAGAGGTGTTTTTTGTATGTCGTGTGTGAGAAGACGAGGGATGAATATATACTCTTTTTTCTTTCAGACTCTTCTTTTTTTTCTGTTCCTTATTGGCGATTACGCAGATGAGGGGGCACATAACGGCTGCCACCCGGCGAACCACCAGGACCACGGGGACTGTCGCGCGGGCTGTCGCGAGGACTCTCGCGGGGACTCTCGCGAGCGTTGTCGCGCCAGCTGCCAGGGCCTCTTCCGAAACCACCGCGCGGAGAGGCAGCAGAGGCAGCGCCACCACGGGTCCAGCGGCCAGGCGAGGGAGCAGGCGATGCAGGAGCAGGCGATGCGGGAGCAGCACGCTTCTCTTGCAGCTTGCGCTCGATCTCGGCCTCGCGCTCGCGCTGCTTGCGAGCTGCCTCGTCGAGACGGCGGTTGTGCTCCTCCTGCTCGGCCTTGCGCTTCGCAAGCGCTTCTTCTTGCTCGGCACGCTTGCGCTCGGCCGCCTCGCGCTCGGCTTCCTCCTCTTGCTCGCGGCGCCGGCGCTCTTCCTCCTCGGCCGCACGGCGAGCCTGGATCTCCTCGCGACGTGCACGCCACTCGGCAATGCGCTCCTGCTTCTCGCGCTCGATCGCAGCTTCGGACTCGCGCTGCTTGGCGTCGATGAGGCTCTTTTGCTTCTCGTGGATCTGTTGCTTGTAGGTGTTGTAGTCGCCGAGCATGCGGACAAGACGCGACTTGAGCTTCATGTTCTCCTCGTGCTGGATCTTGGAGTTGGTCAGCTCCGCCTTGCGCGCGGCTTCGAAGAAGGCCTTGTCGTTCTTTTGTTGCTTCTCGTAATCCTTCTCGAGGAGCGGGATTTCTTCCTTGCGGTACGCACGTTCGGTGTGGTCGAGACGGCGGCCGATTTGCTTCAGACGGTCGGTCAGTTCGCGCTTCTCGCTCTGGAGGCGCGACACCTTGAGATCCAACAGGGTCTTGACGTCCGAGTTCTCGATCTCCTCCGGCTTGAGCTGCAGGCCAGTCTTGGCTGTGATCTCCTCTGCGATACGCTTGGCCTGGTCGCGCTGGACCTCCTCGTGAATGCGCTTCAGACGCTCTTCTTCGCGACGCTTCTGCTCTTCCTCGAGGCGCTTGCGCTCGGCCTCGGCCTTCTTGGCAGCCGCAGCTGCCTTCTCTTGGGCAATCTGCTTCTCCTTGCGGGCCAGTTCGGACTCGATCAACTCCTTGCGGTGTTCGATCGTAGCCTTGCGGGTCAGGGCCGCCTTGTGTTCGTCTGCGATACCCTTGAGCGCAAGCTTGACGGCCTGCTCCTTGGCATCCTTGGCAGCGCTCTTGACCGAGGGGTCAATCATCTGCACAACAGCATGGAGGTTGCTGCCGAGGCGCGAAAGCTGGGTGCGCATGAGGTCAGCAGGGGAGGACTGCAGCTGGATGCCCTCAGTGACGGTGTCCTTCGGGGGAGCAAACAGGTCGGTCTCAAAGATCAAGCTCTGAGACGAGTGATCAATGCGAATGTTGAGTTCACCGCGCTTGCAACCGTTCATGATGAACTTCTCGATCGTGGCTGCGTCATGGCTGTACGGCTCAGGGAACGAAGCGAGTTCCAAGACAAAGTCAAGCTTGACAGTGGTATACACTTGCGAAAGCTATCAGCCATCGTCAGTAAAATGATCGTCACCACTTGATGAGCATCTTTCGCTAGCTTACCTGCTGCAACAGACGGGTCAAGATGACCTGATGAAGGGGACGGACGTACTTGGCCATGTCGGCATCATCGGCCAGCTTGGCCATGATGGGGTTGATCTTTTTGCAGATCGACAAGGGGTGGAACTGGACCTCGAGGATGTTGTAGAGATCGCGAATCTCAGGGCGGACGCGGGACAAGATGTTCTTGTTCAGGGCTTCCTTCAGCAAACCGGTACGGGTGGGGTGCTGGTACAGACCCATCAGCATGGAGAGACGGTTGAGCTTCTGGATGCGGTGCTCATCAGCCTCAATGTAGCCAGGGCGGGTCTTGGTGGTAGTGATGATCGGGATGGCCAGGGCCGAGAGCAAGACAATGGAAGCCATGCGCGACTGCTGCTCGTCCGAGAGGTTCTTGTTGATGGCACGCTCGATGTTGGAGTAGCGGTTCCAGGCAGCGGAGTGGAAGAGGTAGTCGTCGCTGACCATGAAGATCTTGGTGAGCTTCTCGTAGTAGTTGGCCATCATGACGGGCTTGGGAGGGCGCTTCGAGGTGGTGAGGAGGGTGTGGATGTCCTCGACAGACTTGAAGGCCTCCTGCCAGAGCTCGAGGTCGACAGCCGCGTTCAGCTGGGTGAAACGCGCCTCCAGGTACTGCTGCAGCGTGTCGGGGTCATTCAGGTTGATCGAGTGGGGCTGGTGCGAGTACTTGGACACGTTCAAGAAGTGGTTGCGCAGAATCTCGCAAAGACGGCGGAACTCGGTCTTACGCGCGTACGTCAGACAGAAGGAGAACGCCTTGTTGGTAACCGAGTGATACAGCGTTTCCAGGCGAGCGTTGTTACGCAGCATATCCAATACGGTGCGGTACGCTTCCCACAGGAACTTGAGCCACGGCGTCACGACCGCGCGATCGGTGCGGTCCTTGCTCTGCTCACCGCTGACGGTGCTGAGCATAATGGACTCGGGCGTCTCGGATGCCTCCAGATCGTCAATCACTTCTACGGCAATCTGATCCGCTTTGGCCCGTGCTTCGGCCACCTTCTGTTCGGCTAATTCGAGCAGCTTGTTGATAATGGTCTATCGTGCATGACGTCGTAAGCATTGGAATGGTGTCGTAATCCCCTTAATTCGTTGCTAACCTCAATGCTGTTCACACTCGTGTTTTGGGCAATGTTACGGTACTGATGAAGGCCTTCCTTGACCATCTTGCCCTTGCGCAGATCAACGCAAAGCTCAACGTACTTGAGCATAATCGGCTCCATCACATTCAGGGCGTAGCTGCGCGAACGCTTGGACAGCACAACCTCATGGAGGGTCTGCAATGCGACTGCATCCTGGCCGGCGTTGATCAATTCTGTCATGGCATGTGTCAGTATCATCCATCCATCCATTCATCCATCCATCCGTCTGTCTCGTCATCCTCTCGTTACCTTCAGCCCGCTTAAGAGCGTTATCCGGCTTGATGGCGTAGAAGGGGGCCATGGTTGAGTAGCTTAAAGCATGCCATCCTGGGCCTGGAGACGTATATCCGTCTTCCACAAACTCCGATGCACACGCATACCCATTGCACACTGGATAAATTTGACTTCTCCACATCGTGCTGTATTCGAGTACCTTTTCATCGTGCTACTATTTTATGGTTGATTATGCAATCCCTCCTATACTGAAGTTTATACTACAAGGAATAAAAGCATACTACATTCGATAATGTCGAACAAGTGCTGCTTGAAGTGCGCACGTATATGTGACCAGATATACGTTATTGTCGAATTGGTGTCATCCTCCTACGCTTTCAACCGTGCTCGTCTTGGTATCGGTGTCTGCCTCGACATGTTCGGCGGATGACACTGCGCAAAGGGTATGATCGGCGAACCCCAGATATATCTCTTGTTTAATGGACCCATTCTCGTATTAACGGTCATCATTGCCTATCCTCGTATCTGTATTCCTTCTCTTCGCATTATCTTTCTCTTCGCATTATCTTTCCTTCGCACCATTAGCGCTTTACGCAACAGCTTGATATCCTACCCCTGTGTAGGTATGTCGAAGTTGAAGGCTAGTTCTTATAAGTACGTATTAAAAGTCACGTTACTTTTATGCCGGTCTAAATGATGTCGAGGTACCGTACATTCTGACATTTTTATGCTGGATACTACGATATATCATGGCAATCGAGATACATCAATAGTTTAGGTTTAAGGAAAAAGCGGAATATCAGAATATTCAGCCGAAGTCGACAGTGTGTGCGATTCTTTTTATTTGGGCTTGAGGAACAGGGGTCAGATCAAGATAATCGTGGTACTACAGGGACAATCCTGCTCCACCACAACGTCTCATGCAGCTACACCCGGTCTCGCTTGGTCTTGTCTCATCCTCGATCCTTCCCTTCTTAAATCACCCTCGTATAGTGTCAAACTTCTCACCCTCGTAGTTTCACTATCACTATTCGGCGATATAAGTTTTCATCGAGGCGTAATCAGACCCAAGTGCATATATGTTCCTAATAGGTCATATACGCACTTTTATCTGCCCGGATCTGAGTAAGACCTCCATGACATAACAATCAACGAAACGAGAGGAGCAACTCCTAAGAACGAGATTAAGAAGTACTTTCTCTGTTTGATGTGCTAGCCTGGTGTTTCGTCCAGTTATCTGATGGCGAAAGGGACCGTGAAGATGAATCTAAACAACTTTGTTTAGCGTAAATTTGTGTATGTATACAATTGATACTTATCGTTGATGGTTTCACAAAACAGGATACAGATCCCGATCTGTTTTCTGACATCGCTGTACGTAAAGGACAATGTCGCGAATTGAAACGCGTTACCAATGCATGCCTCTATAAGAGACGACCGTCTATTAAATAACATAAGCATTATCATATCTACAAGCATTTCATCTGTTGACGTATGCAATGTATTTTATGCTGCTTTCGTCTACGTGCCGTTAGGCGCGTGCGTAAGTCCATGAATTATGCGCATGTGGCGGTAAGCTCCACGTGCCATATCCAAGCTGCGTTGTCATTCTTGCTCTTATAATAATCTTGATTATGTATACTGTATGCATCGGTTCTATCAGCTATATGGTACTGTATGATGTGCAATGACTGGAACAACATAAAGCACCTATCAGAAAAGTCTTTTGTCAAGACAATTCATGATGTGATACTGCAAGAACTTGCTACAAAGAAGAACTTGATCCGTTCTGTAGGTATATATGTAGCAAGCACCTCATACTGCTGCGTGCACTGATAGGTATGGGTCCTAGTATGTAATTGTTTGTATGTCGTGTTATGTTTTTCGCGGTTAAGATACTAAATTACGAAGATAAAAATCCTTGTATGTGAGGATGTGCATTGCATATGTCATGCTTGCATCCGATATGTATTAAAATGCAAGGTCAGTCAGCAATGGTCGATTATGGGTATGCAGCCTTATGAGAACACATAAAAAGTACAGTCACCGTCGCTGGCATGCCTTCGCGTCGTCTATCAGTCAGGCAGATGTACATACAGAGCCCTCACGTATGGATTGACTAGAGAACTATCTTCTAGATATGATTCCATGTATGTATTATACTTGCGAGATGAGATTGGAGACGGGGAAGCACTGTTTATCCCGATCGAAATTGTGACAGGGAATTTCTAGGCCAGGGCATGAAAAAGAAAGAAAAAAAAAAGTTGAGGAGCCGGTTTTGAAAATAGAACAATTATCCAATAGAATAACATCATGATACCTGCACGGAGGAGTGGCTGTCAACGACTGACTGAAGTGTGTCGTGGCACGCGTGAGTTCAACACGACGGCCCACTATCGGCGATATCCGCTCAAAGCAGCTCTGACAAGAACAAAGACGCCCACCACTACAGCTACACGCCACTACCACCCGTCACGTCCGCGACACCATGTCGAGGCGCCATCGATCGGCAATGGTCCGCTGAGCAAAATTGCACAAGGCCTGCAGCAGACAATCAAGGCTACGACAGTGGGCGGCAATCTCCTTCTGCGTCAAATGAGAAAACCGTCGGTATTGCCCTTTTCAGGCCGGGCCACTACGTGGGAGGATGCTGTCAGCGAGGCACAAGGGCTGGTATTAAACGACAAGGAGCAGCGGCTGATAGATCCTGCCAAGCTCCTTGGGCCTGACCTATGGGAGCTGAAGGGCAATGTTTCCAGGCTACTGGAAGCAGGTCACCCGTTTCTGTCGACATTGATGACCCATTTCCTCTGCGAGGATGGCCGCCAAGTCCGACCTCTCACCATGCTCTTGATGGCCTTGTCGACCTCGAAGCAGGATATCCTTCCGACCCAGCGCCGTCTTGCAGAAATCACGCAGATGATCCATACCGCCAGCCTACTTCATGATGATGTCCTCGACGGTGACGCTAATACCTCCAACAAGCTCGCGATCCTTGCAGGCGACTTCTTACTCGCACGCGCCTCGCTTGCACTCGCATATTTGCGCAACCCCGAGTGCGTCGAGGTCATGGCGACCTGTATCGCTGACAGCGTCGAGGGCGAGTTTATGCATCTCTCAGCAAACGAACCCATTGATTTCGACGTCTTAATGCAGGGATATATGAAGAAGGCTTACATGCGTACCGCGAGTCTAATGGCCCAAAGTTGCAAGGCCTCCGTCGTCCTGGGTGGTCTCTGCACAACGAGCGACGAAGCTCAGGCCGCTTATGATTTCGGCAAGCATTTCGGCATCGCTCATCAGGTACGTCGAAAATTAAAAAAGTGCGCCTGCGAATACAGCCCTAGAATTGACGAAATGACCCATGTACGATGAATTGTATCACTGTGCAATAGCTTATGGATGATGTGCTTCGTGCTACGTCACCTGACACAGCTCTAGATCTTCGATCTGCACCGTTTCTGTTTGCATGGCAATCCATGCCAGAGCTACGACCGCTCGTTGAAGAGGGCTGCACGCGACCTGGCGACGCGGAGAAGGTGAGGGAAAAGAAAGACACACAAATCAGGGTTCGTGAAGCCTTACTATATATCCCTCGTATTCAGGCACGTACATTGTTGTACCGTAGCGATGGTATTAAGCAAGCCTTGGATTTGGCCACCACGCATTCTCAGCGTTCCATCGATGCGATCGCCAATCTGGCGCCTTCCGACGCTCGTGCAGCCCTTGTGCAACTAGCTAAAACGGTAACGAGCCGGACATCTTGACGCATCCATGGGACTATCTGATTTTGCATCCTTGCATTTTTAAAGCACGCTATTTGTTTTAAATAAAATTTTTTTGCCCCAACGACCCGACAATTGACGTCGTCTCACTTTCCATCTCTTTCCTTCACTTCTTTTTCTCTTTTGTTGTCTGCTGAAAGCACATCATACCGCACCCACCTACTTTAGATCTATTTAACTATTTAAATCCCCCTTATTTCAACGCCTGAAGCACCGTTATTGCTGTTAACTTCGGGTTTATTTTTCATCTTTTTTCTTTAAACCTTTTCTTGTTTTTGTATACAGCGGACTCCCTCTCGTCCGTTGCGTCGCCCATCACGACTTCAGAAACCAGACTTGTATTCTCGTTATTCAACCGACGCGGGTTCCCACCTTGGCTTGCTTGACTTCCGTGGCCGTCATTAACACGCTATTGAAACGATCGAAAACCATACCTGTTACTACTCTTACTCACTCCACTCGCTACCTCTCAACTACTCAACACATGCACACCGAACTTGCTACTCACCTGCGGCCCACTCCGGCTGCTGCCAACTCTTTCCCTCTTATGGCCTCGAACGACCCAGTCGAGACCCCCAAGATTCACTCCCTTCCCGTCAAGGAAGTCATGCGTCGCCATCTCGACGCCATGGCTGCTCACAAGTGGGAGTCTGACCAGGAGAACGCGTTCTTTGTCTGCGATATTGGCGAGGTCTATCGTCAACACTTGCGCTGGAAACGCATGCTGCCACGTATCGCTCCCTACTATGGTAAGCAAAAGACCCTATGTTTTTTGCGTGTCTGTGTGTGATTGTTCGCTGACGGTGACATGAATGTGGCGTCATGTAGCCATCAAGTGCAACCCCGACCCCCTCGTGTCCAAACTCCTCGCCAGCCTCGGCTGCGGCTTTGACTGTGCCAGCAAAGCCGAGATCCAACAGGTGCTGGACCTTGGTGTAGAACCGAGCCGCATCATCTATGCCAACCCGTGCAAGCAAGCTTCCTTTATTCGCTATGCAGAGAAGCAAAACGTGGCCAAGATGACATTTGATAATGCGGAGGAGCTTTACAAGATAAAGGCCCTCTATCCCACTGCCCAGGTCGTCTTGCGTATTCTCACCGACGATTCCAAGGCCTTATGCCAGCTCGGTCTCAAGTTTGGTGCCCCCATGGATCGCGTCGCCCCTTTGCTCCAGCTTGCCAAGGACCTTGAACTGGATGTCATTGGTATCAGGTAAGCCGTACAATGATAGGTGAGAAAGGATAAGAGACTGAACGCGTCGCCTCTAGTTTCCATGTTGGCTCAGGCAGCACGGATGAATACGCCTTTGAGGACGCGGTGGAACGTGCACGCAAGGCCTTTGACATTGGCGCTCAGCTCGGTTTTGATTTCAAATTCCTCGATGTCGGCGGCGGTTTCCCAGGCGCGGATGTCAAGGACGGCATCACCTTTGAAAAGGTGGCAGCGATCCTCGGACCCAAGGTGGATGCGATGTTCCCTCCGGACGTGCAAGTGATTGCGGAACCAGGCCGATTCTACGTGGCATCGGCATTTTCGGTGTGTACGCATATCATTGGCCGTCGCACGGTTACGGACGAGTCGGAAACATTGACCAAGTACATGTACTACATGAACGACGGCGTCTATGGCTCGTTCAACTGCATCCTGTTTGATCACCAGGTAGTCTATCCCAAGGTACTGATGCGCGGCAAGACGTATGTCAAGGAGGAGGACCTCCAGGATGAGCAGTTCGGCTGTAGCTTGTGGGGCCCGACCTGCGACTCGATTGATTGCATTGGCCAGGACTTGAAGCTGCCGCTGCTGGAGGATGGTGACTGGCTCTACTTTGAGAACATGGGTGCGTACACGATCTGTGCCGCATCCAACTTCAACGGATTCAACCGTTCCAAGGTCATGTACACCAATACATTCTAAAGAATCGATCCTTAGTATGAACTGGGAATAAAGGAGACTAAGAAGTCCCATCAGAAATTCACGTGCATCAGGCAGATGGACAAATTCGAATTGAAAAGGCGGGTGAATAGTGCATGTGTAACATGGCAAGTGCTGCCAGGGCCACCGGTGCGGATGTTCCGGGGCAAAAGATAATATAATAATTTCGTTGGGCGGCAACAGAAAAAAACAATCCTAAGCCAGCGTTATTTTTCCATTTTCCGTCTCCCGTTTCTCCCTTCTTCTTTCTCCCTCTCTCTTTCTCGTTTTGACGATGGCCACCGCCGTGAGCTTCAGCGTCGATCGCCCCTTCGGTGTCTACCTCTACGACTACTTTGACCAGTTGTACACGACTGTCACTGGCCAGTCGGCCTTGGACTTCCGTTTCACCGAGGGTGAGACCTTCCTGTCCACCGTCCCTGAAGGTAATTTAGTCATGACTTATCAACCAATAACCTATCTTAATGTGTGTTGTATAACCCATTGTATCGGCTCTCTAGTCGTGGTTGGTGCCATCACCTACCTTGTTGTCATCTTTGGTGGTCAATTCCTGTTGAAGGATTCCTCGCCAATGAACCCGCGCTTCCTTTTCAAGGTCCACAACTTCCTGCTGACACTTGTCTCTCTCGCGCTCCTGCTTCTCTTGGTTGAGCAGCTTGTGCCTCAGCTCGCCCGTCATGGTTTCTACTATACGATCTGCTCGTCTGACGCGTGGACCGAGAAGCACGAACTCTTGTACTACCTCAATTACCTTGTCAAGTGGTGGGAACTGGCTGACACCGTCTTCCTTGTCGTGAAGAAGAAGAAGCTTGGTATGTTGTATTCATTGGGCTATTGGAGAAAGAATGGGACTGAGTACTGACTGAAAATAACTGTGATTGTTGCTGTTTAGAATTCCTGCACTATTTCCATCACAGTATGACTATGATTCTCTGCTATACCCAGCTTGTTGGCCGTACCACTGTCGTATGTATCATCTACCGTTGAAAAGGGAGAGTCAATGATGCTCACAATTTATGATCTATAGTCATGGGTGCCTATTACGCTGAACCTGACCGTGCACGTTCTGATGTACTACTATTACTTCCGCACCGCCTCGGGTGCCAAGATCTGGTGGAAGCGCTACCTGACGACGATGCAGATTATCCAGTTCGTCATTGACCTGTTCATCATCTACAGCTGCACCTATACTTTCTATGCCAACAAGTACTACCCTGCTCTGCCTAACTTTGGCACCTGCTCTGGTGGCGAGGGTGCTGCGTGGTTTGGCTGTGCCATCCTGACCTCTTACCTCTTCCTCTTTATCAACTTTTACCGCATGACCTACAAGAAGAAGGCCGCCGCCGCCTCTTCTGCTTCCTCTTCCACCCTTGCTGCCAAGAAGAGCAAGAAAATCTAATATAGAATCACCGTAGATAGAAACAAAAGCAAAAGAAGAAAGCCCTTGGCTGTCTTTTCATTCCTTGTTTTTCTTCCCACTTAAAAATATCTCCCATTCACTTCAATATGTAGTAATCTGCTTTTTCTATAAATTATTATTGATACAAACGGGCACGGCGTATGTAGTCTGCAATGGCAGGACTCACGATATTATCGAGAACTTCCGTGTTCGCATGCTGTCTTGCAAGGGTGCTTGAAAGGGAGGCGACCTCCGGGTCGAGCGTGATATGCTTGACTTGGTCAGAAAACAGGCTGTTCTCCAGTGTGAAACCAGGGCGACTTGCGCATACAAGACTGCACCGGGCGAAAAAGGGGGCAAGAGCGACCTCGACGGGTTCATCATAGTACTTTGGGTCCAAGAGGCGCTCGACAGTATCGACACCCATTAAAAAACACGCGCCGTCCAGCATGCGCGCCTTGTCGACAAAGCGGGCATGCACCGTGATGCCGACAGCGCAGTTAGGAAGTGACTTGGCGAGTAACGCCATCATCTCGACCCGCTGCTGGATCGACGCACCACTCAGCTGCTTGTCTGCATTGCGCGACGAGAACAAGAGCAGGACCCCACTGAACTGAGACGATACTTCAAGGGTCTTGCTGATAAGCGCGGCGTGAGCTCGTGTCGGTGGATTGAAGGACGAATCGAGGACTAGAAGACGCTCGGACGACCAGGATGGAGGGCGAGACACAATGTAGAGGTCATCCGAGGCATGCTCCTTTAGGGTTTGGCTGAGCGAAGACATCCTGTGCATACAGCTCCCGTTCCGCAGTGGGCTTTTATAGTGTAAGACAGAATGCGTCAATGGGCGAAAATATCGCATTTAATGAAAAAAAAAAAAAATAGATGAAAGAATACATGTCTTGCTGTTTGTGCTGTGCTATGGAGAGAGAAAATAAAAGGGGAGGATAGAGAAGAGAAAAAAGAAAAACGAAAAAAGGGTTTCGTTTACTAATATGTGGAGTGTGTGTGTGAAGTGAGTTTGCTGGAGGGAGAGCACGGTTGGGTATGGGCGTGCCGAAATAAGCCAGGAATAATAGTAAAAAGTGTGTGAGAGAGATAGAGAGAGTTTGTGTGAGTGTGGTGAGGGAGAGCTTTTTTAAATCATGGTGCTGTTCAAATATCTCGCAGCTGCATCTGTTCGTTACGGTCGTTCAGATGGCGTTGCGAGTTGCTATCGCTGCTGACGCTGGCCACGCTCTGGCGATGGTTGAACATGTGCGAGAAGCCGCCGCTCTTGGTCCGGCCGAACCCGTCGACCTTCTCCGTAGGAGGGAAGAACGGGCCGCCACCCGTTGGAGAGGGTGGGACGTTCTTGTTGGCATTGTCCAGCGAGCGGAAGATCTCGTCATCGACATAATACGCCTTGAAAAGCAATTCCAGGACCTGCATGCGCTCTTCGACGCGTGAGATACGCTGGCCTTCACTTTCGTAGCCTAGATCGGCTCCCAAATTCTGCATGCTGAAGCGGGGGTGGAGCGGGTGGACAAGCGGAATCGACGACTCGGATGTCTTGAAGTTGTGCTGCAAACCGCGCAACAGGGACCGCTTCATGTCACCCACCGACCATCGGTGCACAACGCCCCAAGGCGAGCGAGGGCGGTAGCCAAACATCCAGGCCTGGACGGCGATCAAGAGACCGAAGATACCACCAACGAAGCCGAGCGCGTTCACAAGAGTATACATCTTGACCTCACGGTCGGTAAGGTTCTGGTACGAGTTGGGATAAATTGCCATGAAGGCAAGGTCACTGTGGGTCTGGGTGTAGGCGGGGTTCGCCGCCTCGGCACGGAAGTTGGATTCCACCTCGGGCGTCGAATTGGTGATGGGCGCGAAACCAACATAGTTCCAGCCCACAGACTGCAGATAACGGTGGTCCACAAGATCGTAGCTGAGAGCGCTGTACGTCGAGGGTTGCACTTCGTACACGTTCGTGGCTTGAATGTCGTTGCGTTCGGCATTTTGCCAGTTGAGAACGTCCGCGTCAGACATGATGACCGGGATTTCGTCGTTGAGGTTGTACACCTTGACGTTAGGATCCATCGCCTTCGGGTACACCGAGACGTGCACGCGGCCATACTGAATCGACTGGTCACCAAAGAATGTAAACAGCAGGCGCGAGCCATTGTTGGCACCCGAGGTCGACGTCATCTTGAAGCTCGAGTCGCCCCGGAACAGGAAACAGTTGACAGCACCCAGGTCAGAAGCGAACGTGGGCGTGAAAATGCTCATGTTGAGCTGCTGGACAAAGCCCGTGCATGAGTAACCTGTGTCAGTCTGGCACACAACGCCAGGGTTGCGCGCATCACTTGCATCCGCGTAGCTGGGATAACCATCAAAGCAGAAACGCACGTCTAAGTAAACAAAAATTAAAAGGTCATGGGGTCAATTCAGGAACCATTTGGGGGCCGAGAACAGTCTGGAAATGGCTAATTTTTGCCGTACCTGGCACATCAACTTGGGCCACTGGCTCCTCAATACGTTGTGTAACATTGGGACTATCGACTGCCTGACGAATTACGAACACCAAGAAAACAACAAAGATGAAGAGCAGGAAGATCTGGAAGACAATACGCGTCGTCTCGGCCCACACAGGCTCACCAGTACTATGAAAAAGAAAACAAGTACAGTGAGTATTTTGCAAGGAAATCAACCAATTGGTCTTACCGAGGCTTCCAAATGTCATTGTGGATACGGGTGACAAGCCAGCGGACGTAGGCCTGGAAACGCCAGAGCAAGAACAAGAGAATGGCGATCAGTACAACCGCAGCAATTGTGACGCCTGCAATAAGACCGGCGGAGACGCCCGAGCTCGAGCTATCTTCGTTCCCGTCAAAGGACTGGAGCCAGGACGAATCACTAATGCTGAAAACATTGATGTCGTTGTAGTAGGTGTTCAGTGCTTCACCGAACGAGACCAAGAGGTATTTGTCCTGGACAAGCATGGCTGAGGCGTACGAGCGGCGGGAGGGCGTAATACCATTGACCTGCGGGATCGTCCAAGTCCAGGACTTGGTATCCAGGACGGCAACAGCATTCAGGTACTGACGCTGACGCATAGGAGCAGCGCTGTCGCCTGAAACAATGGAAGTAATGTTAGTTGATATCGGCACGAAGGTAGGTGTCCAAGGAAAAATAGTACATACCACCAAAGATAACGATTTTGTCGTCAGAAGCTATTAAAAGAAGCACGGATCGGTAAGGATGTGATCGGATGCATAGTAACGGACTTACTGATGACAGCGGAGTGCGAGTTGCGAGTGGAGGGGAATTGACCGTTGTCGCCGTTCAGAGCTTGCTGCGACCAGGACTTCGCATTGGTGTCGTAGATGAGGACGTTATGCATCGAAGCGAGGGAGCTGGTGACCTGGCCATTGGACTGACTCAGAGCGACACCGCCAAGGATGACCAGTTTACCATCACTGTAAAAATAAAAAATTTCCCCGGGTCGGGGAGCACAGAAGTCAATAAAAAATTCATCACCCACGTGCGAAGTAGGTTATTTTAGGAACACTATGTAGTAGAGTACCTTGTGAGGGAAGCAGTATGGCCATAGCGAGGGATGTTGGGCGTGGGGAGCTGAGTGAAAGTCATCGTCTTGGTGTCGAGCGACCAAAAGTCGGCAAAGACGGCCGAGTTGTTGAGCGCGCCGCCATAGATGTAGACAGTCGACGAGTTATCATACGTGGCCGAGAAGAGCTGGCGGTTCTGGGGGACACCCGAGGCGTTCATGTTGGTGTTGCCCTGCCAGGCGTTCCACTCATGTGTGTTAAAGCTGTACGAGTACATCTGCAGAGGGATGACCTGGTTCACGGTGCTCTCGGACATGCCACCCATGATGAGCAGTGTGTCACCGGTGTTGGACACCATGGCTTGGCCATAAGTTGAGCCGTTGGGTGCATTCGTCGCAGGCAGTTGTTCCCAGGTGAAGGTGTCCTGGGTCTGAGTCAGTTGATAGAGGTTGTTCGAGTAGTGGGATGTCGCGTTTTCGCCGCCGAAAAGAATCAGCGAGTCGCTACCCCGCGGTGCAGATGCCATGCCGCCCTGGAAGGGCAGCTGGCTCATGAAATTGGGTACGTAAAAGTAGGCTTGCGTCACGCTCGCCGCCCAGCATAGGACGGCCAGGACGGTCAGGTACATGGATGGCATGAGCGGTTGGGTATGCTCGAAAGGCTGAGAGAGAAAGGAAAAGAGTCGAACGAAACGAGAGGGATGAGTTCACTGGGGTGGTGCCTGCTAGCAAGTAAGTAAATGAGAAAAAGGAAAAAGAAACAGGAAAAAAAGGGGGGTTTGGGTGTCGACGGAGGAGGAAGGAGAGAGCAAGAAGAAAGCAAGCGGAAAGGAAAAAGACAGTAAGGGAAATGGGTTAAAAAAAGCGTTTCGCAAAAGTGAAAGAGAGAAAAAGAAAGCGATGGACGAAGGAGCTTACTGGAGAGACTTACACAAGGAAAAGAAAAAATAGGAGATGGTGGGACCATGGGCACCCGAAATCAAAGTGGAGATCGAAAATCGCACTTCATCCTCACTAATGGCTTCATTATACCTTTTTACCTCACCCCCCAACTTTCTCCTTCCTCGTCGTTTCTTGCTTTTCTCCCCATTCTTTATCTCTTGAAGGTCTACACACTGCGGGTGGCAACAAAAAGATGTGGACGTGAGCAGTTATCATTTAGAGAAAGTTCAATAATCTGTATGTAGTGTCAATTCGAGACCCGTTGCTCATTAACAGCTATCCAATCATGCGCTTGCAATGCTTACCCCATTAAGCACTCCCTTCCACCATTTTTATTTTTTTTTATTTTTATCAAAACAAGAGTATTGACCACATACTCGCAGAGGAACACACCTTTGGACTTTTCCGGGCCAGACCACCCGCTTCTGCCATCTTGTGATCTGAAATTTTTTTTTACCTTCCCATTTCCTTTTGGGAACGAACCAATACTCTCGAAACTTTTGTACCTATTTACCTTTGATAGTCCACACGCGCAATCAGAAGAAGAAAAAAGCCTAAGAAAAAAGAAAGATGATCGTAATGGATTGGCATGGCAAATGCTGCTAGTCTAATTGCTAAATTGGGCAAAGGCAACTGGACCCAGCGTGTCTGTTCCACAAGGACCTTGGCCATGTTTTTTTTTTTTTGGTTTGTTCGGCCGGTTCCAGGTCATCCAGAATACGGCGACCATGAGAAGAGAAGTGTGTATACCTACATCGAACGATGTGTACCTTACGTTGGCGAGGTGGGAAAGAGTGCACGAAGTGGAAGAGAGTGGACGAAATCTTGCAAAGAATTCCGACGACGAAGTGAATGTGAACGCCAAGCCAATGGCCGTTGACACACACGAGACAGACCGTCGAGGACGATCCTCTCCGCTCTTGGTACGTGTCTCTGTTCAAAGAGTTTGAGCCTATCCCTTATAAAAAAATTTTTTGGCCCCATACAGCAAAGGACAAAATAAGTGCGTGATGCATGGCGAGGCCCACAGTCTTTTCTGCAGAGTGCTCCTCTCACCCGGCATTCCGCTCCGAAGCCTTCTTTGTTAGCACCTTCTGACTATGCCACAGAGAAAAAAAAAAAAAAAAGACGCATAGAGTATAACGAAAAGTTATTATTGGATCCAACATCCTGTTCCGTCATCTTCTTGTGTAATACCATATACTTGGCAGAAAGAAGTTAAAATATGGGTGGATGCTTGAAAGCAAGGCCCTTGTTCGTCAAAGCGTTTAATTAAATTCATTTTCATTAGATGGCAGGCTGCTTCCTCTTTGCGCGTTTTTCTGGGCCCTAAAATCCGATATGTCTACAAGCGCGTCTCTCTTTGTCTTTGGATTGGGCCCGGCCCTTTGCTAGGAATCTAACGATTTTGATTGGTCAATTACTTGTGGTACCCAGAGCGCCATGTCGTTTTTGGTCAAGTCGCAAAAAGTTGGTACAGGATTTATGTTTTAAACCCATGTCTGTCACTCGGGCCCAGATAATAGCAGAACGGATAGATCAAGGACCAAAATCCCCAGGTGAGGCAATGCATGATTTCTGTGCACGCTAGCGCATACCATTTGTTCCTGCCAGTTTTATATGCATAACGTATACACGTATACACGTATACACGTATACACGTTCACACGTGCATTTGAAGCACGAAGCATCAATGTTTGTAGCAAGTTAATGCTGCTACTATTAACGGATTGCGTTGTTTTTGTTTACGAATACATACTCTGTCTTATCTTTTTCTTTTTTTTAGACAGTACTATTTACAAAAATACTTCATATTTACAAAAGGGGAAAAAGAGGTGAGCAAGATGACCCCGTCCTACCATGAGGATTGCTGTCCTTGTTGGTAACCGTTGTCCATCTGGCCACCTGAGTACTGGCTTCCCTGGATGCCACCTTGACCCTGTTGTTGATCAAACTGATCCTGCTGTTCGCTCGAGACATTAGATGTCTGCTGCTGGCTGTACCCTTGCTGAGAGTTGAACTGCGCGTAGCTGTCTTGCTGGCCAATAGCGTTGCTCGTATCTTGCTGTTGGCCATAGCTGTCACCCTGACCACCTAAGCCGCTATCTTGGCCGTACTGGTTGCTCTGACCATAGGACGGGTCTTGTTGCTGTTGGCCCAAATCTTGCTGCTGCTGGCCAAAGTCTTGCTGCTGCTGACCAAAGCCTTGCTGCTGCTGATCATTACCAAACTGTTGCTGCTGGTCACCAAAGGACGAGTCTTGCTGCTGCTGGTCGTCGCCGGTATTGTTTTTGAATGCGTTCAAAAAACGAGACATGATGTATAATTATAATATTTCTGCGTGGTGGACCGCGAATGCTTTATATATGGCGGACCAAAGTCAGGGGGCATATGACATACCACTTTGACATGGGTATGCTGTTTCTTAAAAGTTCTACCTGGTTCACGTTCTCATGCATCACATTGATTCCATATTGCCAACTGATCACCTCATTCTGCCACGAGCCTTGGCAGTTTATGCAGCGCTGAAACAGAAGACACACATTACCAATGGCAGTTTGGATGGACAAAAATGTCAGTGTGGTAAATAATAATATATATATATTCGGTAATGGATATTTCGAAGGAAGGTGCAAATGACCAGATAGAAGAGATTATGTGATGTACAAGAAAGAGACACAGGGGACGAGAATGACTACGGTAGAGCTTTTTTCTTTTATAAAAAGGGATCAGAGAGAAAAGTTTACTCGGGTAACAGGGCAATACGGTCCTGGAGCCAGAGACAATCGCCCTTCCACCGGGAACGCTCCTGTGCCACTTGTTCCGCCTTTAAAGCAGCCTGTTGCTGACGTGACATTTGCTGCTCCAGCTTCTTGCGCGACTGCTGTTCTTCTAGGAGCTGTTTCTGCAGCTGCTCAATCATGGCCATCAGGTTCTGGGCATCTGCGGCCTTCTCCTTCTTCTCCTCTTCTGAGAGAAGATCGCCACTCGCCATGGCAGGTGGGCACGACAGACGACGCTGGTCCTCGGCCTCGGCCTGCTGCTGGGGCAGCATCTGCCGGCAGTGCGGACAGGCACCGGTTTGCTTTGTTTGCGTCTCTGCGTCCTCTGTTTGCACCTGTGCATGACGGGCACGGATAATGGAGCGCCGTTTGAGCGCAGCTGAAGGCACAGACCGCACGACTGACTTTTCTGACAGACTGGAACATGTCGACACAGTGCGGTGGGATGGCATCTTTTCTTGCTGTTGTGGTTCGTTCGTTGCTGCCGCAATCGCGGCTGAAGCAACGGCGGCAGGTAAGGGGGCTGGCCGCCGGGGTAGGCGAGCGTGGCTCTTGGCCGGCACGGAGGGAGGCATAGGGAACTCCATGTCCTGGAATTGCTGCGAGCCTGCTTGTTGCTGGGCCGGCGGTGGCGGCGGAGGCACGGGAGGCGGCGGGGGGTGCATCATCACGTCCTTATCGGACGCCTCGCTGTACACACCCGAGTCACGTAGGCAGGACGGATGTCTCTGGTGCTCTTGTTCTCGCTGCTGCTGCTTTTGATGACGATCTTGCTGAAGTGAGTGCTGTGGCTCTGTTGAAGGTGGCGGAGACGGCACGTATTCCGGCAAAGGAATGTGATTTGGCTTCTTTTTGCTCTGCTGAGAGTGGATGCTGGCACTACTGCTTTTGACAGACGCTGCATCGGATCGCAGCGTAGCGGTAGTAGAACGCTTGCGCAATTTGCTGATCAATTTGGATGCGCGTCGGAACTGGGGATTGTTTTGCTGCTTCTTGGACGGCTTGGCAAACTCATCCGGACTTGTACTCGCTAAGAACTGGGCGAGCGCAAAAGTGTCAGCCTGCAGCTGCGTACTGTCCATGGACGCCGCAATGCTGCTGTCATCCATGCTGAATACATCATCGTCATCGTCGTCGTCGTAAAAGAAGGCCACGTTTTTCGAAGGTCGGAGCGCGGCGCGTTGTTGTGTCAAGTTCTTCTGGGGCATAATTTCAAAATATTTTGTAATGTAAAAGTAGAGAAAGAGGAGATGGACTGGGGGCAATCAAAGAAGGCGGCCTAAGAATGAAATATAAGAATAGTGATACTAAATAAATAGAGAGAGTTGTGAAAGGATTGGGACGGGGCGACGAGGCACAAAGCAAGAAGCGTCGAAGGAAAGAGATGAAGAAAATGTTACGGTAAGAAGATCATTTCCATTCATCAGAGCACAATTTATGAAATCGTTTGGGTCACCCCTTTTTTCTGTGTTCCCTATAGCCATTTGGCTTTCTTATTCTCCTTGACCCGGCCAACAATGCGCTGTCGCCCTTGCTGATCTCCTAACGACCCACTTGGTTAGACGAGGCATACAATGTTCTCTCTCTTTCACTTGTTGCTCACCCCTGTTACGATCTCAAGCAGCCTAGAGCATTCACTATCAACACAGGGGTATACCATGTCTTCTTTTTTTTTTTTTTGTTCTTCTTTTTCTTTATGTTCGCAGATGTCCCAAGGTCCCACGATATAAATACTGAAGAAGAATCGTTATTTTCACCGTTCCTTTGGTTTTAACGGCAACTTTATACATGTCTATATTAGCAATAATGGTTGACAATGGCTGCCTTTTGCATCAGGCTATATTGGGCATGGTTTTGCTGTCATTTTCTCCTTTCTAGCTCTCTCCATTATTAGTATTAACAATTTTTATTTGCACAAAAAAAAAACAAAAACAAAAAACAAAAAAAGCCCTGACGGATTTCATCTTGATCAGGACCTGCCGGGGACGCCTACCAACACCCGTCGTGCCATTATATACGCCTGTTTCGCGTCAGGAGGGCCGTCTTGTCTTCACGGACATGCGTTTATACTTGATACGGGTTCCCATGAGATTCCGCCGTCATCTTCATCGTCATGGTGTGTCGTATCGTATCTCCGTATGTAGTCCCACTCCTTCGATCGTAACCACAGTCATAAAATTGAGGAGGCTCTGTACAAATTGTGATACAAATGTTGTGACAGAAGTACCTGTTCTCTTCGTTTTCTTTGTTCTCCCTCAAATGCTAGTTTTTGCTTCTGTGCACACACACACTGAGTCGATTTTACAGAAAACGGATAGGCGAAATTTCTAGGCCCCCGTTCCAAAATCCTGGATTTTATCCTTTTACTCCTCTTTGTAGTTCATGACCATGGAGCATTCTGACGATAAATGATAGCGCCGTTACTAGACACTAATGCAGCTTGCTCTTCAAGGATTGACACCTGCTATTAGTATTGTACGACATTTGTCAATATGGCTTTGTTACCACATATGGTTCTCCGTGCTCATCCCAGCGTGGTTGCCGGTAGCGATGTGGTCCTTATTAATTACGCTACATGAATGTCCGTGCGCAATTTCGGTGGTTGTATCTCACTCTCTATGAGAAGATGCTGAGCAACAAGCCTGGAGAAAACCGGTTTTTACCACGCATTTCCTTGTATATAACTTTTCTTGAACGTCCGATGTCCAAAATGATTTTCTTGGCATGATGACGTTCCTTTATAACGAGGCGTTCTTTATTCTCACGATCACGCCTTTGAGGCTATCTTCCAGATGAAGAGACAAATTTATAATATGTTCACATCATTTCACGATTTTATTTTTGGCTGTTCAGGGCTATACTGGCTGGACATGTGCAATATATTTTTGCTTTCTTCATCCTACATATAGTAATAGCATCACGCAAACGATACTGGAAAACGACCAGACTCCTCAATTTGTAGCTGACACGTGTAATACAGCTACATTCTTGAACAAGGTGGCACTCGGGTTTATTTTGTTCGCGAAACCGCGTTTATTGACCACATGACACACGATCCTTACATTTGACTCGTCTGCCTGCTACAAGCTCTCCCAAACATTCTTTCTACATTTATTATTGTAGCAGAGAAGCTGTCATATATAAGAAACATGGATTTGTGAGGGTATGTGAACGAGTTCAAGTATGCACTTTGCCAAAAAAAAAAAAAAAAGACGATAGCATAGCGATACGCCCTCTTCTGCCATTTTAGCCCTGGTCAATAGAAAATAGGGGTATATCATTTTTAAGGATCTTCAAATCATGTGGAATATTCTCCAAGGTGCTTTTCCCTCCTGCAGCAGAACAGCAAATCACCAAAGAGAAAAAGTAACAAGTGCCTAGCAGCCACGAGCTGCATGACCCATGGCTTGATTTGCAGGGTAAATCATTCCATGCTGGTTGGCCATAAGGTTTGACATGACGAGACCCGCTCCACCCTTATTTCGTGTTGGAGCATGGTTGCACATTGCACCAGGTGGAGTAGTTCTTTACATCAGTGCTACTTCCCTTCAAGCCCTGTCATTCTTTTTTATTTTTTGGGCTTTAAATTATCCCTGATTTGTCTCACTCATGCATTCGAACGCGATACGTAGAAGGGCATATAATTGTGGCCTATTAAAAACTGAAGAAAAATAGGATAAAGTACATACGTGCCTTTATTTCGGAAGCGAGGGTGGGCTGGGGGTGTGAGGGCGTAGATGAGAACCCTTGACGAACTTCAAATGGTGCGTCGTGCAATGTTATACGTCTCGGGTACAGAATCGACGCGACGCAGATTTTGTTTGAGAATTTTGCCTTCCAGCTTGTACACAACATGTACAGTTAGCAAGATTGTTCCTAGATTAGAGTAAATGGGCTTACCCCAGCAACATCAAAGTGGTATTCGCCAAAGAAAGGCTCACAATTGAGTAAAAGAGGCATCCATTGACGGTCGTCGGCCCACATCTGGTCGTATGGAATGCTATCAAAGGCAAACCATTCTGGTCTCATTTCCTCAGTCCTGCAATAGAGTAAAATAAAGCGTGTGAGTCGATGTGGTGCTATGTAACTCTGATCTGACGGAGCATTATGGAATAAGAGAGGGAGGAGCAAGTGCATACTCGGTCGGTGTGCCTTCATATTCCGTGGCCCGGAACACATGGACTTCGAGTGCAACGGGATCATTCTCAAAAGTGAAGATGTTGAGACCAACACGTTCCAAGTGGCGTGCCTTGATCACAGCTTCTTCCTAATCAATTAGGAAGGGTCATTAATAAAATTACAATGATTAAATATTAATATTATTGGAATATTAGAATATTTATGCATGATTGACAGGTGTGTACGAGTGTCAGTATGTTTACCTCAAGTTCCCGGTGTGCAGCCTGCAAAACCGTTTCGCCCTTCTCCAGCTTGCCGCCAAAGCCTGTCGCTCATTGTCAACCAGGGTCCAGTATGATTCAAACTTTAATCACCATTGTACATGTTGGCACCAAATCCGCGTTTTTTCCAGCCGAGAAGGATCTGTGCCTTGTCAGATTCATTCTCGTATGAGCGGAATCATAGTTCTGTATTTTTACCTTCTTGTCTTGCTCGTTGAGCGTAAGAACGAGTGTCAGAGGCTTTGTTTGTGTGATTTCGACCATGGCCAAAGGGCAACAACTGTTGATGAAAGGCACATTTCGAGCCCCGTTCCTTGAGGCGCAGACAATTTCTTCTGGCTGGTGCGGAAAAAACAAAGCTTGCTTTGCCCTGCTTGCTCTACAAATTATTATAAGACAATACTCGCATTGAATGTCCAATACGCACGCACTTATTATGCGCGTGACCTCCTTAACGCAACGGGCAGCAGAAGCACCGAGGCGTTTGTCATCGCAGTCTAAATATGCACCACGCCTATTATATGCCCTGTGGGGCGCAACCAATCCTGCAATCAAAATGTGCGGGTCCTGCAAGGTGGCCATCACATGAGACCAACCCAATCAGGAGCAAGAGTCCTTTCTTTGACAGCCGTTCCATACTGATAAAGAGGAGCAGGAGAAGGAGGTTGACATGGTATTATGTACCAGCTATGTTATATATGTACTTACAAATGTACGTATGCGCGGATTTAAGGTAGGAGGAGACATGCTTATTTGCCATCTGTGTCCCTTTATTTGGCTCAACACTCCCGAACTTTTCAGAACAGGTAGTCAAAGATAAAATGATTACACATTACCATCAACGTAATCACCACCACCAATCATTGATCATAATAGCAGTAGAATTAATATCTTGAATCATGCTGCATACACCTTCTTCTATCCACACTCATTCCAGACCCATGTGAGTATGATGGCCAAATCTCACGCTTGTTTTGGTCAGGTCCCAAAGTCGCGTTCCGTATGTAGTATTTCTTAATCAGGCGAGTGCGCTAAATTATTCAGCCGTCCGGTACGCGTTTACAGGCGCACTTTGTAGCAGAAGAGAAACTACTACGTTATGTGTACTGCTATAGTGTACTAGTATTATTCATATATCTGAAATATATGTCAGTGGGGCCATATCATTGCGCAAAAGAAACAAATCATATGGTCTAACATGTGACTCCATAGCATGGATTTTTGAAGTGAAATATCGGATCGCTCGGATGCCCAGGTCAATCCTGATGACGATGCCATGTGTTAAAGAAAGCGACTTCTCGACAAATGACGCCAGCGCGGGATTCGATATGAATTAGCTGCGGTATATGACACAGCGGGCGTCAATTACACAGAAAAGTGACCTTCATCGAGGGCCCAAAGGATGGGATGACGGAGGCTCACGCCATCGTGGGTCCATATATCATCTGCTCATGTTTGTGACACGGGCTCTCGGGTCGGCAAGGTGGAATGGGATCCGAAATTGTGACTTCAAGGCGCGAGTCCTAAAAATAAGACTGGTCTGTCTGCTTTCCTGCCCGGTTGGAGCTTGAAAAAAGCGAGCAGGGCAGAGTAAAGCCCAAAATATCAACTCCATGAGAAGTATGTACATGTGGTACATGTTTTGCCTGAATCAGCAACCGGGTAGATCGCTGGTGAAGAAAGTTCCGATCCTTGTGGGGCCTGGAAAACAAGGGGGTCGGATTTTGAAGGCATGCGGTCATTGCAGACAAACTGCGTCATGCACTTTAACGCGACTAAGTGAAGGTGGGGAAGTCAAGCAAAATAAAGGAAGCACGTAAAAAAAAATAAGGGATACTTATGACTGCGCTTTCAGGCACTCTCTGGATGATAAGTCAACCGAGCTTGACTCACTGCATGATTGCCCACAGTCATGTCAACGTCCAGTGGTAACCTAATACCCATCCCACCCCCGTTCTCCCCACCCCCCAAGAACAATGCTACACCCCTTTCATTGGATAGAGCAAAGCAAGCAAGCAGCTGCAGCAGCAATGACCACCCGATGATGGTGGTGATGGTGGTGGGTTAAAGTGGATAATGCGGTGGTCTGGGTTAGTTGCGTGCCAGTGCCATTCCCCCACACCTCCTTGACCATCCCCGCTTTATTTTTATTCCTGTCTTCGGAGCTGCGAGAGCATGATTGCTTGTCAAGAGATTCCCTGCATCCTCAATATGATAGACAAGCTTTCCACCCATGGTGATAAGCCGCATGATCCTCGTTTTCGCCTGGCATTACGCGGTTGCGTTGAAAATATTGAAGCAATGAAGGCGAATCAGACCGAGTTCCGCCCCGCGCCCCTGGCATAAAGAAGTTATCAAAAGAGATAGTACGTGGGTGAAGAAGGTCAAAAAAGCAGATAGGCGGACTAAAATGGAATGAGTTACGTTCACGGATCACGACGTTTAACCCCCAAATCCCTTTTGGACCCCCACCCCCAACCCCGCAGCTGTACGCTTTCATCATTCTTTCTGTTGTTTCCATTTAATGTCAGGAAGTTGCTACGCTTTTTTGTCTTTTTGCTGCTACCACGCAAAACAAAAGAGGCATTTTCATGGACCATCCCACCCCCCATACACGCGTAACCCCAACCTCCACTTCCGTATCAAGTAAAAGGAAAGGCGGGTGGCGCACCGACATCGTATCATCTGTGTGGCCCAGGGCTTTTGGTGACGGAAAGCTATTGGTGCTCTAGTTGCTTCGACTCGACGACATTGTTCTTGCAGCAGAGCCTCCTGAATCTAAGGGAAATCATAACGCACACCAATCGCCTCGTCCCGATGCCCCCACTCCCCCCGTCTGGCCCGCATTCCCAATTCATTCAACTGATACGGACAACACACTCCGGATCGGCATCCCGTATATATATCTGAGTGTCCTTTGGTTTTACATTGTCCAAGCCCTTTTTATTTCCTTTTTCTTCTCTTCCAAGCTTTTTCACCTTTTTCTTTATTTTCCCTTTTTTCTTCTCATCAAACTAAGCTTTCCCCATAAGCTTTTATGCCCATATGCCATTAAGCGCCGACAGCACGACCATTGGCCTTCCCGACATGGCCCACGACGAAGTTCATGCGACGCACGCACCGTCATCGACCGGGATGGACGACATCAAAAAGGCAGCCAAAAATGAGTTTAAGCCGACTTTCTACAATCCCTTCGAGACGAAGCATCGTCGTCGCACGTCGCGGGCTCAGGCACGTGTCCTTGAGGCTTCCTTCGAAGAAAATCCGAAGCCGAGTGCGGCCAAAAGGCAAAGCCTGGCTGAAGAGCTGTCAATGAAACCTCGCAATGTCCAAATATGGTTTCAAAATCGTCGTGCCAAGGCGAAACAGCAACCGGGTACAATCAAACGTCCCAAAGAACCAGAAACCGCATCAAAGAAGCGTACCTCTACTCAACCGCCACCAATGCTTCAGCCTCTGTATACCGAATGGGTCCTCACCCCTCTGGTGACCAATGATGGGGCGAGCAAGTCGGACCATGTGACTCACTCGGATGGCACGACGTCGGACGGAACGCCCCCCGCAATCCGACACCATCCGTCGCCGCCTCCGTCAAGCAGTAGCAGTAGCAGCAGCAGTAGTGGTAGTAGTACGGATGACGCTGACACCACCGAGCGCCTGCAGCAGCGACTGCTCATGACACCTCTGACTCCCATTGACCCACCGTCACCTGCTGCCGTTTATTTTGAGGAACATCCGTCATGCTTACCGTCAGCGGACAACGCATACATGCCTTATAAGCTTCAAACTTACCATGATACCTCTTCTTGGGTGGCGCCAACTGAGTCATTGCTTGACAACACGTCCAGCAATCCATCCTACGATTTCTGCGACGTCGCTGACTGGATCCAGACCGTCCCGGTCGTACAAGCTCAACCGCATCAGCAGCAGCAGCAACATCCGATGCGCTCATGGTCGTCTTCCTCGCATCCTCTTAAAAGAAGGCTCCAGCATGTTCGACGCCATTCCGATGAATCATACCTCCTCTGGTTGTCGAACCAAGGCGGCCAGCAGCAGCACCAGCAGCATCAACAAGCAGTTCCTGCGTGGGCTTCTCAACATCCTGAGGACTTCGAGGTAATTACAACAGTAGACCATTTCTCTATTCCATGTACTCACTATATATGGTTCATTTCTTTTACATTACGTTTAAAGATCAATATGACACGTCCATTTCACGCTATCAACGACCAAGGAGTAGCCTCAACAGCCGAGAATAAAGATACTTTTGTTCCTCTGGCCCCACACTGTGCCACCGCATACCCGGGGATGTTTCCCCCCTTTGATGCTTACAGCACCACCACTATGACCAGCACCACCAACGAGATGATATGGTAAACTGCTTACGCTTTCCTTCATCCCTTTCCTTTCCCTTTTATTTTTTATTTTTTTTACTCTTGCCCCTTCCTTTCCAATCCTCCTCTTTTTATCTTATTATTCTCATGCGGCTCTTTACTTGTTTACTTATTCGTTATGTCTTTCTCTTGTCCCCTTCTGATTTCTTTTTGCTGATTCTTGTATAATTTCGCCTTATATCTTCCTACTCTTTTTTTGTATGATGCTCTATGTACCAACCTTTCTTATGTCTATATGATATCCCTCCCCTTTATTTCACTTCCCATATTTTTTCTTTCTTCTTCGCGGAAAGTGCTAGTTTCTTCGCTCTCCTCTATTACACCATATACTTTGTACAGACAGACAACAACAACAGTACATAGACACTCTCCTTTTATTGCTTACCATGCAATACTATACATATACATAAGAAACGAACATTTATCGTGGCACAAGATCATGTTGTCATGCTCTGTTCTGAATTTTTGAACTAAGCAAGTGCATTAGCCTACATGGCTGTTATTCATGGAGCATAGAGTTGAAACCATGATGCTTCAAGATGAATAAGATACTTGGACTAAAGTACGAAATTTGGTAGATGCTTATATGTACATGTAATTCGGAAGAGATCCATTATACGTGCTTCAACTGCAGGTAGAAATAGACAACCGCTTGCATCAGCGAAGAAAAGATGCGCCCTGGTCAGGGTAGGTACCAAGGCCACGAAAAATTACATATCTGTGAGCTGCATAGGATACACTGTATCTCCATTTCCGCTCTATCACGTCTCCCGTTTTCGTGCAGATCACTTCAAATTCTTGTCATGCTTCAATATCAGAAGACCCATCGATCACGTATTGAAATAAGGTTGAGCAGAATTTGTAACGGAGCAGCTCCTCTCACAAAAAGCTAAAAGTCATGAGCTGGACACACTAACAACAAAGAGCAGGGTGAGTAATCAGAATTTTAAGAGAGTAACGCTAGCGATATTTGTGGTAGGCTCACAGGCATGTTGGAGTGTGGTCTCAACACTCCCATGTTGGTCCGAAACAAAAGGAACAAGGGCTGGTCCTGTAACCAGCTATAGATCCCACACGCAAAGCAGGTGTCGTATCTTGGGCACCCAAACAAAATGTCCGTCGTCCTGCTCTCAGGTGTACGGTAAGAATTTGTAGAAGATATTTAAAATTGTGGCTCAAACAATCTATTTAACCGCAGGTGAGGCAGTGGCCAGGCGCCATGAGCGTCTATTGACGACCTCGGATCCAGCCGTTTAGGGATATAGATAAAGCGAAATGAAGTCTCCCATAGGCTAACTACATCCATATCATAGTGATACTTTTTATGCCATCATGTGACATCTATATAATAAAAAGAGTGCGCCTAACTCCGCTAACTCGACTTATAACTAATTATGTAAGCAGGCCCGGGTTGAATTCCCGGACAGGGCGTCTTTATATCAAGATCCTTTTGGCTGTAAGGACGGGCCCAGCTGGATAAAGGAACCAAAAAGAAGAATGGACGGGGGAAATTAGGGAGCAGCAAATAGTTTTTAGATGCCAGTCTCTCGAGTGACCCGATTTTG